>JAYKKI010000035.1:21210000-21535000 GCA_039881145.1 Druceiella hillmani
ATCGAACCCCACGGTGTGCCGAGCAGTCAAAGACAGTATGTCTTGTGATCGACCCAATACATCCCGGTGACGAAATTTGTGATCAACCCACACACCACATGTTGCTATTGTCGTCGAAGTTTAACAATTCGTATAAGTTTAATGTGATGATGGACCACGACTTTTTTTAACTGATGTTACAAGTATATTTAAATAAAATACTTTAAGTTACGAGACTCATTTTATATATGTACTATAGAAAAACGTAAAAATATAATTAAAATAAATATATTATTAGTAATTATATTTAATGAAGTAACCATCCCTCAAATCTAAAAAGAACGCTTAGGGTATTATAATCTTTTTATTACATATATTAAACAAAAAAGGCAAATCTTAGAAATGTAAAATAATTACCAGAACACGAATTCTTTTTTCGGTTTTTACCATACCTAATTCTTCTCTCCGCTTCTCTCTTGTGCTTCTATCGTTTAATTGAAAGGTAGAGTTGTCAATAATAGGAAATATCTGCTGTTTGCTAAAGATTTGTCATAGTTTTTGTGAATAGAAATACATGACGTTGTTTCTGATAGAGAATGTAATATTCTGTCGAACAATGGAGACTAATCAACAAGCTTCATTTTAATACAAGAAATGATGACTTAATTTTATGGATAGCTATCGTCTTTGAGTAAGCGAGAACAGATTCCAATTACATGTATATTTAAAATTGTCGTATGTTGATCACGGTGTGGTTAGAGACAACTGATTATTATTTAAGTAACTTATCACTTATATACATAACACTGAGTTAGGATATTTAGATTTATTATGTGGGAATGTCTCGAAAATTTCACGATTTTAATAGCATTGAGTCTTTATTAAGAGTTTGCGTTCATAATAAGTTATAAACCAAGTCAATATATACATTATGATGTAATTTATACTTTTGTGTTGGGGATTACATCCATTTATAAAGAAATCATTCCATGAATCTTTTTAGCGTTCCATAGTCGAATGACAAAAACTGGAACCCTTTTAATACTGTAATGTTGCCCGTCTATCTGTATGTCACAGCATCGTAACTTTTTCATTTCAAATATGATCGTAATTAAATCCCACAGATTTTTCATGTTACGTACAAAGTGTTTACACGTGAAAGTAGCGAAAATAAACATGTGAAAAGTCAAGATAAAAATCGAGATAACGGCATCTAATAAATTCTACAAAGGAATTTCTTGAAAGGAAAATCTTGTTTAATTAACATGTATTAATAAATTAAAGAAATATAGACAATCAAGTTAATTTTCTTAGGCATGTGAAATATATTCTAGCCAATATACTGTAATAATGAAAAATAATACTAATAGAGGTCACAGTTTAAAAAAATACGATGCCAGAGTCCATATTACACAATTTCACGAGAATATATTTAATACAAATATTTTAACTTTTATGTGTAACTAAATCATACTTAAATGCATACGGAACTCACGTAGTCCAAATTATGCTACAACTTAACAGGTTTATTTTTTTTTTAAAAGTCGACACATTTTTGTGTCAGCTTTCGGAAACAGTTGAAACCGAGTGATTTGGTTTATTGATTTTGGGTATTACGAAATGAAATCCCACTTGGTATGAAAGGTATGGAAGATGTTTCATTTTATACGTATGTACAAGTACATACATGTTATTTAGTAGCTTAACTATAAAACAACGTGTAAATATTTGTACAAACGTTTAAAATGGATCTTCCTCGATCTCTTTTTTGCCCTTCCCAGGTACAGATATAGGAGCGTGTTGGCTTTTCCTAACCTATGCATTTTATTTATCCATTCAAGCTACGTAATGTGCAGGAAATATTTAGTGCATCATTAAATTTTTTGGAAATAATATACATTTTACTTTAAAAAAAAGTGATGAATCGAAAATATAAAATAATTACATCGCACTAGTTTTGAAGCAAATGTAATACCATCGTATCGGTTTCGTACCGAAACTTCTTTAAAGGTTGCAAAATAAAAAAAACGGCTCAATACGTTTAAAACATTGAAATCGATTTCAAGATCAAACGCTGACCGCTTCTGTTATCGCCGACATGACCTTCGGCGATAACTAACACAATGTCGCAGAAAGTTATTTACTGGCCAGTACTTATCGCCCTTCTGAACAATTTTATTCGTTACTGTACGTCATGAAACATCTTGCAATTGCGACACAATATTCGGATTGATTATTAGTAACCAAGTTTTCTTTTTAAATTATTATTTTTGAAAGGTTTGTTAGGACTGTTTGTCATGTCATTGACAATGACGTAGATATTTGAGTATTATTAGTTCACAGCTATGCTAAATATGTACTGTCAGTGGATCGTTATAATAAGGACACTGGAATAAAAATAAGTTTAAAGATCACAGAAATGATCGAAAATAGGAATTTCATATCGGCTTTTGGAAATGTTCTAAATCCTAATCTTGACAATAGCTAAAGATATTGATAATAATAATTAACAAAATAATAATCCAACTAATAATCCAGCAAATAATCAATATCATGGCAAAGAATGTTGACAATAGCTAAAGATATTGATAATAATAATTGACAAAATAATAATCCAACTAATAATCCAGCAAATAATCGATAACATGGCGAAGAATCGCGATCTCCATTTCTCACGTTAATCTAACATTTTAGTTTAGTCCGACTCATATGGAAAGTCTCATTATTCCATTTAAAATCTATGCTGTAATAGTAGGGTATATTTGCAGTTTTGCGTGTCCGTCAATATTAAACTAATAATACATTAAATTTCAGTTCGGTAATAATGCATTAATTGTACGGTAAAATTGCAGTTTTATATGTTCGGTAATAATACATTAATTGTACGGTAAAATTGCAGTTTTATATGTTCGGTAATAATACATTAATTGTACGGTAAAATTGCAGTCTTATATAGTCGGTAATATTACATTAATTGTACGGTAAAATTGCAGTTTTATATGTTTGGTAATATTGCATTAATTGTACGGTAAAATTCCGGTTTTATATGTTCGGTAATATTGGATTAATTGTACGGTAAAATTGCAGTTGGCATGAATGTCATAAATATTTTTTTTATAATTGTTCTGGGGTAAGTATTTCACGAAGTGGGCGCGTCGTTATGAAAAGTTTAATACAAAACATATAGTGAATCGTGGGTGATACGACAAAGTACGATAAATAAATAGTAACAGGTGTAGTTTCAAAAAACTATTTGTCCCAATCTTATCAATGAACTCATCTTTATCTACAAAAAAATTACGTATTAGCGTTATGTAAGTGTTATCACGTTTACAATTAATTATTTATATTCTATAATTCTTTTTACCCTTTATACCTTTATCACTTTATACCTTTATACCTTTATCCCTTCACCCTTTTTCTTCTTTAGAAATATAATTTTAAGAAATACTTCCGTATTTATTCCTCAAAATTTATGTATGAAAGAAAAAATAATACAAGCAAAATGATTAAATTGGTAAAATAATAACTTTACCCTTTTTCAACCCTTCAGCTAGTCAAGTTTTGATTTCTCTACACTGGCTCCTAAATTAGCCAAATTTGATTTTTATGTAAATATATATTTCAGCATAATATATATGTGTATATGTTTATATTGTAGTGTTGAACTTCAACCTTCCTCCGATAGGATAACTTCCTCTGCCACGAAACCACCACCGACGTCGCCACGCCGTCCAAGCGCTTTGTACTCTCCCCCATTGTATAATACGCTTCACAAATATTGATAGAACTCCATAACCTGAGTATCTATGCTGATGTCTTATATACAAAAATATGTCCAGTAAAACATAAGTTGTGAGCAGATAGATAGAAAGACACAGAGACATTATTATATATACAAATGTAACAAATAATGTATGATCTTTCATCAATGAAATCATTTTTAGAATCGATTTAATCCTTCCCAAGATCAGCTCCAACAAACATACAAACGTTCATTCATACATTAATAGAAATAACTAGGCGCGTCTCATTCACAAGAACAAAAAAACTAAGGGGGAGTCTATGTTAAATATTCATATCTTTGATTTGACACATACGAGGTGGCGCTTTGACTGATATGCGAGATTTCATTTCAATGATTTTAGCCAAAGGGTTGATGACAATTGTAGATTGGTATTTTGGGCACTTAGACATTTTTCACAATAGTATTACGATATTAAACAGGAAATTAAATGTCTGCCTGAAACTTTGCAGTATTTTTGCTACTACGCACTATACAAACTTTATAAATAAATGGATCCTGGGTATTATTTGATTTAATTTATTATAATTATATTTAATTTTGTGTATTATATTTAACTACAGAGATAATCATAGTCACGTGACTTACAACATAATAAAAGAATGATTATATTTTATGACGATCAGTGCAGTAAAAAGTTCACATTTCAAATATACGTAATATTTTATTTATTTTTATCTGTCACGGCACGCGTGGGTCCTGGCACCCGTCGAGTAACGCTCTTTTCCACTCAAGCCTACCCAAAACGCTTTTCAATCGCATTCGAGTAAAGTTGTTTTTACGTTTGCCAATTATTTAAAACCATCATTCCCTATTTCCTTCTTGAAACTGGTTTCAAATATATTTAATAAATGTGCTATCAAAAATTTAGTCCGCCTAAAACATATTTTCGGCATGTTTTTGAATCGCAATTTTGGAGCAGTCTGCCCATATTTTAATATCTCTCAAAATATCTGCCATTTTATTTTCATTTTCTATAACATGCTTAATTTAGGAATAAGACTTAGGAGTAAGTCTTATTCCTAAATTAATGACTTAGGAATAAGTTTTGATAAGTAGATATACTTTTTTTAATTTAAAAAATATTATTCGAGTATGAAATTTATTTATTAACACTATATTTTCTTGGCAATAAAAAATTGTATTACACATAATATAACAGTTAACATTACTTTATATTTGTTTTTTAAATACTGTATATATGGAATATTGACAAGGAACTCCAGGGTGTCTAGATATAAAAGTAGACCTGGTCTAAAGCTGAATTTTTGAGGATCCATATATTACTGTACTCTACTTAAAGAGTTCTTTATGAGACAATGTGAAAATGTGGTTTTTTTAATGAAACTCTTCATATAGGCGTCTTTAAACAATTTTTTTTTTGGTTTTCGATAATTATGTGTAAATTTCAAAACGTTGTCTTATTTCGCTTAGAAGTTAGAAGCTTCTGACATAAGGACAGACAAACAACGTTGCCACAACAATAAGCAATAGTAACAGCGGTATGGTGACATCGTAGGGATCTTCTGATACATAAACCAAAAGAAGGCTAGTAAACAACATTTCATTAAATTATCTTGGAAATATGAAGATTAAATTCGAAACGTGGGTAAATATCTAACAAACAGTAAATATCTAACAAACAAGCGAGCCGATATAAAGAACCATACGTCAATGGAGGAACAAATCAAAGTGCCAATCTGTTGTAGTCAATAGCAATATCCAGATAGATAAAAAATGTAAAAGCTCTTTCTCACATCACTCTACGTTGCTTTGTGACAACATGTGATAAAGTAGATTATATTTAAGTTGCAATGGCTGCAGTCGGAAGCATTTCATTCTCAATCCACTCGCGAACTGATTTATACTTACTATGCTTACTCATGGTGTATTTGCTAGCTGTTGGCCAGGAGTAAAATTTCTTGTCAATCGATAGACGTTTTTCAGTAGTAAAAGCAATTTTTTTCAAATTAGCCGTGAGTGGCCTTTAATATTATTAAATACATTACTTTTTCTGAGTATACTTTGATGTAAAAAAAAAAAAATATTCAAAACGAACTTGTCCTTTGCGGGGCATATAAATGCAAAGCTCTGGTATTCGAGTAATGTTTTTTTTATATCTTATAGTTGTCTGCGAAAGATTGATATAAACATATATTCATTAAATTGATGAAAAGTAAAAACGATCTTGCTTTTTTATTTTATTATTAACAAAAAAGTAAAAATATCCCAAGTAGATCACGCCTTTTATAGTTAAATACGTAACTGATTTGTTAGTCAAATTAAAACATTAATTTTCTTTTAACAAATCCATAATCCGATTCAGTCATACTTTTCACGGTCTTTCACAAATTGCGTTACCAAAATAATCTCGTAAATATCTTTATTTTTCATGATTTATCCATTACACGACATTCCACGGCATTCACGTGACTCCATTACACGGTTTCGTCACTCGATACGAATGTATCAAACCATGTGAAGCTCTCAAATTTGATGTTTGCCTTCTCTTCAATCATCTATTCTAATCTTACGTAGGTTTGTTTTATCTCGTTAGTCAGAATCTTTTCGCATGTCTATCAGAGATTTTTCATAATCTTTTGCAGGATTAATCATCTTATCTGTAATATTCTAATGTAATATTTTTCATAATCTTTTGCAGGATTAAACATCTTATCTGTAATATTCTAATGTAATATTTTTCATAAACTTTTGCAGGATTAAACATCTTATCTGTAATATTCTAATGTAATATTTTTCATAATCTTTTGCAGGATTAAACATCTTATCTGTAATATTCTAATGTAATATTTTTCATAATCTTTTGCAGGATTAAACATCTTATCTGTAATATTCTAATGTAATATTTTTCATAATCTTTTGCAGGATTAATCATCTTATCTTTTGCAGGATTAATCATCTTATCTGTAATATTCTAATGTAATATTTTTCATAATCTTTTGCAGGATTAAACATCTTATCTGTAATATTCTAATGTAATATTTTTCATAATCTTTTGCAGGATTAATCATCTTATCTTTTGCAGGATTAATCATCTTATCTGTAATATTCTAATGTAATATTTTTCATAATCTTTTGCAGGATTAAACATCTTATCTGTAATATTCTAATGTAATATTTTTCATAATCTTTTGCAGGATTAATCATCTTATCTTTTGCAGGATTCATCATCTTATCTGAAAATTAATGCATGTAATTTATGTATAATTACTTAAATTTTGTTTCCGCATGAAAAAGCAAATAAACGTTTCGACGGCGAGTGTACGACGGGGCCACACATGAGCGGGCGTTAATCATCCCGTCTCTATTGTGGATGCCTCAATTCGGCAGCTTATGAACGGCTCGCCGGAACCAGAGGTCAGATAAAGCAATTAAACAATTGCCGCAGCTGATGAGCCGATCCCGACGTCGTACTCTCATTCCATCCTTGTACTTGATTGGTCCTTAAGGTCGACGCTTCGTTAGGATCCTCTGGGCATGGGTGTCCTCGATCGCTTTTGGTGTAAATTGTCTCCGTTTCCTTTTCAACTGCCACGATATTATGAAATCCGATACAGAATTCGGATATTAATTCGTAAATACCCTTAAAAAATTTGTAAGTTTTTTTTATTTTGAGATAATTCAATCGAACCGTTTTTAGGCTCATCCCTTTTATTAAACGTCAGCAAATGGTTTAGATGCAAATGCATATTAACTTTTTTTGATATTATCAAACTTTAAGATTCGTGACGCAGAGGTATCAGGGTTCAGTAGAGAAACATTGAACCCTTACAGATTACTTCAGACCATCCATCCGCCTGGCACAGAATAAGAGATTCAACATTTTTAAACCAACATGCACGAAGTTTTTCGAATACACCTTATAATAATTTCGAATACACCTAAGAATAAAACTTTTGTCATGTTTTGGAAATTAAATTGTTGTCTTATAAAACAATTATTCACGAATTGGTAGTAGAGTCCAATGAATGCAAAGTCCAGCAAAAACAATAGCAGAGTTCAGTGCATGCAAGATCAGGCAAATACAGGTAGGTAAGTAAAGGTTTCCGACTGCATCTCTTGCAACTTTAAATCTATCCGCCGTGCCATGCGCCACCGCTGATTTCATGCAGTAGCAATAGGAAAGAATGATTGGGCAGTCTCGGTTGTTCTATTGGAATTTACTTTAACTTCATAAGCAATTCTTAAAAGTACACATCTACCGTATGCTGTATTAAGCTGCAAGAAACTGTCGTGGATAACACTGGCACAAAACTATCACGTAAGTATTTTTGCCGGTTTTCTATTTGGGACAATATTTTACTTTGGCCCCAAGTATCGTGACGAATGATATTGGTATCATGACGAACAGTTAGAATTATCATCTAGGATCCACCTTTAAATAAAAATAATAACTTTTCAAAAAAAAATTAAAATTAAAATTCTTTACCGTAGTTAGTGCTTCAAGCCTCTATATATCTTTAGATACCACCTATCCGCCTCCTAATATCGCAGTTCCTATATGTCTTAGTATATACCTATACTTACCTGTACTTCCTATTTACCTTAGTATATACCTATACTTACTATATACCTTAGTATATACCTGTACTTACCATATAACTTAGTATATACCTGTACTTACCTGTACTTACTATAAACCTTAGTATATACCTGTACCTACCAGTTAAAAACTTAATTTCTTCACGCCTTTTTATATACCTATATATACTTACCTACCTATTTACTTTATTATTTTCTTGTTTATGTCAACCCAAGTGAAACGAGTCCATACTCGATAAATTCATTCCTCATCAGTAAAAAGTTGCTGTCAACATCTCCCAGCTCCATCATTGTGCCCTGATTTAGCTAAAGGGTCGATTTATGTTGCTCTTAGTCATGTCAAACTTTAGAAGCTTTATTATTAGATTATCCTTATCTGTATCACCCAAACTCGATCACTGTACCTGCACTGTATTTTCAATTTCCATAGTCCGTTTCTTAACAAATTTTCATTAGACGGAACTGGTGGTATAGTCTTCCAAATAAAAAAAAGAAATATCCAAATTGGTGGAGAAATACTGAAGGTACGAGGTAACGCCAAAAAAAACAGTCAAAATGAGACCTTATTCCTCTTTTGAAGTCGGTTAATAATGGTTAAAATATAGAAACATGTTCAACGGGAGGGGTGACAAGGAAAGGAGGAGAGAGCCCTCATTTTAGATACAATCTCTGATGTGAAAAATTGTTGTGCGCTGGAAAAAAAATTCCATGCATCATGCATCTTTTAAATTTCCATGCATTAATAAATAAAACTACTATGCTCGATAATAATGTATACCTAATCTAGCCAAACATAAGCTAACATAACCGAACCCAACCATAACCTAACCCAATATAGCTCAACCTAACCTAACCGAATCCATCCTAACCTTACGTAAACTTCTTAATCAAGTCTTCTTATTATAATTCATCTTAAACCATCTTAACTTAATCACCAGCAATCTTAACTTAAAACCCAACCTAACGTGTAATCTAACTTATTCCAAATTAACATAACGTATCCTAATAGATTTATTTATTTGGAAGTCTTTATTTGAAACACAAGGGATGCAAAAGATGTACCTCTCGTCCATCCTCATCTACATTATCTTCCCATTTTAATTAGCTCAAACGTGTTTGATTTGTTTGTCATTAGCTCGCACGACACAGACATTTTCAAGAGTTGCTAAATTTAACGCAAAATACTTTAATCTTATCTCGAATGACGTTTGAATATTTAAAATAATCTCGACCCAAATAAAGTATCTAATAATTCAGCATGAGCTTTAAACCGAACAGCTGTTATCTATCTCAACAATTTTTTTTATATTAAGCCTACGTGGTTTATTGTTTGTGTATTGCAAATATTATCCCACTGAAAGTTTATTTAAAGCAGAGGTAGTAGCTTTTATTTACTCAAATAATGAAGAGGTAAACATAAAAGGATACACATACAAAAGGTCCTTTATTGAATATTTGTAAAGTGCAAAAAGTAGTCAAATTGCAATTTGAACCCAAAGAGTTATTCTAATGAAAGTTCTCTACAAATCGGTCCGGTAAAACGAACAAACTCAAACTGATAGATGGATAGATAAATCCTAAACAGCATACTCGTATTGTACTATTCTTTTTCAATGTACAAGCCCGCACACCTCTTTTACAGTATATAATAGCATAGATTTATATTTCTGTCTTTTGTTTCCATTTCCAGTTAGGGTAAGAAGAGAATACGCTTTTCGTCTAATACGGCGGAAACATGGAATCAAAAATCGAGACACAGAATGCCAAATAAATCCCGAATTAAACACCACGACCAAATGTAATGTGCGCGTTAATTGTACGCGCGATTCCATTCCGGGAATTACATTCTCAAGAACGAGTTCCGTTTGCGCCACTTTCTTGAGAAAAATTACAAATGATAAAATGAAGAATATAATGGAAACTGATTCATCTCCAAGTGCAGCTCAACTGGCAGTGGGTTTTTATGTCAGTGTCAAAACAATATTGAAATATTTGCATTGAATCGACAAAATAAAGAAATTTGAAAAATCTGTACCTCATTACCTAAACGTATCTGACCCTAAATTTATTCATTTATATACATATATATATATATATATATATATATATATATATATATATATATATATATATATATATAAAGATATTTAGGTTCATTAAATGCTGCAAACGTTCATTTGATTTCATAAACGAGATATTGTTATTGAATTAATCGTTTCCTGAAATTCTGGATAACATATTATATCATAGATTCTAAAAATAGTTTTACAAACATCTTTTACTAATTTCTAAGACATTTAAAAAAAAAAACTTGAACCGTTTCAAATAACTATCGAATAAAAGGCCCTGTAAAAAGTATAAAATAATGAAAATACAAGAACTCAGTTAAAATGTTTGTGGTACAGTATCATTTCCGAACATAAAGTTTGCAAAATAATACTATTGTTAGAGATTATCGGAGTCTGTGTCAAGTGAAATGTAGCACCCATTTGTATGTGTGTGTGTGAATTTACCAGTGAATCTCAGAGAGGAGAGAAGGGTCGACTTGGCACGAAATTTATTTATGTTCGGAAACGATATTGTACCACAAGAATTCCAAGCGAGTGCTTGTATTTTTCATGATTTTACACTTTTTGGTGATTATTTGAAGTCGGTTCAATTTTTTTGTAAAAGTGTTTTAGTTTTATTCCGAAGAGCACCTTTGAGGTGAAAACAAGACCACGAGGTGAAGCCGCAGGTAACAACTTTTGAGATATTTAATGTAATATACATGTTAAAGAATTTAGAATTCAATGTCACACTGAAGATTATGTAAAACGAACGGTTTTTTTTAACTTAATATGTAATTATAAATTTGTTTTCGTACTGATACCATATAGTTTAATGCAGCACTCTCCATCGTGCCTTGTTTATGAAAAAGAAGTGACTTTTTTATAAAACGTATGTTCATGAACAAATAAAGAATCTCGTTTATGAATTATGAAAATAAAGTATCTTGTTGATGAATTATGAAAAGGAAGTGTATTGTTTATGAATTATGGAAGTGAAATGTTTTGTTTATGAAAATAAAATTAAGGTGCTAGTTACCATTTTTCGTTTTAAGGCCCATTTTCGAAATGTTCAATGTGTGTGTCAATTTATTTAGCCACATATTTGAAGAACTTATTTAATCAGCATCAACGATTTCAAGACTTAAAGATAACTACGTAACTTCATCTTAATTCACGTGCCCGTTCGTCTGTCCATCGGTCATAGCAGTTTTTCTCAATAACTATTTGACGTGAAAACTTAAAAAAAGCGATAAAACATATTAACATACTATTATCACTTATATTCGATTATAACTAAATTGTTATCAATTAGAATTCTTGTAGTGGGAATTTGCAAATACTTGAAGCAAATGCAGTAATCGATTTTTTTTAATATCATGTCGTGTGAAATATAAATTTATAAAATCAAAACTATTTAAGATTCCAAAATTATTTTTATAATTTTATGTAAGACAATTCTAAATATATTGTTGAAAATTTCTTCCAGGAACATATTCTGCATTTACAAAAGACAAAATTATACAGACAAAATATATATTACAAAAGACAAAACATAGAAACTAGTTCTGCATTTACAAAAGACAAAATTATGAAAAAAAGGGATTATTGGAATTTATATAAAATTTACCACAAAAATATAACAATTATAGATATTTGCTAAGCAGTATATTTATATTAGTTTAAAATAGTTTTAATATTTATAAATTGTTCAGTAGAAATACTCTATATAATTAAATGTGTTGTTAATGTACTTTAATCAATGTTCATTATATGAAACATTAAATTCTATTTTATTGAACGAATCGGACATTAAAATATGTCTATATATTTGCATTGCTTAATATTACAATGTTAAGCAAGGCAAATATGCATACATCATTTTTTATGTTCGACTCGTTCAATGAAAATTGACGTTGTGGACAGTCAAATAAGTAGCAGTTAGAAACTGACGGATCTAATTCGAAGCTTTATAAAAGTACATTCAACTTAAAAGGTTATGTCTGATGCAATAAGTATACATTAATAAGTTTTTTTTCCATTAATGAATAAATTGTAGAGACAGCCATAAGGGCTAGAAAAATCTTTTTATTTTGGAAAAATCTAAAACGCTGTAGGTCATTATATTTTAAGAGCCATTGAAAAATAAATAAAACCTTACTAGTGAAATGCGCGGACACGAAGATTTTTGTGAAAACTATCACGAGCTGTTACCAGCGGACTAGTTTACACACGGACTACTCTTGCGTACTTCAGTTCGTGTCTGGTCTCCCGGACGAAAAACGGATATACGTACGACCACACTTAAAATGTCCGGCCAATTTGAATTTATGAAGTTTTAGATAAATATCTAGTTCCATGCACATTTTTTTACTAACTTATATTTAAATTTATTGTCTTAATCTCAGCTATGTTAAAATAATTGATTAAAGAATAATCATGTTAATGCTAATAACGACGGGTGACAAAAACGATGGGTTAGTTAATTATATAAGTTATTCAAAAACTGTAAATACAAATTTGCAAAAAAGAAATGTTCCTAGAAAGTTTTATAAAAGAAAAAAGTATTCAAAAACATAATTCAGTAATTTACGTGATGTGTTAAACAAGTGGTTTCTATGAAATAATTTCAGAAATGTAAATATTTCTTGTCTCCTCCGATAAATACACATCAGCTGAAACATACTCGTATTTCAGTTAACCAGACATTGCTCGCTCATTTAATACCATGTAGGTACAACCTTGGGGACTTCGTTGTCATTCAAAGGAAGCACCGGCGCCAGCTTGTACCGATTGCCTCTTTAGTTCCAATAATTATTTTGTTACGTTCCGATTAAAAAATTTAGAAAGATAAATAAATTTTTATTCCAGTAACGCAAAGGGCAACTAAATCGGACAATTCATAGATCTGGAACAACAGTGTGTTTCCATTTATACCTCCGTTTCCATTCTCTTAATATATTAGGCATTTTATAGCTTGTCGGACCTATAATATTATGTTCCTTAGATTACCAACTGAAGTATTTCCTCTTCACGTTCCCACTTTTCACGTCTCAGTGAAGTAGGTATAACTTACGAAGATTCATTTGCTTCCCCTGACGATTCATTCCAAAGGGAGCTTAATTTTTCACAAATTAATCACCATAAGTCATCATCAAATACTTTATTTTTCGTAATTTTCCATTACAGTGAGCCATGAAAGGATACCGGTGAAAACGAGCCTGACGTTACAGAAAAAGAATATAATTGTAAAAAGGATGGTATTTTTTATAATATAATAAAAAAAAACAATTCAGTGACTGGCAATTAGGAATAGAAAATAAAATAAAATTGATAATCACAATACAGAAATATATTGATAACAGCATATTTTTAATCTATCAAGAATTGTTAATAATAATTAAAAATAACAATAAATACCTAACGAAGATATAATATGTAACGAAGAATACCTAACAGTATTTTTTAGAAACGATTAGAAATAATAATCAATACTTATTTTTTTTTAAATTCACAGTCATTGACTAAATTAATTACAAATAAACTGTTTGCCGATATTGTTATTGTTTATGAACTGAAGTTTTTCTCGCTTTTTTCGAGTTTTACGCAGTTTTTTCGAGAGCCTGTCGGATTTATGAGTTCCGCCGATTAATATGTTACATGTGCTTATAGAGGATTCAACGACGCACAATTTGCACTTTTTTCTCATCATGCTAGTTTAAAGTCCCGTGGAAATAGCATTTACAAAATATAATATCATGAAAAATAAGTAACCTGACTTTTCATATCATAAAAAAACCCTAGATTTCTTATTTTTCTGATTGACTATTTAAATAAAACTTTTAAGTAAAGCATGAATGGAATAAATTATTTACAGAGTACAATGTCGAAAGTCCGAAGTACAGACGAGCAGACTGCACAATTCGAGATTAGCGAAGGAAGCAAACGAAATTTTTAGAGATATTATACATGTGGGCTATTAGCTAAGATCTTTGCTAATAACCCACCTGAAGATGTTGTAATACAACGAAACCTAGGTTGTGGTAAAGAACTTAAAGAAAGTAGAAATAATACTACATCACATAGTTTAATTGTGGATTATTGTTTTTATTCAAGCATTGTCTTATTTTGACCAAAATTTTATTGACAGAATGTCACTGACAGTAGTATGGCAAACGAAACGCACGGCCCTACTCAGCACGAGTAAACTCTTTACCACTTTTTTGAGGCAACTTGAAAAACACGTTTACAATGAACGAATGCTACTTCAACAACAAGAACGATCTTCTGCTTCAAGCAGATATTTTCTCAAAAATTCTCATAGAACAAGAATATAAACAATAATAATTTCTGAAATAAATTTTTAGAGAAGTTGCAATCTGCTTTTGCTCTTACAATAGTTTAGACATTTAACTGCGACTAGGCGAATTAAAATTCCGTTAAGGTCAGAAAAAAATATACTTAATTCCAATATAATACTTTTTAGCAATAATTTAATAAACATAAACTTTCTAGAAACGATACAAAATTTACATTTCCCAAATTCTACTATTACTGTCGCCGTTAAGAATCGGCACGGTTTAAAACAATATGACATTCAACTCCGCTTTTATAGAATGGTAAATGTTTTAAAAAAAGGTTTCTGATTAAAATAATCGAAGGTGCCAATTCCCGGGACTCCATTCTTGGTTAGAATTGGAGTATTTATGTGATAAGGTTCAATAAGTGGATTATTTGAGTTGTACGATCAACTGCCTTTATTCACGGTAAAGAGTGGTGGAGTTTTACCATCGTGACATTTTGTCATCCTTCAAGGTTAACTTTTTTTGGTATATATACTTCCATCAAACGTATGCTAAGTTCCATTACAGTAATAAAGATATTTAAACATATTGTTGCCTTTAACGTAATGTAAGTTTCGCCTATCTTAACAAAGGATTAAATGCAGCTGTTAGCGGAGATACAGCGCCGCTAAACATTATCTTAGAAATTAATTACTAGTGAACAAATCTACTAGTGAAAAAATAAAAAACCAGAAACGTTAAGTATTTTAGAGCTTAAATTTACTGGTTTTTAATTTTTTCACCAGTAGTAATATTTTTATTGACTTTATATGTTTGAAAAATTGTTTTAAAAAAATTAATTCAAGTTTAACTGTTGCTATGCGACAAGACAATTTAACTGAGAAAATTTAATGAGACCCTTTTTTTATTTATAATGTAATTACATAGAATTTTAGTACTTGCAAAGCGATTGTTTCAAATATTAACGATCATAGGAAAAATCATACTGTCAAGTTTGGATGTATAAAACTATGTGATAAATGTGTATATAGACACGTTGAGGATATTTTTATGGTTTTATGAGAGTTAAACAAAATCGTTCTTGAAAGATAATTAACAATTCTAATGATGACCTAATTCTCAATTTTTCTTCCTATTCAGAATTTGTGAAATCATCATATATTCAGATCGTTCTTAAATTCTTAGTACAAAATTAGTTTTGATAACTGAAAATTCCTTTTCCCCCTTTCAGAAATTTTTATTGACCATCCCGATGGGGTCTAAATAATTAGTTTTTAGTTTTTATCTCTCTATTGGTATTTCAAGTTATATTCATGTGTTAAGTTCAAAAACTATCAAATGGTTATTGATGAAGGGTAGTTTGTTATTTTGATTTGGCATTATGGCAGATGTTCAATACTCAAGGTGCGGCAAATGACGCCATTGCACGTTCCTATTACAAGGAAAAAAATAATATACATACATTTTAAAAAATATATATTCAAACAGTCTTTTAGACGTAACTTTTTCAAATAGTATACAGCCTATTAATATTTATTCATGAACAAAAATTTATAAAGGCGGAAACCTTCTTTCTGGTTACAAAAAAAAAAACAATCCTTACCACTCTGGCACACCCATGTACCACAATCATCATTTTATGTCTCAGTTTGAAGAAATACCTTTTTCTTGGTCGCGAAGGGTCAAAACGTGGCTGTAACTTAAATCTGAGATGAACAGAGACAGAAAGGCCTATATAAAAAATGAGTCTTTGAATATAAACACTAAAGTGATATCTTCGAAAGTTCCGCAGTTGATTCAAGGCTTTTATGTGCTTTCAAACCTCATTTTAGATCATTTTTTTTAGAAATACCAATTATATCTTTGCGTTTGAAATTTTACTTGCTATGCAATAAATTATAACGTTATGCAATATAATTAATTAATAGCCAGCTTAATTTTTTTTGTCAGCTTAAAATAGAACACTGACTGCCTCCACGTACCGCATGATTTTGATATTGGTAGAATTGGTGCATAATACGATTATTCCAAACGCTTATCCATGTATTAGGTATTTATCATTTTAATAATTAATTTCAAAATTGACCATGCATAGTAAACATATTTATAACAAATAATAAAAAATGGTAAAATATTTTGTTTCATGAAATATTTATTAAAAAATATAGTAGCACGACTTGAGCAATTTTTTTTTAAGAATAAAGATTGCTCGAAATATGTCATATGTTTACAATGGTATTAGCCTTTGCAGTGAACTAAGGTCACTACTTCAAGAACTCTGTACGATGTTTAGTATTTTTTAAAATAGATGGTGCATCACGATGTACCTTATAAAGAGTGTGCAGCAGACGCCGATATGACCGGATTTTGTTTGTATATTGAATTAATTATAGAAATGTATACGACTGATTTCTGTGACATCGTTTAATTATACAAAAATAATTTTAAAACACTTTATTTACTGCGAGCGAATTAAATATTAATTAAAACAAGTCACATTATTTATACAACATCAGGGCTAAAATCTAGAAAGTAGATATATCTCCGTCAAACTTGCTTCCTACTCGTAGTCAGCAAGAAATCTGTAATCTGTGAAAACAAATTAAAGGAACATTAGAAAAATTAAAATCGTTTAGTCATTTTCAAAACCCTGTATCTGCGTTAAAAATTATCTTAGAAATTAATTACTAGTGAACAAAAAAAAACAGAAATTGTAAGTATTTTAGAGCTTAAATTTTCTCATTTTTAATTTTTTCACTAGTGGTAACATTTTTAGTGGCTTTATATGTTTTGAAAATTTTAATTCAAATATAATTGCTTCTACGGGGAAAGGTAATTTAACTGATAAAATTTAATGATACCCTTTTTTATTCATAATGTAAAATTAAGTAAAATTAGTTGCAAAATAGTTACGAAGTGATTGGTTGAATGAAACATTTACGATCATAGGAAAAATCATACTGTCATGTTTGGACGTATAAAACTCTGTAATAAATGTGTAAATAGGCAGGTTGAGGATATTTTTATGATTTTATGAGAATCAAACAAAATCGTTCTTGAAAGACATATTTAACAAAAAAATTTAACAATTCTAATGATAGCCAAATTCTCAATTTTATTTTCTACTCAGAATTTGAGAAGTCATCGGATTATTTAGATCCTTCTTAAATTCTTAGTACCGAAAAAAGAAAAGCAAACACGGAACTTTCCATATATGTTTTTTAAGTGTTGTTAATTAAATATGCGATATCTGCCTACAAAATTAATACACCTTCAGTTCATTGCACTTTTTTTTGCTTAGTAACGTTATATTAATTTTACCGAGTTTTATTTTTTGAAATAAATCAATTACATTATACCGTACAAAGAATGGACTTGAAGACTAAAGGTTTGGACGTCTTTTTTACTGCGCACTGTGTTAAATATATCGCACTAGTGTTGCTTCTTACACATTGGGTTTTCTAATATGTTAAAGTGTTTTGATCTGACTCATCTGAAGATCATTCTGAAGAAGATAGTAGCCGGAGGTGTACTGCCAATGTCATAAGTATACCGTCTACTAACATGGCAATATCGAAGATGTTTATTAACTTCCAGGGATGATAGAGTAAATGTATGATAAGTTCACTGATATCCATTCGTCTCCATAAAAGCTATTCCACGTAATTTCTTGTTCATAGATGACAGTCTTCCATTCTGATATCTGGTGATACTATTAGTCTTCGATTTACTGAACTTATTTGTAAATACAACGACTGATGTGACTCCCATTACTCATCATCAGTTATTGAAAACAGCGTTCCAGGAGTAATGTAAGAGCGTTCTTTTCCTGATAAATAAATAGGGGTTTTGAAACGTGTTCTTCAACTAATTTTATGAACGATTTCCTAGGCAGTTATCAGAAAGAACACGGATTAAAAGCAGGGATTCTCCGGAAAAGAAACGATACTCATTAGTGAAAAATAGACACACAGACACACCACGCGTACGCGCACGCCCACCGCACGCGCCGCGTGCGCGTGCGGTGGGCGTGCGCGTGCGGCGTGGGCACACGTACACACACATACTCACACACACACACATGTGAAAACAACCACATACATATCCAGGAGCGCGATTTCGCCAAAATTCAGAGACACAAATATAGATGCAGAAATACACGCGTAGAGAAACAGGTACAGAGACACCACCATGGAAGTATGAAGAAAGTGATACGGACGTAGAGACACAGAGACCCTGAGGACACAGGTATAAATATAGACAGACATAGCATACTCATGCACGCACAGGTTCTCAGGTACTCGACGAATACGTAAATACACTACCACATATGGACAGACACACATACAGGTGCCCACGTAGGTGCACATATACGTGCTTGCATACGCGTCTACATTCGTAAGCGTGCTTATAAACTATATTTTAATAAAAATAAAAAAACTTAGTTCCAGTTCGAGTGAGTTCACTGACACCAACGAGAACAATAAAATCTCTGAAACAGGGATGGAGGCCTTTCTTGACGTAGACAACTGCTGACTACATAATCGCTTTTTTATTTAAAGCTATTATACTTTACTAAACACTTGAGTATCAGGTCTCCCCACATAATAATTAATAATGTGTTTATAGTGCAGCTTTACGACTTGCTATTGATTACCTACAGTCTGCTTGTTTGCTTTCGTTATCACTATACATATAAAAAAATTATCAAGATCACAACATTCTAAATCTTATTACTTAAAATGGGTTAATGACGACTTTTTAGATATTGTTGTGGAAATGTTCTCATGCACTGAAATCAATGTCCATCCAATGATTCATCCATTGTATTGCTCAAATAGATTTTTAAAAATTTCGTTTTGAAGAATCTCAGCCTGACTGTTAGAGAAAAGTTGCATATAAATCTTTCGTCCGTTTAGGAAAAATTCTATATCGCATTGGGACAAAGCATCGATTGTTGTAGCAGGTTTCTCGGCTTTGTATTTCCACTTCTGCTCTATAAACTCGATTTGTTGATATGTGCCTCAATAAAATTAAAAGATAGCTCTATTACATCGAAGTCTGCATTAGAGTGTGTTGGAACCATATACTGTTATTTAGTAATAATTTCAAGCCACTATTTAGGCCATCGATGCACGTAATGAACACAGAAATATGAAAGTAATGTTCAGGATCATCAGTCAACAGATTTTGCCTATTTCTTTGAGCTGTTGCTATACGTGGCATTGTAAACTCTAACTGTAACTTTGCCAGCATTGTCCAGAGCACTTAATAAATAAATATTTTAAATTTGAAGACACTGATAAATTAAATACAACGCCCAAGTGCTTACAAGAAACTGATAGACTTAGTAAAAAAGAGTTCATGACAATATTATTAGTATTAATATAGACATTTTATTGCGTTCATTGAATAGACTGATCATTTTACCAAAGTCACCAGGTTTGACACCACTTTCTCTGGAAAGAAATAAGTTGAGACAATTACTTTGAAAAGAATAGCTGCTTCATATCTCTCACTCTCTTATTTCATAAAGAATTTTGATCCTGTGGTTATCGTTGTCAGGCGATATAACTTTGATCTTTTCTCCTAAGATTGCTGAGTTACTGGTTCTGAAGGATGAATAGTTTTCTGCAATATCTCTCACAGTGTATTTCATGTTTTGAACTTGAAATGATTTAGATATACATACATTCAAACAACGAGATACCCAGTGTGTGTATAAGATTTAGGGATATTTCCTTTTTATCACACCTCAAACTTCACGAAAACGTCGCTTATTGCCGAAGCACCATCGTATTTAAATATGCTCTTAAGATCCCTAGCCCAAATTTAGTGAAATTTTCTTCAATCAATCAATTTTCTTCAATTCAATCAGGTGAGACGCAGGCACAAATTTTAAAAAGTTCTCCATTAAGACAGACCCTTTTCCTCTCTGAAATATATCTAACACATAATAAAAACTGTAGTATCTGTGAAATGTTGGTTATTTATATTTAATTTACTAGAACAATGAAATATTTGTCTAGCTTTATTTTTCCAATCTTTCATTGGGTTCATAATGATATGATTCGAAAAATAGTTTCAATTAATTTTTTTTAATGTTTGAGTGCACATATATAGTATTTTGAGGACTATACAACATTTGGTCCTTGAGGACACTATCACCGGCCCAGACTCTTAATCAAATAAGGTTTCTAAAATTGCTCTACTTTCAATTAGTAGAGGCAGTCATTCTATTACTGGCTCTCCGCTCTTTTAGAGGAACATTACGCATTTCAGATTCCGTAAGACCCCATCAAAGCCATTTCTCTTCTTTAAAGAAAAAAAAATTAAGGTAGCGAAATACGAAATCCTGAAAATTGAATAAACAAAAGAATTAAGTTATTAATAAAATGTAGAAATATATTCTAATAATAAAAACTTAGCGTTTGATTTTCAGTAATATTAGATGTTTAGAAATAACAACTCATTGTAAAAGCATTTCTAGGAATATACAGTAAAAAAAAATCTGATAATTATGCATTTTTAAATCGAGTTTGAGGACTATTGAAACTTTTAGTTAAAAAATACTTTCTAATTTTCTTTTAAAAAAAAAAAATTTTGCAGCGACTGGCATGCAGTAATAACCGTCCTTTGCGGGTATCTAGAAACATTTTATCGGAGCGGTTACATTACATTGAATTACTCTCCTATATTCAAATATAGGGTAATAATACTTTAAATAAAGAAAATGAAGACTAGACAATTTTTAGGTATAGAAACATTACACAGAGCTGTCAAACGACTAGAGTAATTTGACATTTGTGTAGTGTCATTAGTTTGCTTACGAGTTGGAAATACCTAGATTTTTGACTCATTTTTTCCGAAGAAAACTAAGGCTGATAGATTTAATTTCCTTTAATAAAGGCTTCAAATTAACAATAATGGCAGAAAACGTAAATGTAGATATGTCAGGGTTAGCTGGAGAAATGTCCAGTACTGGAACCGACAAGAAAGGTTTTCAAAAGTACGTGGATAATGCGGAACTGTGAGTTATAAACATTCAACACGGAGTGTGGATTTTATTGGTTTTAATGTTGAAATCACTTTTTTATCTTTATCATTTCATTATTTGCTTGTCACAATTTAAATTACTGGGTTTTACCATATTTATCAATAAACCTATGTTCAGAATCCCACATTCAACTTGTTATTATAGTATATTATTTACAAAACAAGATTCGGAAATGCCTTTAAAATTGTTTTGTAATATTAAAATAACATTGGCCATATTTATGAATAATATAAGTACTTATATCACAATTAATTTTTCATTTTATTGATCGGTTGAAGAAATGTCATTACCTATATTGAATCAATAAAGAATGTTAAAATTATCAATAAAATTTCACGATGACACGAAGTAATTCAGGATTGTAGAAATTGCATATTTATACCTATGAAATGTAATATTTAATTTCAGAAGATAATATAAATAATTGAATTATCTTCTGAAAGTAAATATTAAGTAAAGCAAATAAATATTAATTTTAAGAAATAAAAGGTCTTTTGAGAATTAAACATAAACATTTTCTACCGAATTTTGATCCAATTTATTTTTCAACAACTTCACTAAATAACAACAAAAGAAGACTCTAGCGTAGGTTTATAATTGGTAACTGCTTTAGATAATATTAATATTCTGTGTATAAATTAAAGTAAAATTTGAAATTGGTTATTACGCCTTATTGCAAATTAATTCACGCAAAAACATTAAAATCATGTTCACCATACTTCACAAAACAATGGGAAAAACTTGAGTGTTTATAATTTTTTAATTACTTAGAACATCACCATTTAGTATATACTATTGTGACTGTAAAATTATTTTTAATGAATACAGTATTATTTTTAATAGTCTTTGATTATCACAATATTCACAATAGTGAATCCTAAATGATGATATTGTTGGAAAAATTCTCGAATATTGCTATAAGAGATGTGCCATCAAATTTTGGCTTGAATTTGTTTAATTATTCACCTCATTTATCTAAATATGTATGAATGGTTTTCAATTGTTTTCAGCACTATTTATTGGGGATGCCTGTTTGGGTAATGGGAATTTGTTTTATTGCTTGTATAGTACGTATCTGCATAAAAAGCATTTTTTATTTTCATTTGCATTACATTATTTTATAAGAAATTGATGTTATGTTGCAGTTAAAAATTTTTACTGATTTTAGTTTTAATGTTTTGTTTGAGTAAATATTTACTTCATTATGATTACTTACGCATTGGAGTATATAAAAGTTTTTCACAACCCCAAAAAAGGATTGATATTGAATAATATAAAAACAATCAAACAGGATCCATAATAGGTTATAAAGCTTCATTTTGTTATTTCTTTTTTTTTCTCTGATACATGCTGGTTTTTATGGATTAGGTCTGTTTGAAATGTAGACATAAATTCAATTATTCAACCTGAAATGATTTATAGTAAAAATATTATTAAGGATAAACTTTTTGTTAAAACATTTTTATGTTCGAGAAATAAACCTGAGAAAGTGAATCGCTATATGGTTAATAAACATCCATTTTATTAATATTTTGGCAAGCTAACATTTTAATATCTCCATGTGGTTTAAATCAACTATTCGAGGGCACTCTGTAGTTTAGATAGCAATTTGTTTTTGTGGAAATCTGATATGTTTTGTAAATATTGTTTTATTTAGTAATAAATATTATTTATAATACAGCCTTTATTTATATAAAATGGAAGAATTTCATATGACATACTCTTTATTAGATAAATAATTTCCAGGGTGAACCATAATCTGGCAGTTCCATTGCCAGTTTACCAGGTATTCATTTGAGGAAGTCTGTATAGCAGCAATTTTGGAGGAGATAGGATTATGTAATAAAAGTTACTATAGGGCTTGACTCTGTTTACCTTTTTAGGAATTAAATCTGTTACCCAAAATAATTGTTGACACCTCTCCACTCTATCTAGTAAACAAAACACCATTTTATATTGTGAAAGATGGTTCGTTTTTAAGTTAGAATTTGGATCATGGCGATTTTATTTATAAACTAAGCTTTTAATTAATCCTCTTTTAATAATTTCATTAATTTTAATCGGTTACAAAAATGTTCAAAAGTTTTTTTATATAAAAGTTTTTTAATGTTAAAACTGATCAACATTTCTTTCATCGATAAGCTTTTATGTGCATCTGCTTACAGAAAATTGCCATGTTTTATGAGAAAATCAATTGTTCTTATATCAATCTATCTACAACTATGAGTATGAATAATTTCAGAATATTCACACAATTACGAAGTGGCGCTGCACCCGCACTTTTAATGGGCGTTTTAGCATCTCGACGTCCATGGACACAGTTTGTACAGACTGAAAATTTCAAGGTAAATAAGTATTTATTTTTCAAGACTTGTTATATTTGTTTCTAACAAAATGTAAACAATTTTATGGAAGTAATAGATTAAAGAGTAATTTAATCCGGATATTGCTTACGTTTTACAAATGTTTTTTTAAAAAAACTCTTAATTCCAGGCTCCAGCTTCATTACCCCGACTAACATGCCGATTCTACAGGAACATAGAGTATTTTCAAGCCAATTACTTATTTGTATTCCTGGGATTATTTGCTTATTGCTTGTAAGTACTGCTTATTTATACTCAGTGATTTAAAAAGTAAATTTCCAAGCTATTACTACATATCTTAGCATTTAGAAAACATTCGATTTAATATTGTACTTATTGTTAATGAAAATCTGTAGCAAATGATAAAATTCAGATTAAATTCTACCACCCGTTATCTTATTTACCTACATATATACAGTGCGGTTTATAGGAGCTCGTAAACTGTAAGATTATGTTGTTGAATTGAGTTGGATGATGTTTGTGATACAATATGGATGAAATTTTAATGTTACGATAATTATTACAAATTACAAAATTGATAATTGGCAAAACTGGTATTGTGTAACCAAAGAAAAAAAATGTAAATGAGATTATGTGGCAATTTTCATATTGGTATTATATCTTATTGCTAAAATGAGATATATAGTAATTGAAAGCATCATTATTGAAGAGCAGTGAATACATGATTATTATTTTTTTGTGATGTCCCTTATGTTTATAATCGCTTGTTAGTACCTAGTAGTGACAATATTGAATTTAAAAGATCATTTTTTTTCAAATATAAAAATTGAAATGAATCAATTGTATTATTTACTGTAAATTAATTAAAATGGAAACTTGATTAAAGGAGACTGCCAAAAGTCCATATAGTGAAAGGGCCATGTGTCACTAGAATAAAAATTAAACTCTTACAAAGAAAAATGAAAAAAATATGTTCCTAAAAATCTTTAACAAGTCGCCAAATTACATAAATGAGAAATCTTGTATTTTTATTAAAAGTGAATTTATTTTTCATTACAGTTCATTATAGTTTGTAAATACTAGTTTTAAAGAACTCTTTACGCCATCAAAATGAAACAAAGGATGTTATGAAACAATGTATGTTAGTTAAATTATCTATACCTAATATATCAATCCACAAAACTAACAAGCTCGACAAGGTTGTTGAGAAAACAACATAAAACACAAAAAAAGTGAAAAGCACACTCATTTGTGCAAAATACAAACAAAGTCACTATTAGTTCACAGTTTATTTTTAATTCATTTCGACGACATTTAAAAATGATTACTTTAAGTAATCTTTTCTAAAATCTCATCTCATTTTTATTTGATATTAACAATTGTTTTATATTAAAAACAAAATTAATGCACATTTATCAAGAAGACTTTTTTGTATTAAGATTACAAATTGTATTTTGCTCAATCCACATTGTAAATGGGTGTTTGGTTATATTCTAAAAAATACTAGCTTTCTTAAAACTATTGTCTATTTCTGTAAAACCAAGCCTATTTTTGTCAATCATTTGAAGAGTATCTTTTATGAAACAGAAAATATATTTGTTTATAATAAATATAACATATTGTAGCATAGTTACATAGACATACTAATATGTCTAGAAGTTGAATAGTTATAACTTTTTCAAAGTTATTTGGTTTATCTCTTCGTTAAGATTTACTTAAAAGAAAATATGCATTTGAATGCCAATTTTCCCTCGGTGTATAATATAATTATCACTTCTAAGAAAAATTGACATGTCTGTTGTGTCTTATGAATGAATCTGATGATTTTATGTAGAGAAATTAGTTAAAACTTAGTATATCTGTTGGATTGGCCTGTATTATTTTCCAAATGATTCTGATGGCTGTAGAAATTTAAAAATAATATTTATTTTTGATTTGGATACATCTATTTACAGAATCACATCACCCTTTCTCCTACTTATCATAGCTGCTAGCTTTTTCGGATACAGGAAACTTACATCAGGTCCCAACACATGGAAGGTAATTTAATTATGAATATTATATTATGCTTTTATATGGCTAATAAATAAAGCAAAATGATTATAGCACATGATACTACTCAGTAACTGTGTTTGGTAAAATTAGGACCTGAGTATTGCTATGTTGGTACTACAGCAGTTTTTAAATTAATCTGATCAATGATAATTCTATAAAAAATTTGCTTCACTTTGATACTATTTAACATTAGTTCCACTTCTTCTTTTCCCGTTCATATCAATGTGACAGAACAACAGTTGTGTGACACGGCTGTTACAAAGTTGTCAAAATCATGTTTTGTCTTGTTTGTTGATGACTGTTCCATTTGATGGTGGACACTGTCAGCGGACATGTATGTATGGCCAGGCTCGAAGTACTTTACACAAACCGTTTCTACTTAAAATAGTACATATATGTATGCAGACACACACACACACATATATATGAGCAAACATATGAATGCCCATGTCTCGTTTCGGCTCGTTGGCTATCGGTCCATAATGTGAAAAATTTCATATCTTAACAGCGGAGAAAAAATTTATAGTAAGCACGTGCTATATTTTTCTGATTGCAGCCAGTGATGCCCTCATGCCATAGTATTGCCATTAATTTAACCTTGCAATTTCATTCAAGAGGTACAAAATTATCGGTGAATAAGATGTTCGCTTGGTAAACAACACTTTCTTAAACATGTTTATTCTAGGTAACATTATTACTTTCTGCAAATCAACTGATAGTATAAATGATTAGCTTCAGTGTTTTACTTTGCATCGATTTTGTAAGCTGATTTTGAAACCTCTATATGATGCAGATGGGTTTTCCAAAGATCATGTATTTCGCAGTGTTCACACCAAAAATGTTTTCCAAATTCTTTATTACGAAACCCATATTCTTCACATCTTTCCCATTCCTCATTTCGCAGCTTGACAAAAGGAGTATTTTTAAATTTAATCCGCCTTCTGTAAAACTTTTATGAACGCTTCGTGTTTAATAATTTTTTACAAACTTATTATACATTGTGCTCACATTTACGTCACTTGGTAAGTACTTTTGGTTTGGCGCACTTGTCGGTAATGCGATATCAAGGGATTATATCTATCAATGTGTCCATCACAGTAATTTCATTTACGTTCAGTTTGCATTTTTCCTTCACTCATCGACAAAACTTGTATCAATTGTTGCTTCCTTAGAGATGCTTTCTATAATCAAGTCATGTGTTTTTTTGAAATCTCGAGTAGTCATTGCTCGCTTTCACTTTTTAAATAATATTTGATTTTGTGATATTTTTATATATTCTCAGTATCGTGGCGTTTTCAACTAATTAATTCAACAAAATGCGAGCGAGAGAAAAAGCTCTCTCGTTTTTCTGTCATATCCCAAGCCTTTGTTAATGTCTTGTTTTTTATTCAGAAACTAATGCCGAACAATTTTTTATGCACTCTTCATTGTATCCAGAAAGAGGAGGATGCTCTTCTCTTCTTTTGTTTATCTTATTTTTTGTTTTTTATATATCCTGTTCTTTGTTCTTTTTAATTTAGCTCTGAATGATGGCTTCTCAAATAGCGCTTGCATTAACATTGTTTGCTTCAACGGGATATGATTTCACAACAGCGCTCTTATTTATTTGTTCAACATATAAATCTTCCAGCAGACTTCTGTGATTATCTAAATTTTCATAGATGATCTCTTTTGTAATGAGTGCAGTAATTCGGAAATCAGTGAAATGTTTACGGATTGACTTGAACATTTGCTATAAGCATGCTCTGAAAGGAATAAAATAAATTTAGTTTAAAATATAAAAAAACGTGAGCTTTATATTTTATTAGTAAAATTATAAAGTTAAAGTATGCAGTTAGTTAAAAATTTTAAAATAAACACAAATTGTTATTTCCGTTAGGCCATATGACCAGAACACTAGTGATTTCTTCATCAGTAAATGTGGGTAGTCCTGGAACGATCGCAGTACTTGCCAACTGACTTGGATTTTCTGTATTATCAGTAGATCAATAAATCTAGTGGAGAAGTTATAAGCGAAAAGACAAATAAATAAACAGACATGGAATTTTATATTATACTAACATCTTTCAGAATAAATGTCCTAAATGATAGTTTCATCCATTAAAAATTGAAATAGTAGAAATTATATTATAATCGAATTGACAGACAAACAGACTGATGTTGCATTTTGTACATATACTAAAATTTTTCAGAATAATTGCCTCACACGATAGTAAAAATTAAATACAAATCCGCCCAATGGAAGTTAAATTGTAAGAAAATATATAAATAAACAGACAGATGTCATTTATAAATATAGAGATTTATCAAAGACCTAGTAACATTCTTGATATTTTGGTATATTTCAGTAAAATTCCTAAAATAATGATTTTAAAAAAACTTCTGTTTAGTATTTTTAAAACAAAAATTAAATAAAAACTTAACAGTAAAATCTTCATTGGCTATATGAATGAAACCTACATCAATGTTATCTTCTATTATTTATCTTTGATTTAATATTTTAAGATTCACTTTAGTATTGGCATCTGTTTCTTCACTTTTGCATTAAGCTTATATTTTGTTTCATGTCGGTTTTTAATGATTATAAAATATTTTTAAGAGTTCTTGACTGACCTGTTTTTATCAATAACCATACCTGAACGGTTTACCTTATTGTCAATTACCATTGGTACCACAATTTACCCATGAGACCCCCACTTATTGTGACTTCAATTGTAAAGAATTGTGTATTATAATGAAATTTTTTTATTGTCTTTGAAATTAACGTCACGGAGTTTTATTTCCAAGGATCACCTGATAAGAATGTACATGCTTGCGGGCGTGTAATATACATATTGTTTCAATTATAAAACACCATAATGAGAAGAACTTTGTAAAGTGCTTTTGCAACCAAAAAGCATTGTGTACGTAAGCTGAATACCACGTTATTATATTGCAATAAGGTCATATGGGGTTTATGCTTTTGATGTTTCTGACTATACAATTGAGTATTAAGATACGAGCAGGACGGTTGTTGTTTTACATGTTCTTGCCATATTTAAGAAGGTTTTATTGTTTTAAAAGGTAGATTTTAGGCCTAAATAATATTTTGAATAAAAATCTAAAATTATTGGAATAAATCGGTTCTTTTGTAATTACCCTGTAACTTTACAACAGCTCTTCTTTTGCATGTGCTCAACTTTTCTTTTATTGTTAGTATAGTTTACTTGTGTTCTATCATTGTGGCTTGGTCGTTGATCGAGTTATAATATTAACCAAATTATTAGCAATTGTCGCACCAAACAAAAATGAAAAGTCGTAAAATTGAAAATTGAATTTATGAAAGTGGTTGTCATTATCAGAATTTGTTTAGTTGTTTTGCGTGATTCCAGAACAAATGGAGAAACAATGAAACAATTATTTTAAAGAATATGTTCTGTATTCAGAGACCTCCAAATAACCGATCCCAAAGGCTTTTTCAAAAGTATGGTCCTTCTATGCAATAACAGGGATGTTATAATTTCACAATACTACAATATTTTGGTTAATTTAAAAATTTTGATTTTTTTTAAATCATGATGTAAATTTTGAGAATTTTGATGTGCTATTTATAAAACCATTTCTCTTAAAAGAAAGTTATTATATCTCTTCGTCTATATATTAAGCTTGTAAATTGATTTTCCTTAAATATAAAATAATTTTAAAAGTTCCGTCCTTGAAAAGGAAGAAAAACCATGTGTCCGTCTGTCAAACTGTCTAACATAACTGTTTTTATCAATAACCATTCAACAGAGAAACCTAACATTTGGCATAGTATTAATGCATACAACCTGCTTTATCTGAATTGGTAACACTTAATAATGTTAATATGGAAATTTTAGAGGGGCAAGCTAAATCCTCAATTTTTTTAAAATTTAAGATTTGTGTAGTGTATTTTTGGAAAATGCTAGTTATAAAGAATTCAAAATTATTTTTTAATTAATTATTTTAACTCACTATCTCCGGAGATACACTTAAAGGTACCTCCGGAGATAAGCGAGATAAGCTAATTAAAAATGTGAACAGAAAATATTTTTATGCTTATATTTTTCAACAGTTTATTAGAAATTGTGAATTGTAATGCTCGATTTTTACTATTATAAGATTGGCAGCTGGGAGATTACACGTACACAACAATACTCAGTGGTGGCAGCCTGTTCAATGGTGATCTGCTGGTTCGCTGGCGTCGGAGCCATTTTATTCTGGGTGTTAGGTAAGAATAAATCGTTAAATAGTGAAATAAAATATTCACCTAGAAAATACAACACCTATTTACATAAACATCATGGTACTACATTTCATGTAATTCAATACTTTTGCAATTAACAATTGTGCATTAAAATATTGTTTCCTGCACGACTATTTTGCTTGTTATACTTTTTTTAATAAAATTGTTATGTTACGCAATACAAACAGAAAGTATATAGTTCGATGTGTTGATAAAATAATGTCTTTGAAAACTAGTAAATTATATGTCCCTGTCAGACAATTCCGAAAGATTAAAATTATATAGAAAAATATTAAAAGTGAATTTAATTTCTTAAACTAATCGCTGCATAGCTTACCTTTAAGTTATGTATAGCTTTAACCGTTAGAGTGCTGACGAGCGCCATCGCGCTCGTGCGTACTAACTAAATTTGCCAAGAGCACGATGGAAAATGAAATCAGTTGCTGTTTAGTGCGTGGTAGGGGAGGTAGCTCGCACGCACCGCTAATTTTTTATCTTTCTACATGTTACATAAAGTTCAAATTATAATATTATTAGTAATTACAATATAAAAAAGATCCAGGAAAAGAAAATTTTTAACCCATAATGTCGGAATATGAAAATAATTCAAGTGAAAATGATCGTTTTTCAAGTTGTGAAGAAAGTGATAGTGGGAGTGACATTCTGGTGCGCTCACAATTTGGAGTAATGCAAATTTTGAGTGATAGTGATAATAGTGACGATAACAATTATTTTGCTGATACGGAGGATGTACCGGATTGCAAAAATGATGATGTGACCTTGATTTCAGTTTTTGTTATAATTTTTGTTCACAATATATATTTCCATAATTTTCTTTGTATTTTACTATCCTGGTACAAGTTTTTATTAAGAAATCACCAAAAAAAATTATTAAAATTGGATAATTTTTGGAAGACACAGTTTCTTTTCGAGACAAGAGTGAATGACATCAAAAACAAAAGATTTCTTTGGCATTTTTAAGTATATATAAGTAAAAAACCATGGCACTAAAACGGTTAAGGTTTCAGTTTTTATAGAAACTAATGGGATCAATTATATTTATACACTTCTAACTATGAATGCCATTTTTACAAATGTGTAAAAATGTTTTTTATAAACTTCTTACAACGTGTAAGAAGTTTATTATTAACGTGTAATAATTATGTTTTTAATCTGCTTTCATTTGTAAGATAAAGTTCTATAACATATTAACAATAACTTATAAGCTAAGATGTATATTACTTATAAGATAAGCAAGTAACAATAATTTATAAATTGAATTAATCTAGATACCAGCCCGTAAATGACTTATTCCTTTGTATGTATTGGTATAATTAAGTGCATAATCATTTTACAGTAAAAAAGTAGAAATATTTCTCACATGTAATCGTGAATATTAAAAGTCTAAATTGTTATAGGTGCCACTGTGACATTTGTGGCTCTCCACGCTGGTCTCTATGATGCAGAATCCATCCCACAAGTTCAGGAGGAGCAATTTGGTCTGGTGGAACAGGTCTGACCCCCACACCAAATCGACAACAGTCCAGGACGCCCCGATACTGTTATAGCGATGTACTGAGAGTGTTGTTTAGACAAATTATATATTTTTAATAGCACAGTGTACTTTGTGTCTTTGATAAAAAAGTAGATTTCTATATATTAACTTTGAAAAGGTTGATGATACATGACGATTGCCACGATGTTTGCTAATTTTGTTATTTTTTTCACTAACGAGATAAATTAAATGCTGTTTGCCACATTGTTGCTAGTCTTCATGTAAGATATCGTATCTTTTTCACATAAAGTATTATTACAAATGTATCATATTTAAAAAGAATTAAAAATTGAATAACTTACTTTGTAAATATACCTTTTGATTTGTTTTTTCTTTGGATTTTATAATATTAATATTGAGTGTTAATTTCATAATGTATTAAATTTATAATGTACGATGTTACAAGTCAGACATTGTTTTCTAAAGTACTCTTTTATTACATATATTTTAAACGTAGCATTAATTAAACCTTTTACTTAGAAAAATGGTAACTTATATGTTTATGTAAAGCAAACCTTCGAAGTACTCATTATTTAAATATATGAAAAATAAACTTCAATTCTTTCAAACTTAATTATAACATTTTAGCAACTGACACAATATACAAAAAAATCTTTTCTATTCTCTTTTAACACATCACTAAAAACTATCTATTACGAATATATTACATGTATAAAGTATTGTAGAAAAATAATGTTGCTCGAAGTAACAAGTATTTGTAAAGAAGTAAATATTGATTTTATCCAAAGATCAGTTTTTATGAATGTAAATACGTAGTTCATTATTTTTTTCATGGACTAAATTTAAAAAATGTGTTATTTTATTTGGAATTAATTTTCAAATACAAAAGTTATAATGAAAAATATGTGAAGATTGATATTGCGTAACTGATAAGTTTGGAAAAATTAATTAAAGCGTAATTATTTCATTACAATTAATTGTATAAAACAGTCAACATTTTAAGTTAAATATATTTTACTTAAATCTGCCATTTTTTCTTCTTTTTAAGTAAAAATTAAACATAGTGATTTATTAATACATATGTATGTATTACATCATATAATGACATAATTTGTGCGCTGAATTTGATTTTACAAATTTGCAGTTTGCCTTATTGCTGCCTTGTAAATTGCTAATATACTTATGATGTTATTTATTGTGTTAGTTAAATTTTTCTGTATTAATCTTAATAATCATTAAATGATATTTAGTTTTTAACTTTCTGTTTCATTTTATTATTAATTACTTATAATCTACAGAACCTTCCCATTGCATACATTATAATTATCGCTTCATTTATAATATACTTGTAAAAACCTTCAAACCAGGCTCGAAGATCTCAGTTCATTGATGATATTTTTCGTTATGTACACACTTAATCACATAACGTACGAGTCAATATTTTTTTAAAGTGGGTTCTAACATAAATACAAGCAAGACATTAGGGTAAAAGATTGGATGCTATAAAAATTAGTTCTCTTAGAGTATCCTATGTAAAAATTAACAAGGGCCCAAAGTGACATTTGTTGAAACAAAATTATAAATGAACTCCTTTTACTAACAAAAGTGAACTGATGAAAGTCGTTGGAAATATTATAAGCGTAATCTACTAACGAGAATCATGAAACAATTTTATATTTATTCTATACTTTGAGCTTTTGCCTACTATATAATTGAGATACTTTACATATCTTAAAAATAAGCTAAACCATGCTAACAAAAATTACTATAAGTGTGCCATACTTCATTGAATCTTACATTCGAAGAATTTTCAAAAGTGCTAGGTTTATTTTACTCTGCAAAAATGGAGAAATCTGAGCTCTGCTGTGACTAATTAGGTTCTTAAAATAAAATATGACACTAGTTCAAACTAAAGAAGATATTAATAATATTTTGGGAGGAGTCATAATCAGGAAATGGCTTTTTTACAATTATTGAAGTAGGTGAAGTTAGTAATCTGTAATCACCTTTATCATGTTTTAACCAATGAATTAAAGATGTTAGAACTGACAATGAGGTTAAGTACCATGTTTATTAATTATAAAGTAAAAATTCTCACGTCTCCAAATTTCTAAAGACAATTTGACACAGTTCAAAAATTATACCACAGACTGAAAAGATTCATAGCAAACCGTGATTCACTGTTATAGTTGTCTAAAAAGAATAGAGCTATAGATTACAACACAAAATAAGTAGCTCATTAAAATGAGACAACAATAATTAAGATATAGACTTCATCACTTCATGAAAGACAAAAGCAAACTCCAAAAGTAAAAAAAGGCACAGCGTCCATTTTTTAGCTTTCAAAGGTTTCCATGTTTTAGCTTTCACTCTGTCAGTGAAAAAAGGCACAACGTCCATGTTTTAGTTTTTTATTTCACTGATGAAACTATTAATAATCCATACTATATTAACTTGTCAGGGGAATTAAGTAAAAAAATATGAGAGAAACGGCGAGATTTAATAAAAAAGGAGGATCTGCTTTACAACAACAATGCACCAGTTCTACATTCCTTCTTGCAATAGCCAAGATATAGAGGCTCCGAAATCACTTTTTTACTTAAGTCAATAGTTGGTGAGGTATGGGCTTCTAAAGTCTTAACAAGTCTGTCCCCCCCTCTTACTTTTCGATTAACATATGTAAAAATATGAAGAAATGAAGGTTGTTGAATCCATCAATCCAATAAAGAACCCTTTTCTGATAGTCATGTAAAACGTAAGATAACAGATGGAGTGAAGACATAACGGAACATGTTATAACTGCCCATTCCAACTTTATTTATTATTTTACTAAACATTACTATTTCTATAGATGAAAACATCTCAAAAAAACAACTTTCTAAATGTAAAAATACCTGTAAAGTTCGATCATTTTCAAAGAGGTGTGGAAATTGTGACAATGAAAAGTAAACAGAAAAAATTTGTACGAAGAGTAGGTACCATACAATTAACAAATCACTTGTAGTAGATACAAACACTTAAAGATAATCTTTTAAACTCTATGTTAACAGCCTTGTTTCGCAAAATATTTTTTTCTGTCTTGGCTCTGAAATGGGTTGTTAACCAAATATAAAATTTTCTCCAAAAAACAAATCCATTCTATTTAAATAAAAAAATTAATTGAAACTGTCGAAAAATCAGAGGAAGAGGAGAATCTTTTACATATTTTGCTACATATTATTTGATATGATTATATGAAACATATACTTGCAATATTTCATTCACATAGTCAAAAACTACAAAAATTGTGAGGCTCTGACATACAGACGCACATTGTAAACTATCCTTGTTTTACTATGGAAATCCCTCGAAGGGACAGACAGAAGTAATGCTTGATTGAATTGCAACAATTCCGTCTTTCGTTTTAATAAAAAGTAGTAACCATTTAATTAAACCTAAATATAAATGAAATAAAACGCAAACACGTCATCAACAGTTAGAAATGACATTTATTTTTAATATATATATATTTAATAATTATTTAAATAAATTTTTTAAATTTTGAATATATAGAAGGTAAAACATGTATTTAATTAACCAGAAAAGTAATATCCGAACAAATAATTGAGTTATTGCATCAAAATTATAACAAATATTATCAAGTTTCATACTCAGTAGGATTGTTGAATCTGAACGTGAAAACTTTAATATTATTGCAACGTTTTACTCTTCTTAAAGAGAAAGCGATGTCACTTTAAAATATATTAGTTTTAACTTTAGTATTATTAAGTTTAATAAAGTAAAATAACATTAGAGAGAATCAGATAATAATGACAAATGCTCTGATTTGCTTCCTTCACATTTGAAACTGAATACCAACGAAAGAAAGCTGAACAGAGAAACGTTAGAACATTACCTTTCAAACCAATTCACCTTTAGCTGGTATTGCCATTTGTTAATCCTATTTGATATACGATCATTTTCACAAATTTTACATATATCATGGCATATATCCAATACGGTAGTTGACTCATTCTAAATTTTGATATTTTTCATACAATATTGTGAAATATAAGTTAATTAAAAACCAGTCTTGAAAAAATTCAAAAATTGCCAGTTGTAGGCTTGTAAATTTGAAGATACGGCTAGAGTTGGGTATAACCCTGTCTCTTTTCCTCTCGTAGAATATAATGTGCAATATTAAAAATGACCTCACAACACAGTATTGCCGTCCTTCTCTAAAGGTTAATTTTAAACTTTTATAACTTGGAAAATTTTTAAGATTATTAAAAAAAATTTTCACTATTCATCAGCTCGTACCTTAAAATTATGATTAACGAAATAAAAAAAAATTAGTCAAATACCCAATTTAATTAATTTTATCGCTCGTTTCATATTTTGCCCACTTTACACTGTCAGTTTCGTGATGCAACCTATAGTGGGCTGCATATTTCTTTTGTTGGTCATATTAACATATTTTTTTATCGTTTTCTCCATCTAACCAACTACAACAAATTCACATACCGATAAAAGTTTTTAAAATATTTTTCCTTACTTTTTCATTAAAAAATTACACCAATCATCCTCTCATTTCATGCTTATCATCGAGTTCGATATGTAGTAGTCAATCAATATCATCACACTTTTTCATATTAAGTCATTTGTCAGTTAGGAACACAATTTTCATCATTTACGATTCAACCGTCTTTTATATATTTCGATCTATTAAATGTTTGAATTTCTTCAGTCGTGTAATATAATAGTCAACTGAAAAGTATAAAATCGTCACGTAACAGATTCAACGCACCATTCTTTACCTTAGGCAAACTTCAGTATGTTACGGAAGCACTTAATACAAAACATTTATCATAAGGCCGTAACAAATTTCCACTTAAACTAATATAAAAGAAAAATTGAAACAAATAATTTATATAATTGCACACATCTCCAATTAATGTAATTATGCATAAAAGTAGCCATCGGTGAGAAAGGACTTGTACATACGTGTACATTACGTATATACCTTTCTCTAAATATTGAAATTGTTGGTTACCCAATGGACTATATAAATAGCACCTTAGTCACGACTAATTTATATGTGTATATACATGTAATATGTATATAATTTACTTGTACTGACATGTATGTGTAAATATCGAATTAAGTTTGAAGATCCAATACAGCATTTATATAAACTTCGACATTTTGCATATCTTTTCTACAGCCCTATAAAGATATAAATTATCCACAATAATAATATAAATTTCATATTTTGAGATATTTGTAGAGCAATAAAAGTCATGCAAATCCTAAACTGCAAATTCAAAGGTTGTTCATAAATGGATGCCAACATACAAATATTTAACCCTTTGCATTCTGGATTTACCTACCTACTTTTTTGGGAAAATTATGACATAAGAATCCCATCACGTCTTATAGTGTAGCTTTAGAACCAAGAATAGAATAATGTTCTCGTATTAAATAAATATTTTTATTACCATAATGGTGTCGGGTCAATGTCATTAAGTGCAATGACCTCTGATTAAATAGCAAAATTTCTCTCTAAAAATAAAGCAAGCACCTGAATTTTACGCATATAACAAAAATTACTCCATTTATATAAATTTAGTATTATAATGATAATTGCTTTATATAAATCTGTAGATATTGAGAAGCATATTTATAATATAACGAAAAATCAAAATGTTATTACTTGAAACACTGAGATTGCCATGAATGTATTTCACATGTACATTGTCTGGGTGACATCGGCTGATATTTTTTTAAACATATTTCGTTTTTTTTTTATAATAAGCAGTCATTATAGTCATTATAAAAAGGTCTTGGTTTAAACACCGAGTAACAATGTATCCAACACTTCCCTAGTATGGAATAACTATGCTTAGACATACAAGCTCAACGGCAAGAACAAAAAATGTATCTGGTTCCAAATAAAATTTCAGCTATTATTTAGGGTAAATTTTTCAACTGCCGACGCAGTGAAATTTAAACTACTGACGCTGGTGAAGAAAACCTTTTTCAACGCCTCTAGATGACAATATTGCAATAAAATTGTTCAAAAACGGCACTTAATATTTCTACAAAATCTTTTGAGATATCAAATTGAAACAAATTTCATATTTTTACGTCCAATTAATAGGCGATGAGATATTATACAAAAATGTTTTTTTGTAATCTTTAACGCACTTTTTCTCATAATCTATTAACTTTTTAGAATGGCTTTCATGACAAAAATTAAAGAAAATATAGCACTCTCAAGACTATTGTTTGTCATTTTAACGTTTACTCGGCAGCTTACAAAATAATTTAAAAAGACAACTTCTTGCAAATTTATGATCACTGTATATATATATATATATATATTTATATACACAATTAGCAGTTTAACGTAACTCATATATTTATAATTACTTAGAGAATTTAAAATCCTATACATCTAACGTATGGTGTTGTCCCAAATTCAAAGTTTATTTGTCTATAAGCAGAATGTAATGCAAATGGATACCTTCATTGGATACTTCCACAATTTTTCTTTTATTTAACTTTTTGAGAAGCAAAATCTTTGCAAGAGCAGATGCTCTTAGAAGAATCACCGATGCAAATAAATGCTAAAATAAATTTGTAAATATCAGTTTCATAACTTCTTTTCAGTTGTGAGCAAGCGTAACATTTTAATAATTTTTTTTTATTATAATTATGCTACTTCTAGTGTTTGTCCAAGTCATTGCAAAAACTGTCATATCATTTTCTAATCAATGCCTTAAAAAGGGCTATGCAAGCAGTAACACTACATGGGGTGCGGATTCAGGGGAAACAGAAGTGATCGTCAAGTAGCATAACCAGGTGTAATAAATAGAAATTATACCAGGTGCAAGAACTAGTTACAGCGCTGCTGCTTATTTAACTATATATAATAGTTTTTTCTTAATTTACTCGAATATCTTTATGACAATTAATGTTACATATATAATGTGTAATTGACATGACAGTAATATAATATAGTCTTTGAATTGGGGACATTTTGAAAATTTAGATATTGCAAACAAAATTATCTATGAAAAAACAAATAAACTTTAACGACACATTTACTTGCATTTACTTTTTATACAACTTCTAGTAAATTACTTTAATCTATAGACTCAAAAATAAAAAAGTTACATATATAGAATTTCATCCTGTATATGTAACTTCATCAATAAATAATTAAATGATCATTGTCTAGAAGTTAACATTGCTATCGCATTTATGGAGAATATTGGTCTTTAATAAATAAAGAAATCTTATTTCAACTATATTTTTTGAAGTATATGAATAACTTCAAACATGTTTAAGATATCTGCTGTGTTGGATCTTTCTTTAGAAAACTTTTATATAGTTTTAAAAAAATAAAACAATATTGAAATATAGGATTAGTCCTCCTATAAATACCGCACCAATTCTCTTGTTAAAGACGATACATGCCTTTCCGTAGTAATTTAATTACAACATAAAACAATAATAAACAAATTATTTAAATAAAAAAGCATATAAATCTGATTTATAATAAAATTTAGAACTATTTAATATTATCGAGACCAAAGTTGTAAAGTCAGTTTCAGTAAATATAATTTAGTTTTAAATAAATTTTTCTTTATACGTATTTAATTCATTCTTTCAAAATTGCACACTCGAATAGTCATTGTTAAGTTTATATAACGTTTTTAATTTATCTGATTAAATTTTTTTGTATATTTGCAACACTAATCATAAAATCTATTTTATAAACGACAACAATTTAAAATAATTATAGACCATTTTAATGTTTTGACTTATAATATCAGTTCATTAGTTTTAAACCTTCGTCACAAAGGTCATTGAATAGAAAAACATCTTCATGGACGGAAATGTTACGAGTTCTAAAATTGTTATGCAAATATTGCCAAAATAAGTTTGAAACTAAAATATGTCATAATATAAGTGAATTAATACAATTTTAGGATAAATAGGAAATTCATTATGAAAACGCTGTGACAATATAATAGTTTTGGGGTAATTTGAAAGAGTTTATTCAACATCACACATTATTGCAAAGTTAACGCAGTTCTTGCATACAATACTTATCATCCACACAACAAAAATATCATATTTGGATCGACTGTTTGCATGAGATCAAGGCACAATACTAAATTCGAATGTATTTAATAAAGAAATAATTAGTTAATGGTCAAACAAGTTAATTCATTATAAATATTTTCCCATCGTTACTTCCAATTACTTTGCTAATGTAGTTCGCAGACCCTTCTAGTTTCGGCTTAGCTTACAGATAAGTCTAAAATATAAATAAATGGTTTCAGTCAATTTAACATTTTGAACGGTTTGCAACCTGGACATTACGCTATAAATTTTAGCTTACACCAAGTGTGTTACTTAGTACATACAATTCTACAGAGATCGGCGAATTTTTTAGCATGTTTCCTGTATATTTGCCATAACCAAGAAAACCCACAATCACTTTAACCCGAGGGCTTGCCATTATGCAAAATTTTAATAAGAATATTCATATTCAAAGTATATTTTAATACTTTTAAAATAAATAATTTTTTTATGAAAACCCACAATCACTTTAACCCGAGGGCTTGCCATTATGCAAAATTTTAATATTCATATTCATAGTATATTTTAATACTTTTAAAATAAATGATTTTTTTATGAAAAACCCACAATCACTTTAACCCAAGGGCTTGCCATTATGCAAAATTTTAATATTCATATTCATAGTATATTTTAATACTTTTAAAATAAATAATTTTTTTATGAAAACCCACAATCACTTTAACCCGAGGGCTTGCCATTATGCAAAATTTTAATAAGAATATTCAAAGTATATTTTAATACTTTTAAAATAAATAATTTTTAAAGACTTTAGACCAGATAAAGGATATAAAAAAAACTGACCGAAACCAATCTTGACATCTCGATTTACTTTGGAAATTAATATTTGGCTTCAATTCTAAATTTTGGACGTAAACTAAACCGAAACTTGCAAGAATGCCGATAATAAGCTACCCAATTAGAGCTTATTAAATTCCACGCGAAATGTTTCTAATGCTGTAATTAAATAGACAAATTGAATATAAAAAAAAAACTGTTAAAATATTCTTATACACTACATTATAGTCAGACAAATCACTATCTATAACACAATAGTTTTAGAATTATTAATTATATATAATAAAAGAACATAAATATTTCATAATTTGTAATCGTAAAAACTAAAATGTGGCTTGAAAATACGCGTAGTGGTTGCGATTCATAAAATATGCCACAAAAAATTTGTTTTGGTTTACCGCTGAAATTATTAATTTCAGATCAAACCGAGACCAAACTGAAAATGGTATTTTCAGACACATTGCAATATTCAGATAGTCTATAGTTATCAGTCTTAACTTACTAAATATTTAGAAAGCTAACCCATCCCATGATTTCATATTGTTATTTTATTTACAGACTTGCTATTTACGTTAAACAATGAATATCATATTCGGCAACCAAATATATAGAGAATTTTGGTTTATTTTAATAATACGAGTTCAAGCATGAATTAAATTTGCATTATTTAAATAGCTAGAATACTAAACAAAATTCAGTCATTTTGCAAAGTGATTTTTTTAGAAAGTGTAGTCTTTTTGTCATTTTAAGGATGTTTATCTTTTTACATTTGACCTTTAGTATTGTTTCATAATAAAAGTAATAATTGTAATTATTATTGCCAACATAAATAGTTACTACGAAAACCATCATTGACTACCGTTAAGTCGATGTAACTCCATATCAGCGACTTGAAGTATCTCATTCCATTTATGTGATGGTGTAGCGGGAGGTGTAGACAGGCAAGATATCTTGGGGCTCACATCGGAAGGCGTGGTGAAGACTAGTTTTCTCTTTGATCTCGCCGGACACGAGACTATTGGGGTTTTGCCAACGTTAGGAGTTACAGAATTAGGTGTAAATGGCGATGGGTTAGATAATTTGTTCCTTCGTTCGCTCGACTTGAGCTTGATGGGACCTTTGTACGTGAATACAGGCTTTTTTAGTATGGAATTACCAGATACTTTTTCTATGAGTCCAATAGAAATAAGTACATTGGCGATGTCATACAATCTCCGAACTTTGGATTTGTGTTGCCTCTCCAGTTGTTCTTGACTCAGTAGGGTGTTGCTTGCGTTAGATGTGTCTATGAGGACTCCGACAGCCATTTCCAGGTTTATTAAAGTATTCTGGAATATTGTATGGTATTGTACGGTATTATCTATGATTGCTATTATATTTGAGTACCATGAAGTTAACACTATATATATCAACACAAAGATTTACAATTTTAAAGGAAAATAATTTATTGTCAAATATTTCCAATTCTTTGCACAAAAGTTTTTTTAAGTATCAACATTAACTAAAGTCTCAATTCTCTCCTCACAGAAAGAATTTGATGATTAAATTGGCATTGGGTCTTAGTAAGCGGTACATATCCACACCTGATATTAATATAAATTCTTTTAATCTTACTGCTCTCTATATGTGTTTATTTATTATTAACATATTACCAGTTAACAATAAATAATACTATACTTGATGAGACATAAGTTGATCGAAATGATGTTAAGAAGAAATGATTTATCACTTCTAATTACAAATTTTATTAATATTAAGAATCATAATCTGGATAGAATGTAAATCTTTCTTCATTTGTTTAGTTAGTTATTGTTTAGACACTGACAAATTAAACACGAGAACTGTAACACAACTACAGTTCATGTCTATCAAATTGACCATTCTCTAAACCTCGTATATGTGGTCAAGATCAAGGCAAGGTGGAATGATTCACGAGCCTGTAAGACCTTGTGGGCCAATGAAGTAAACTAATAATACGGTGCTCGGTCATCATCTAACTTTTTTATTAGATGGAAAATAGACAAAAATGTTGATTTGAAATTACAGTCAAACAGACCAGAAGTAACACGTCCTTTCCTTCGTGATACAAATTACAATGAGATGGATGAGAAAACAAACATTTTTATGTAACTTTTTTTAAAATAAAAGAATGAAATTTAACTAACCGGTGGTTCAACCAGGAACAGCATCAAGAACCGTTGGGCCAGCACACCCAAAGTCTTATGTTTCGGCGCAGGAGGTTTGGGAGCGTTACCATATAGTGCATCAGATAAGCACAAAGCCTCGCCCTCCTTCTTCAGCATGCGTAGAAATGAATTAAGTCGTGATCCTCCATGCCATATGTAGGTGTTCTTGCGCCGGTGGACTGCGCATTGCATTGCCTCTAATATGTTGATTATGTCATACATACGACGCTTCTCCACGCCAAGCTTGGCTGCTGTACTATCTAGATGTATCTCCATGCACCCGTCCAGTCCGTATAGTGGATATAGTTGCAAGAATCTAGAGATGAAATATTTAAGATATTTATAATTTTTAGTTCAAGATAAAATCCTAATAAGGAATATAAATGCAATTATAGTATTAACTCTGTCTTTTTATGGTTATTCTCAAGTTCTCATGAAAATAACCAGAGAAAGCCAGAAACCAAATTTGGAGAAATTTGTTTTTAGTAATTAAAAAAATGGGATTTGGATTTATAAAACTTTAATCATAAAAATATAAGCCAACAGGCGCTATTTTACAATACTGATTGCCAAACAGTATTATGAAATAGCTTGACATTGTATTACATGTAACTTCAGTAGCACCTTGTATTACATGTAACTGCAATACACCTTGTACTACATGTAACTTCGATAGCAGCTTGTATTACATGCAACTTCAATAGCACCTTGTATTACATGTAACTTCGATAGCAACTTGTATTACATGTAACTTCAATAGCACCTTGTATTACATGTAACTTTGATAGCACCTTGTATTACATGTAACTTCGAGAGCAACTTGTATTACATGCAACTTCAATAGCACCTTGTATTACACGTAACTTTGATAGCAACTTGTATTACATGTAACTTCAATAGCACCTTGTATTACATGCAACTTCAATAGCACCTTGTATTACATGTAACTTCGATAGCAACTTGTATTACATGTAACTTCAATAGCACCTTGTATTACATGTAACTTCGTTAGCAACTTGTATTACATGTAACTTCAATAGCACTAATTCCTAAAACCATTTTAACAATAATCAAGGAATAAGATTCCGAATCAAGAACAATTTAAGCAAAGTAGTTGAGCTACATAAGGAATTAAGAATGAAGAGTTTTTAAGTTTAATGGTATAACCGAAGAGATATTAAGTATGTTGGATTTAGAGTACTCAAATTTGGTTCAGATGGCTAATGAACACTCGTTAGAAAAGAATTACAAAGAAATTACAAGGACAATATAAAAAAAAATGTTAATATATCAAATGACTGAAGCTGTCTGCAATAGTACGCCGGTTATTAAAAGAAAATTAAAAGGTCTTAATTATCTGAAAGAAATTAGAGACCCAATATCGGAAAAAAGAAATCTTAGAAGAAGCCCATATGATAAAACATTACTTAACAGAACCACTAGACAACTAACTACAGAAATTAAAAATATCAAACAATTATCAATCAAAAAATTTCTCACAGAACTTGCTGCAGATAGCAGCACTGAGTATTTTTAAAACTGATGGAAAATGGGTTCGTAATAATTTAGAAAAAGCAAATGTGTTTGCTCAACAAAAGATTTCTGAAAAGATTCTCTCAAGATTTTATCCAAATGAGGGAGATGATGCTCTGCCACCTCTTTTTGCCAGTGTTTATCCTGACAGAATTCTATTAGTTATGCCTAAGGAAGTTGCTGATGAAATTAAAAATAACCTCAATGCGCAGAAAGCACCTGGATTTGATCTAATCACCGGTGAGATACTTAAAAGATTTCAAAGAAAAACTTTGGTTAAATTAACTACTCTAATCAATGTCTATATTCGGCTAAACTATGTCCCAGATGTATGGAAAACAGATGAAGTTATATTGATACCAAAACCTGGCAAAAATCTAAGTGAAGTCGAATCATACCAACCCAGCTCACTCTTAACAATCATGTCAAAGCTATTTGAGAAACTGATTTTAAAGCGTCTCAAATCTATTCTTGGTCAAAGAAACCTGATACCATCTCATCAATTTGGTTTCAGAAATAAACACTCGACAATCAACAAAGTTAAAAAAGCATTAGAAAACAAAAATGTATGTTCTGCTGTCTTCTTGGATGTAGCTTGGACTTGAAATTGATTAAGGCTGGGGTCTATCAGGGCAGTGTTCTAGGCCCAGTGTTGTAACATTAATGATGTTCCAACAACATTATATAGTACAACAATCACTTTCGCACATGATATGGCAATAATGGCAGTGGGAGAAACTGTGGAAGATTCAATTTGAAAATTGCAATCTGCTCTCAACAAAGTAGTCATCTGGACTTAAAAATGGTGCATTAAATTGAACGAATCCAGATCAACACATAAATTTTACAAATAAAATGACAGCGCAACAACCAGTCTTTATTAATTGCACTCAATTACCATATGCCAACATCGCGAAATATCTTGGTATGACTCTTGACGCCAAGCTTCGGTGGAAAGAACATATTAAGAAACGCGACGAACTCAACATAAAATTTAGAAAAATGTATTGGTTACTTAGTCGTAATTCTGAGCTTTCAACATATAACAAGCTTATTTTACATTAGCAAGCTCTACGCCCAGTTTGGAACACAGCTGTGGGACTGCGCCAGTAAGTCTAATATCCAAGTGATACAAAGATCACTCTAAAAATCTAACATTCTTTAATTATATAATTAATAAGAATTTGGAGAATGTACATCATAGCTTCGTAACAAATTAGAGATAATAACTGATTAAGGATATATCAATTTACATTTCAGTAATAAATTCTATTTTAGAATGGAAAATGTGAAAGATCAAGAATAATATGATTAAACTATATTGATAAACTGCTAAAAGAAGATAATGTAAGAAGTCATAAAATGGGAATGTATATATGTCAATACGTATGGCAAGCAGATTCAATTATTGGTATTCCATTATCCTATTCCCACAGACTTCTTTATTGGTTGACAATTGCGATGTATTATTAACTATTTCTATTTAAATAACAACTTTAAATATTCAAAGATTTAAAAAAATTTATAGCATTGTTTGAAAATCCAAGCTAATAAATGTAGTTAACAAGCAGCACGAATCAACTTATAGTTTTGTCTAATCCACTGATACTATAGAAAATAATTAGAATTGTCTGGTATGAATTGTAACTAGTTAAAAAACAATTTCAGTTGTAAATTGTGGCACCATTTTTAAATATCCTACAACTTATAAATTAAAGATTCAAATCAACACAACATGCACCATATGTATTAATAAATCATATTATTTTATATCAAGACTGTAATTACCTGTCGCAAAGTATTTGAAGCGATTTTTCTTTTCTTTGTAAAGTGCTAGATGGAGGTGTAGGATATTGTAGAGCGACATTGGTAAGGAGCTTCAGATTAGCTGTGGGCGATACGTAACTTTGTGAATTGGTAACCTCAGAGAGAGCGTTACGCTTTGGGGTTTCGACTATATTACCATCTTCGTACATGGTGAAATTTCATTCTGAAATTAATCAAAATATCTCATTCTTTTAATTTGGTAAACAAAATTTTTCGCGAAACTAGATGGCGCATTTATGTGAAGTAAGCTTACATATTTGCAAAATATTTCATCGTCAATTGACTTATTTTATTCACAACTTCATTTTATATTCACTGTAAAAGATCCCAATAGATCACCATTCACAATAAATAAGGAAAAAATGTTTACTTAAAATTAAGTACGCTTATGTGATAACCTAAAATATGACAGTTCGCAGTCAATGGCTACGCGGTAAATAAAAAAAATGCGCTAAATTGCTGCCATAGATAATGGCATTACACTTCTAGACGACAAACAATTGTATATATATATATATTTACAAATATTTTCTTTTGAATTTTGAAAGTTTGAAATGGTGAGTTTGAAAGCTGGTCTATTTTTCAGTTAAAGTTCCATTTAGGTACCTATTGGTGTACTGATCCGCTATTCATTTAGTAGGTAGGTACTAACCTTTTTTCTCTAAACTGGGATGAAGAACAGGTATTCAAATACAAAAGAAAATAAAAAAGGTGGAAAAACGAACGAATATTCAGTTTTGGAAGTATTTTGTTTCAATGTTTCCAAATTGACAAAAAATCCCGCGTTATCATTTTACTATGGTTTAAATCACAGATCGTATGTTTAAATGCAGCTATTGAAACAATTGAACTTTACAATTTATGCGTAAAAAAATTGTATAAATATGTCAAGCGAAGTAACCCAATATTTTGTATGGCGATGGGCGCTAATGCTATTTTACATTAGTTTTAATCCGGCTAACGTATTTGTGTTTAGTATGCTATTGCTAAATGCTACATTAGCAGTCTATTTCTGTGGCAGTACTATATGCAGTGTGTATTTTTGTTATGCGTATTAACGTTTAGCATGTTTATAACATTGGGGAGCATATCTTATTACGGCTGTTTGAAGCGTTAGCATGTTTTATAAATATTTTTACGATTTATGTTACATGTAATATAAACATTTAATGACACTTGGCAGTTATTTGTGAGATAAAAAAATTTAATAGCAAATATAAATGAAATATATACGCCAAAATACATCATAAATGTTAAAAGTGCACAAACGAATCATATGAAAATTATGGCAGATTCATTTTTGATTTGTATTTTTTTAAAAATCATTATAATGTAAAAGGGGCCAGAAACTAGCTGCTATATCGAATGGTTCATAATTAAAAAAAATAAATAAGATTGATGATTTTTAACTGATTTGTTTAGCGTACCGGTCATCTACAATTAATATTTAAATATCATTAGTGGCGAAATGTCAATAGCATGCTAATATGTATTTTGTAAGTAGCGTTTATGCTATGTTCGCCATCCCTAATTTTGTAATTCCAAGTTCGAGACCAAGGATACATATATTCAGTGTAAGATTATCCTTTTAAGTAAATAAAATTGTTTGGACTACACTCTTTTAACACTTTTAGGTACAGCCTTAGGATAGTAGATAGATTTAAGTTTTATTTCTTTTCTTTAATTAAAAAAAGTTAGAGTATCATACAAATATATAAAAAATTAAATACATTTAAGGATTTCGGGGAATAAGGTGGTTAGCAACACTAACCACTATGACTATTGAACAAAAACAAGATGGACAAATTGTTTGTACTATATTATTAAAAATCGAATGTTTCGATAACGTTTTTATATTTAAGAATTACTTTTTATGAAAATCTTGAAAGTATGTTTTACCTTTGCACATTCAATTCAGATTTTGGAGCCCCCGCGTTTAATGGTTTTTTAGGCATGCATTGTTTGAAATAGTTTCTGCTTTTAAATTTTATCATACCCTCCACAATCGCAATTTTTACAGAAGGCTTACAATTTTGTTGAAACTGTAATCTCATGAATCTAAAAGAAGATGAATTTTGTTAAGTTTATCAAAACTTGACTGTTCCTATTAGGCATCAGACTATTATCGTTTAGATGTAAGTTGTTCAACAGCCAACTGAATCTATTTACTGATTTATACCTTGAAATGTATCCATCACGCAAACATGGGGCTGAAGACCAGTAGTCATTGTAATTAGACATTTTTTTTATATCCATTATCAGATTCAAAGCAGTGAATACGTCAAACTCTTCCATTTTGTCAGGTGTGTATGGCTTTCCAGTTTGATTTGCAAAAATATTTGTTTGGGAGTATATTATTTCTAGCAGAGTTTCTGTCCAAAAGATGCGAAATAGCACAAGCGGCGTAATATCCACCAATTCAAGTAAGGGATCTGGTATACCCACACTTTTACAAAACTCACCAGGTAAGCCCATCCTATAGTCCTTTTTCCACTTTGGAGGTTTTGTGGCTGTTCTATGAGACCGCGCGGAGTTGGACTTCTGCGGATCGTGATTCCTACTAGTTGGTAAGGTGAATAAGGCTAAGTTATCATCCGAATCAAATCTTTGTTGCTATGCTCTTGAATTTCTCCAAGTGTCACTTAATGGTTTTTTATTTGATTACTCATCGATGTCTTCATCCAGGTCTTCACTATAGATGATCATATCCCCCGAAAGTAAGTCATCCAGCAAGTAGTTTTGAATATCTCCATCAGATAGCAGACGGAGCATGCTGATAAAACCAAAAAATAAACACCCACCACCTACAAGGTAACAAACAATATGAAATGTTCAATCATCACGGTGGTTAGGTTACTAACCACTTGAGTTACTCTATGCTCGTGTGTAATTTATATTCGCAGAAACAAAACTTGCCTGTTTTTCACAATTTTTTTCAACGCATGGTACAAAAACTATCGTTACGGAAAAAACATATTTGAATGAATTAAACTGCCCACGAACTCTATCGCCGCTTGTTGTTACCGCTAAGTCAGAAGGTATTCAAACATTCATAATACTTGAACCGAATTTCGCTAGATGGCGTGCATATTAAAATAAAAAATTGGGAAGACTTAACACTGTGTCTGAAAGAGTTAACATTTCATGATTATTTCTTTCTTCTTTTCTGTTTTGTGATTATAATATTATGGCAATAAATATACTGGCATAAAATCAACTAATGTCATCCTAAATTTGAACTAATAAATATGCTATGTAATAAATGTGTTACTTTTCATTTAAATCGAATTCCTTTTAATAGGACTCATTTTATTTTTTCATTTATAAAATCACGTTTATCACGTTTGCTACAGCAGTTTTTTTCCACTAATTTAATTAAAGCATACTCAACAAAATATACCACAGTGCGTCTGCATTGGGACTTTTATGACGTGGAAATAAAAATGCAGAAAGGTCCACTTTGAATCAGGAGAAAAAATGTGCCTAACTTGAAATTCATTTCAACATATTATACTTTTAATCTATACATATTGTCATATGTGCTCTTGTGGAATTCCACATGCTGTTTTTATAGCCAGTTTCGATTAAAACATCATCAACGAAGGACGTTATTCAAAACGGTGAAACAAGTTCAGTTTAGACGCAACTCTCGCGTACGACTTCCCGACGACAAAAAAGACGTCGTTTGCAAATTAGTATGGAAACTTGTCGAAACCAACGAAAGTTTGTCGCACGTACATGCAACACACTGTCATCGATACTAATTTGCAGACGACGACTTTTTTGTTGTCAGAGAGTAGTTGGACTATCGTACGTGCGAGTTGCGTCTTGGTGAAAATGTGAATGTCCAATTTTTTTTGTTTTAAATGAAAGAATATAGGTAAGAAAAGAAGTATTAAACAAAAGTAGGCTCGGTCGCAGTTATTTTATTAAAAAAAGTTATTTGATAAATCTTGGGAGCATTTATACAAAGGTGTATTTTAAAGTCAAGGAAGTATAAGTATTGAAATCAGTTTTTTAAAATAAAATAATCGTGACAGAGCCTTAATTTTTTTAAATACCTTGTTTTTATGTATATTCTTTCATTTAAAACAAAAAAAAACTCAGAAATTTGCCTTTTCGCTAAACTGAACTTGTACCAAAATGCTCAGATTCTAGTTCATATGATGACTGACCACAGTCTCTCAGTAAAGGACAAAATTATATATGATGAAGGAAAGAAGGGACCTCTTTCCTTCTAATATAGGAAAAAACTTTAAAAGTGTAGAGAGACAAAAATATAGTCTCTATATTTTTTGAATATTGCATCCAATGTCGAGGACAACCACAGCAATAATTGCGTCAGCTCAAGAGCAACAATATAAGCAGCTTCACCGAAGTTCTTTATTGAAATGATGTTAAATTCTGTGGTTTAAATAAACGCTGTGCGCATTGGTGTGCATTTTTAGCAAGTTTCAGAAGCCATATTGCTAAGTGCATTTGACATGTTTTAGCAAATGTCAATCTTATCGCAATATTTCATTTTAGAGGCAACTACAATAATTCACTAAGCAATTTTTTCCCATGAAGTCAGTACATGTTTATTAGTTGCTCCTTAGAAATTAATTATTTTGAATGAATTGTGCAATTGAAAATTGCCAGATTTTATGTAATAATAAAATAAATAAATTCGATCTATCTACATATATGATGAGACATATCTTTACTGATTCATCAACGCAAAGCCGAAACTAATAGAGCTAGAAACATAAAATTTGGACAGTAGATCCTTGTTGTGACATAGAGATTAAGCTAGGATTTTTTGTAATTCAACCTACAATGTAAAATGGTGTCAAAATGGGAACAATAATTAAGTATGCATCTGACCAATGGTCAAAATTAAATACTTAAGGGGTTTTATATCATTTTTGCTATACTAACATAAACACAACCTTTTGGTGGGTGTTAACACACCTGGAACATGAATTCACTAAAGATATTATTATACACAAAAGATAAATGTGTTTTTTTATAAAGGAATGAACCAAAAAAAAATTACTATGCGATATTTAGTAAACCGCCATAAATTTAGTTTGCTGCCAGTGAAGCTGGAGGTAACAGGGTAGTGGTATATGTATTCTGATACAGTATAAACCTTATAATGGTATTAAATGTAAAAATTACATCACGAATGCGTGTCTATAGATGTAGTATTTGAAAATGACCAGTAAACATATAAATATGTTCAGAAAAATTATTACGTATGGAAATATTTAATTTGTTTAGTATATAAAATTAATTCAGAAATGTATTTAAGCGCACGGTGGTTCGCAGGACAAGTGCCATGCACACCAGGCATTGCATACATGAACTGGTTTCAGTCATTTTTAACCCGCATTTTCCTATTAGAGATAACTAGGTAAAATTAAATATTCATTTTCATCTACTGTGTAGCCAAATTATAAAGGTGCTATATTAAATCATATTAAAAAAGTGATTGTCACAACAAACAAATTTCATTATATTGTAACTTCAGATTTTACCACATTTTAATTTGGTATATGGAGGAGTGTTTTTGAACTTGACATTGTTTTGGATTTTAAATCTTTTTTTTAGTCCAACAATTTATTATTCCCCACAGAGAATTTGACCTTGGCTTTTTAACATTTATGTTTTTGGTAGCATATATTCCAATATAATGGAGGCTTACTGATGTTAATTTGTCCATAAATTATATTAGTTTGGTCTACAAATTACAAACGTTGTGCTTGTCACATGGAAATGAGTTAAAAAATTGGTATTGCGTACGTTGTTTGTTATAAGTCTTTGAAGAATATGCACCGGCCTGTTTTAGTGGCGGTGGCTGCTGTTAGGCTGGGCTTTTTTTTGTCATTCAAGTTAGGTGCCTTTTGGAGATTTTTAAAATCCTGATGGTGCTGTATCGAATACTGAATTTTATTTTCCAACCTGGCTCATAGACTCGGTATTTAAACTCTTTGTTCACTGTGCGTAATTATCAACTGCAAAATCAAGTGTTATGAAAATTGATACAGTGTTGACTTATTCTGTCTGCGAGTACCCATATTCATTTTTCCTATAGCATTGGCGTTAATTCCAAAAGATTTATAATGTAGTAAAATGCCGCAAGAAGTCATCTTTTCCTATGTCATTTACAACTATGTGAATGGCACATTTTGTCTATCAATCCTACTCAACTTTTAGTTTCATGGTAAAATTTAATAACTTCTGGTTACTCGAAAAATTCATTTGTGGCAGACTCATGAAGCACATTTGATAAGTCAGGAGTTGCAATTTATAATGAGTCTTATTGACAAAAAGGAATTTTCGTCAAAAAAAGTACAATACATATATTTTTGTGTTGCTGAGTTAACAAAGTAGACATTAGAGTGATGTTTTTTCACGGCAGTTGATGAAATGGGAAACCATATAAACTGGTAAGAACAAATTTATCTGATTTGACATATGAAATTTCTAAGGATTTTTTTGTACTCTTAGGATAATTAAAAAAGGAAGGCACATTCTAAACGAATTTGATATACCATTGAAAGTATTTGAAAACTAAAAAAACCATAATTTCTAGTGGAGTTCCTAGGCTTACAATTAGACTGATAAACATGTCTAATGCCAAAGTACATAGCGACATATATGATTATATAATTACTTATGATGTTTCTGCGATTAAATTTAATTAAATAAACATTCAGAAGTGATCAAAAATTATTTAGTCTGTATAGTAAAGGTTAGTACACTAATAATAATTTTATTAGGATAATAAAAAAATTTAACAAAAACATTACTCAAATGAAGAAAAGAACTCGTTTTCATTGATACCATATCTATCACAGCTCATAATAAATTTTAGCATTATGGGGTCTCTGTAATTTTTCAGCTCATATGTGATTATCTGTTAGTGAAAACTAGTAAATTGGGTGTTTAAAATCAGTTTTAAGCTATATTCTTTGAAACTACCATTATAATTCTGGGAATAATATTTTAAACATGCAAAAATTACAATTACCAAAGTAATAGTAAAAATCTAATAAAACAATTTATTTATTGACCATTTTGTGTAAGAAAATAAGTACTGACCGTATAAGGAAATAAATAGGATAAATGTTTCAGTAAATGGACAAATGGCGGTATTATTTAAAGTTTAAGCTTTCAGTCACTATTTGTGTTAGAAGCACTTGTGTAAGGTACGCTGAACTCTACAGATGGGTCTGGTTAATTTTTGGGCAGGTGGTTAAACTATTTCCAACTAAGTCCATTCTTAGAATTTCGACTTTTTTTGTTTTATTAAAAAGTTAATCAAAAAATTATTATTTTCTCTTTTTTATTAAATCATAATCTCAAAGGAGTATATTCAAAATTGGGCCAAAACGGGCAACAGAAAAAATTGTAGATAACTTCAATTATAAATTTTTTCTTTTTTTATTAAATCATAATCTCAAAGGAGTATATTCAAAATTGAAAAAAAGATATTAAAAATTCTAAATATTTTGGTCAATCTACATTAGTAATGGAAGTTGCGTTTAAATTTTACATTTAATTAAAACGTTTTATGGCCGAAAACAAAAAAATTACGTTTTAGGACGGCCTTTTACAAAATATGGACAATAATGAGTACGTTCCTACAGAATAGATACGGTATACGTTACACTAAGCGATCGCAACGTTCACTTCATCGTTTCATTTGGCGATCACTATCGTTGCGGACTTCATTGATGGCGTCTTTGTTCACGACTTCTTCGAGCCCGCACCGACCCGCGAATCGATGTGGGTCGTCGTCGTTTGAATATTAAACATGGTGACGGAGAGAGTTGCCTTGTGCAGCTCTGAGAAGTACCTAACAGACCTAAATGTGCAGATTCATAACATTTTCATAGAAATTAAATTGCACTTTTAAAATCACTGTATGTGTAATTATTTTCTGACGGTTAATACATTCAAAACGCTCACTCTTTCGTTCCACTTGGCAACCATTGTCCTTGTATAATCGTGTTAAAAAACGTTATTGATGGCTTCATGTTCACGACCGCTATGGCTTCGAACTCATGCCGACTCACGTATCGACTTGGATCATTGCGTTCTTTCACATGTCATTTTGACTGATACATTGCTATATGAAGTTTACGTAAATAAATTATATTGTCATTGAAGATTTAACATTTTGACTGAGAGAATAAATTTATGCAGCTCTAAGAAGTACTTAATAGAAGTGAAGATGCAAAACGTGCTTATAATCATCAAATTCTTAAAGAAATTAAATTACACTTTCACAATTGCTGAGTGTTAATTATGATCTAATGATTAATACATCACAAAAAGGAAAATGCTATAATCTCTTTATTTTTGTTCAATACCCACCATAGATATTCCTCATAGATTATATCTATACGCATCGTTATTATATTCTGTTTAGACTTGGGCCTTAGAATATAGAGTAATCCAGAAGGCGCAAGAAGGTCTCTTCGCGGTCGCGGTGAAGCCAAAAATCGGTGAAGGTGGCACCGCGCTCCGCATACTAGCGCCCTACCCTACGCGCACGGTGTTACCAGCAGAATAAATTTACCCACTAATCGGTCCCGTACTAAAACAATTCAAAATAGGACGAAACATTTTTTTATGTTAATTGAAAAAATTATAAATTTTCTTCTTATTTTAAACAATATATTCCAAAAATTGAAGATTGCAAAAATGAAGGAATGTAACATTAATTTCTTTCGCGCTTCTCTGTAAACCTACATACAATAATTATATATGTAAATAGCTCTGCCTACGTTTACAAGTAAATAGGAAAAAAAATCGTTTTTTTTCTCTTATATGTTGCTCCTATATACTGTTACCATACCAAACTTCATTAAGATTCCTCCAATAGATTTTGCGCGATACCCGTACAAATTAACATACAGAAGAAAATTCTAAAAAAGTTTTTAAATCATTCTATACCACATTATAATTTTACAATCACACTCTATACTCTACACTCTTAGAATTTTATTATATGTGTAAGTAGGTAAAATATTCTAAAATTGAATATGACAACGGAAATTTCAAATGTTACATCAAATTCTGGAAATTTCAAATGTTACGACACCTCCCAAATCCTGATTTTTTAAGTGGTTAAATTATATATTTTTCTTACCAAGCAATAAACGTTTTAATTTGGGTAAACAATTTTTTAAGAGGTGACAACACCAGAAAAAATGGCGCTCTTCTTCGCTTCTTCTTGCTTGCGCTTCTTCTTCTCTAGTAATCTACTTCGATATTTTAAAATTGCACAGTTAATTGAAAATTAAATTAGGTTATATAATTTACGTATGAAATTTATCCCTATTTGTTTATTTGGCAGTCCAGTGATATTTTTGCAGGTGGGAATAGCACAAGCCGGCATTTTAAGCTATATTGTCACGTAGAAAGCACACAAACTTTCAGAGCTGTGTCTTAAATTGTACTGACAGCCGCGTTTTGATACTATGCTTTTTATGCGTAGTTTTTTGGACACACTATCCCGCGTATTCTCGCCTTCTGGAGTACTCATTATTCTAAGACTTGGGCGATACGAGTATTTTGAGATAATGAGTACGAATATTATAAAATATCGGTGATCGATATCGGTGACAAAATACTCGACGAGTATGGGCGGTGTAATTCCGTTGTGAGAAGACCATATTACAAATGGTATAACTTACGGTCGCGGGAGACGTAAAATTGTAACCTGTCATGAAGAGTTCATATCTTTTATTTTTTACAAATAAAATTGGCGGAAATTACTATCATTTCAATGAAATACAGTCTTTCATTTTTCTTTCAACTAACAAATATTTATGGCTCCAGGCTTAGGACTGGTAACTAAATGATTCATTTGGCATAGTTATTTTGATAGCATATTTAATAAATGAATCACATTATTTACAATAATAACCATCGATGTTTAAAAATGGACCACATTATTAAAAAAAAAATTTTTTTCCCTGTTTATTTTAGCCAATTTTTTTTAAAATAATGTAGTAAGATGTTTGGAACAAGCAAATTATTTTATATTGATTATTGTTAAATTGAATCTTTTCTATTCAAATATTTCCTTAAATTATATGTAGCTGTTTTGAATGAAAATTTAGTATTGTAAATATGGCGAGAAATAAAATATTCAGCCAAATTTGTAAAATACTCTTATCGGGCATTGGACTTTCTTGTGGACATAATGACGAAATTAGAATTTAACCTAATCAAAAGTTAGTTTTTATATACACTATATATTTACAATATTTACACTACAAAGTAATTACGCTCAACTGTGTCAATAGAAAAACAGAGAATCATTAGACGAAAAAAGCATCGCACTTAAAATCCTTATTTTATAATACTCGTACTTGTCGTATTGAGTAAACATTTGTCCGCAAACGGCGAAGTGTAAAGCAATACTTAACGTAATGAGTAAAACGAGTATACGAGTATGTTTGACGTACTACGAGTATGTATTACATACTTTAAAGTATTACGACTTAAGAGTATTTAAATATTCAGTTTGTCCCTTATTTTAAATATGAAAGAGCGAGAAAACCTGAGTACGATATGCGTGAGTGAAATAGCTGTAGCTAGCTAGACAAAGAGGGGTATTAGCCGCAGCCCGGCTATAAAGTAATCATTGTACGAACGTCTGGTCGGCCATAGCCCACCACCGCGATCAAATCCATTCCACTAGCTTGCCAACGATGTAACTGTGGAACGAGTTATGAACAATGCGTATTCTAACTATGCGGAAAGGGTGGGTATTTGACAAAAATAAAGAAATTACAGCATTGTATTTTTTTCTTACGTACGAATCGTTAGGTAATAATTTATAATTACATTAATTATAAAAGTGTAATATAATTTCTATAAACATTTGATGATGTTTGCATGTTTTGCGCCTTTTTGTGTAATCTTTATTTTTATTAAATTTTCTCGGAGCTGCATAAAGTGATTCTCTTCGTCACTATGTTGAATTTAAAAGACAATATAAATTTATTTACGTAAATTTCATATATCAACGTGTCAAAGACAAATTGACAGATAAACAATCGCAACGATCCACGTTGATACGTCAATCGGCATGGCACGGCATGGGCTCGAAGCGGTCGTGAACAATGACGTCATCAATGATATATATAATAAAACTAGTAAAACAAAATATATTATAGTAAAACAAAAATTAAGAAAGAAGTTCACTACAGTTAATAAAATGAAAAAAAAATACAAAATACAGAGGGATACAAAATAAATATATACAAATAGACAATGAAACATAAAAACAAAAATAAACAGGAATATAAGTATGAAAGATTCTATATTTTGATGTCGCTCTTTCATATGTACTGAATGATTAATCCTAGAATGGGTTTGTTGGCAATAGAAAAGTGATCTTTATGTTAATGAATAATCGAATTTCATATTTTAATAATTTAATGGACTTGGAAAAATTAAAAGACCACCTTCTCCAAACCCACAGCCGCAAATTGGAGACACGCATCTCTCTGACACGCAGCCTAGCCAAATGGGTAGAGATAGAACAATGACCCAAACGCATGCGAGATACCCCGGAAGTTTCTTTTCGAGAAATATTGAATTTTGAAAACCAAGGTTTTGAATGTATAAAAAATTGAATCTGGGTATACCTTGCACCCGTGACCCGGGATGATCTTTCCCACGCCCTCTGCTAGTCAGATATCACCCAGGAACGAGTCAAAGGAAGGAGATCTTCAATTAAATTAATAGTGAAACATGGATCCCCATTCACGACGGCGAACCGACCTTTTGCGTCGACTATTTTTATTACGTACTATGTTACAGTAACTAGAGATCCATGCAAGACCAATATCTACAAATCAAGCATAAGTTACTTGGTCTGGAGAATCAGGAGGCTACAGTTCGAAGAAAAAGGATTAGCGAGAAGGAACTGTAAACAACTTAAGGAATCAGAGAAGATAAGAAGCCTGCGAATCTTTTTGAGTAGAGCATAATTCAAGGTCTCCACAATAGTCCCGCATTCCCCGGAGAACACTGAACATTCCGTAGGAAGGAGAAACTTTGCCGAATGAGTGGTGGTTGAACAGTAAAATGACGTTTCGAATAAAATAGACACCTCCTAGAATGTTTAATGCACCCTTATATATTCGAGTCCAATCAACCTAAAAAGAATTCGAGATGGAATTGAACGGCGAATTGGCATTTTTGGACTCCTTATCAATTCCGAAACACAAATTTATATTTGGCTTGTGAAATACCTTGTCAAATGGAAAACTATAGATAAGGAGAGACGAATTTTGATAAACTTGTTTAGAGACGGATTTGAATCTTTAGAAGCTAACGATAAGAAGAGGTCGGGTCTTGGAACGCCAAAAAGGAGCATGTTCAATAAGCATAGAGCTCCCCTCTAGGTATGTTTTTAAAGAAATGGGGTGAGTAGAAAACCTAGCTGCCTTCAGTAGATGACGATCAGCAAGGTATTGTCGCCGGCGGTTTGAAGGAGGATGAACACTTTTGTAGGGCATTTATGGGACTGGATTTCATTGCAGCAGTTATGATCCTCGGCGTTTGAAACTAAATACGGGTCAATTTAGTGGCATTGAATTTGGAAATAGCATCAAGCAGAAATTAATCATAGTCTAGATGACTATGGACTAGAGCGTTTTATATTAACTTTAATGAGGTAGGGTATAAGCCCCGTCACACTCCAGAAAGTTCGCGGAGAATATTTATATTAGCCTGGCATCGGAAGATGGAATGTTCAATGTAAATGTTCCAGGATAATTATGAGTTTAGGAACATACCTAAGAATTTGGTATTGGAAAAACTAAGGAACCGAGGTGGAATTATAAGAAATAGATGAAGGTGGAGTAATTCTCCTTCTCGAGAAGACCACCAACAGCGCTTTTGGAAGAGATTAACCCATTTTTTAGGTTAACAAGCGCAGAGTTCAAAGCATTTTTGGCAACCATTATTTACTTATCAGAAGAATATAAAAGCAGATCATCAGTGTATTGCAAAACACGACAGAAGGGATTTAATGTTGAATGGATCATGTAGAAGTAAATATTGAAAAGTGACTTAAAACAGAGTCTTGGGGAAGACTCCTCCATATAGTTTTTGTTAAGGGAGGGGATCCGGCAGTTCTAAGAATGGTAGATCTTTTTAATAGAAAATTGAGGAGGAAATTTGTAATCTTGGCCGGGATACCAAAGTGATGAAGAATCTTCTTGAGGATCGGAAAGTTTACGTTATAGTAGGCTGATCGAAAGATCTAAAAAAGTAGCAACGAGGAACTCTTGTCGAGAGAAGGCAAGTCTGATGTCAGTGGTTAGGACGCTGAAATTGTCCATCGCACTTTTGATTCTTTTGAAGTCAAATTGGTTGCTTGCAAAGAAGAAATTGTATTCTACAAACCATTCCAATTCTTAATCAGGTGTTCTGTAATCTTCGCAAAACAAAGAAGGAGAAAGAGCTATGGGCCTGTAAGATGAACCTACACTGCGATCTTTATGAGGTTTGAGAATGGGAGCTATTATTTGAGTTTTCCGTGACTTTGGAATATAATCTGATTTGGATATATAGTTGATGATAGAAGGGATAGAAGATAGGGATAGAAGATACCAACAAGTAGATGGTAAACTATTTTTCACCACTGAATATTACATTCCGTCAATACCAGGGGAAGAGTCCCTAAGATAATGCAAGGTGAAATTCAATTCATTAATGGAGAAATCTTCTTCTAAAAAATGGTTGGCGCTAGTAAAATTATATCTGAAAGGCAATTCATCTACGGGACGGATGGAGGAACAAGCTTATTTAAAAATTGGTCTCCTCAATTCGATGTAAGGATTTGGGAAGATCAGGTTGAAAAATAGACCGAAAGCGTCTTATATTAGACCAGACGACACGAGAGGGAGTAGAAAGAGAGAGGGATATAAAGACCATATACCAGCCTTCCCTCTTTTTTTAAGGAGAATTCGTTTAGTGTGTGCTTGGGTCTTTGGAAACAAGAGGAAGTTTGCTTCCAACATATTAGATTGGTATATCTCTTCAGCCTCTTTGCGAGCTTTAACCGCCGCAGAGCAGTCTCCGTCCCAACAGGGGGGAGAGGATCTGTAGTGGTGGTTAAATATCTTAAGCGGTATAAAGTTCCGATCGGACAGGTCTATAGCGCTTACAAATTAGTCATAACAATGCTATCTTGGTCCACTGGAGGGAGGAAATCCACTTCGACATTGAGGGAGATTCTATGTAGGGCAGATTGGGTGGAATCCCACCCAATCTGCCCTGCGTAGGTTGTATTTTTGAAGGGGGAATTCGAAAGACAAGAAGAGATCAAAATTGAAATGTCTGAAAGAGACATATCTCATGCGGAAGCGTCCAAAGTGGCCCTTCTGCAAGATAATTGTACGCCTCAGGTGCAGCTTAACACCCCCAAATTCTTCCTTTTCCAACATCTTCCCGAAAATTTCTTCTCTCCCTCTTGTCCCTACCAACCCTTCTCACAAAACATTGTGAATCTGAAACCTCGACCGCATTCTTCGACGATTCCCGACCAGGGCTATGACCGCTCGACTATAGAACAAGCCTGGGCTGACTTCCGAATGCCTCAGCTTGAAAATAGCTGCGGCCTTAGTCAACAACCTTCAGCTAATACTCCTTCTTCTACTTGTATTATTCTTAGTCTACGTGTTTATTATTAAATTTCTATTTACCATTTTGGTTAAAATTCTGAGTTCCGTTAATCAAATACCGTCGAACGTTGCCTCCTCCATTCTTACCTCTCTTCAACCCCTTGTTTCTAATGGCTCCGCCAACAGTGGGGAGGACATTGCAATGGAATAGTCGCAGTGTCATTTCCAATAAAGCAGATCCTCGTCACCTCCTTGTTAAGTATTCTCCATTCGTGGCTGCCATTTCGGAGACTTGGCTGAAGCCAGGATTCCATTTGAAGATCCAAGTTACGCCTGTCTGTGGGATGAAAGAGCTAATGCCATGGGTGGATCCGCCTTATTACTTGATAAATCCCTTCCCCGCTCTCAGATTTTTCTTGGCTTTCGCAGTTGTCAATTTAACGTTGTTGCTACGAGAATTAAAGGTATCACCATCCTCTCTATATATGTCATCCCTTCCAACATGTCCTGTATCGTTAAAACTACGGGATATTTTAACTTCCATTTCTAGCCCTTATATTATTCTGGTAGATTTTAATGCTCATCACCCATCTTGAGGTTCCATACGAAGCAACCCCAAGGGATTTCCTTGGTGGAATTCTAGGACGGCTTTGACCTATATTTACTGAATGATGGTTCTCCAACTCGAGTTCCTGTCCCATTTTAGAACCCGAGCTCATTAGATATTTCCCTTTGCTCCTCATCCTTGGCATCCATAGCTTCCTGGAATATTCTATCTGAGTTTTTTGAAAGCGACCATTTTCCTTTTTAGATTTCTTTCCCTCGTTTAAATTTAAATATTGAAAAATTCCCCCTTTTCAAAATATAACCTACATAGGGCAAATTGGGTGGGATTCCGCAGTTTCCTCAATGCCGAAGTGGATTTTCTTCCTCCAATGGATCTGGATAGCATTGACCAATTTGTAAGAGCTATTGGCCAGTCCACTCGGAACTTTACCCTATTTAAATGCTATAACCGACACTACAGACCATTTCCCCATTGGCACAACGGATACTGTTCGGCCGCGGTTAAAGCTCGCTAAGAGATATGCAACTCTATTATGTCGAAAACAAAGTTCTTCTTTCGAAAAACCCAAGCACACTCTAAATGAATTCTCCTTAAAAAAAGAGGGATGGCTGGAAGAAATTCTGTTATTCCCTCTCTCCTTCTACTCCCTCTCGTGTCGTGTGGTCTAATATAAAACGATTTCGGTTTGTTTTTCAGCCTGATCTTCTCAAATCCGTACACGGGAATTGGGTAGACCATTTTTTAAATAAGCTTGCTCTCTCATCTGTCCCAATTTCAGATGCATTAAATTTCAGGTATAATTTTACTAGCGCCAAACATTTTTTAGAAGAAGATTTCTCCATTAATGAATTGGATTTCATCTTGCTTCTTCTTATGGACTCTTCCCCTGGTATGGACATCTTCTGTCCCTCATCAACTATATGTTCAATTCACATTAAATTCCAAAGTAATGGCAAACTGAAATTCCTCCCGTTCTCAAACCTCATAAAGATCCCAATGTAGGTTCATCCTACAGACCCATAGCTCTTTCTCCTGTTTTAGCGAAGATTACGGAACATCTAATTAAGAATCGATTGGAATGGTTTACATAAATCAATTTCATTTTTCGAAGCAACCAATTTGGCTTCAAAACAGCTAAAAGTACGATAGACAGCTTCAGCTTTCTAACCACTGACATCAAACTTGCCTTCTCTCACCAACAGTTCCTCGTTGCTGCTTTTTTAGATCTTTCTTGATCCTACGATAACGTAAACCTTCCTATCCTCAAGAATATTCTTCATAATCATAGGATCCCGATCAAGGTTACAACTTTTCTCCTCAATTTTCTTTTAGAAAGATCTGTCATTCTTAGAACCCCCGGATCCCCTTCCTTAACAAGAGCTATATGGAGGGATCTTCCCCGAGGCTATGTTTTAAGCCCCTTATTTTTCAATATTGTCTTCACACTGGTCGCTTTCCGAAGGTATGGAAAGTGGGGAGGCTTAAGGTCATACCGAAAAGTAACAGGAAATAATTTTTTTTTATATCCATTACGCTCCTTTCGGCTTTCGGGAAGTTGCTCGAGCGACTATTGGCGGCGTGTCTACTGCGCGTCTACTGTCTCATTCGCTGGGTTCAGATACATAGTTCGGTTTCCGTTCCGGAGTGTCCACATCGGACGCGATTTCGGCAGCTTTGTTTTGGGTCGACACGTGCCCAAACAAATACGTCTTAGGAATTTTCTTGGATGTCTCCAGTGCGTTTGACAATGCCTGGTAGCCGGCCACTTTGTCCGCGTTAGAAGAGTGTTAGTTGACCTCCGCCGATTATTATGGATTATTTCTGTGATCGAGTTATCTTTTTACAGGATGCAGACATTGAAGCCAGAAAAACTAGATTAGTCAGTCAGGTTAACTAGGAGCTACTCGCAAGGCTCGGTCCTTGGACCAATTCTGTTCAACGTTATGTTCGATGGCATACTCGCGGTATCCCTTCAGGGATGCGGTACCATCGCCTATGCTGTTGATCGGAGGAGCAAGCCGTACACGGATAGAGAACTGGCGGCCGACTCCCTCACCAAACTATATGACTGGAGAACTAAAAACAAGCTCTGCTTTGCTCCACAAAAGTCTGTGACCGTCCTCTCTACGAGTAGGTCGACGAGGGAGCCATCTGTAATTATGGCTGATGTAAGGAGTGGCGTGCGGGATAAGGTAACCTACCTGGGCACGGTCTTTGATGCACGACAGATCTTTTTACCACAGGTGCGGTACATCGGTGAGAGGGCTCGAGTAGCTTTCCACGCCATGGCTCGGCTTGCCGGTACTGGCTAGGGGCTGAATAGCTCTACCCTCAAGCTGATGTATACGGCAATATTCCTTAGTATATTGGCATATGCGCCATCGATTTGGTCTCAGTGGTGCGTTGAGATTCAGCAGGTTAGACGAGTGGTGCTAAGATCGTAGCGTACGCCACTACTGGCGCTGACCAAGGTTTACAGAACCTGCTCAACGGATACATTGCCGATTTTGGCGGTTTTTTTCCCTGGCGACCTCGTGATTGGAGAACGCGCGGCGAATTTCATCTTGGCACGAGATAAGAGGTTTGTTGCTGGTCCGTTAAATTTTGAGTTTTTGGCTGATTAATCTCTTGTTGATAGAAAGAGACGTATTTTAGGAATCGTCGTCGCTCACTGGCAGACAAAATGGTCCTCCCCTGATTCCAAGGGGGAAACGACCAGATTGTTTTTCCCCGATGTATCCGAGCGGCTAAGTAAAAATTGGCTCGCTTCCAATTACTACACTGCGCAATTTCTATCGGGATATGGCGCTTTTCACGCCAGTTTGCATACATTCACTCTTAGAGACAATCCAACGTGTATCTGCGGTTCTGAGAAGCAGGACATGAGTCACATTTCGTTCCACCGTAGTGAGCACGACGACGAGCGTAGTTTTGTTTGAAAGCATACGTCTGAATAGTCACCGAGACTTGAACTAAATGATTCATTTTGAAGGGACGGACTCTAACCCTGTTGAGCAGAAACGCTGAGACTGTATATATTATTATGGGACACTATTGTGGGACCTTCGACGGCCCCTCTTTTGCATGAGGTGGGTCGTTACGGGTACCAGGGGGGCCCTGATACAACCCGGACAGAAGTTGGGAATAGTGGTTGAAAACGCAATGAAAACTTATTTAGCGAACAATCCGTCACAGAAATAATAATAAACGGAAATACCTTAAATTAAAAAAAAATACTAAGTGACATTAAAAAAAATTAATAGTATATAAATTGCTTTAATATGCTATCTGTGTATAATCAAGCTAATATAATAAGCGGAAAAGATTGTTTTTTGTTTGCGCGCGAAGCTAACCTATGGAACCACTTTTCCGATTTCAAAAATTATTTTTGTGTTAGCAAAACTCTAAACTCTATATAGCAACACGTTATGATTGATGGGGGAACAGCATTGACAAAAAAAATCCCGAGTTGAACACGCAGGGCACAGTTAGTAAATATTAAATTTTAGCAAGCAAAGAAATTGTATTTACTATAGAATTGGCTCATAAACATCGTCGACGTTTATATTTTCTTATTATTCTTAATTCGCGTTTGAAGCAGCGCGCAAGCTCTCTATTTTTTTTACCAAATCATAATCTCATTTAATTTTTTATCAAGCTATTATAGGCACTATTCCGCATTGTTTTGTATATTTACTCTTGACTTTCCATAAGCGTCGTAAAGTGTCAAATAAAGCAATAAAACTGTCAAAAAATTTTTAGTTTTGGGTTTATTGTTCGAAAACGCTATAGCGAAATGCAAAAAAAAATACGTATAATTCTTTCAATATTTCAATCGCAAATAAAACGCGTGCGTCCGATAAATCCGAGCGACGCACACACACTCACGGAATGCTCACGGATTTGTCTTGCTCGTGCTGTGCTTTGCAACAAGCGACGAACAGTGAACCGGACACGGATAGCAAGTATACAACCATAAATAATATACACGCATGGACGCGTCTGTGTGGACATGCTACCGACAGATCCCCATATTGGAATGAGGGGTTTAAGACAAAGCACTTTAATTTATGGTCTTCATTCTGTAATAAGAAATGTTTGCCAGTAACCATGATCTATTTTTATAAATATTTGAAATACACAGCTTAATAAAAACGAATTTTTTGTTAAATATCACATACATGGCATAAGTTTCAATTGTGCACAGTTAATTTTTTTCCTGGGCTCAAGACCTCTTATGAAACAATATACTCCTTTTGGAACCTCTAATTGTGTATAATATTTGTTGCTAAGATAACCATAATTGTTTACATACGTAAACAATTATGGTTACCTTTCAAATATTTTATTTATTTTGTAACCAGAAATTTGTAACGTTGCCAAAATAACTTTCTTTTTAAAATATCGGTTTTTATAAAGTAATAAAAGCTATTTGTAATATATATATATATATATATATATATATATATATATATATATATATATATATATATATATATATATAACTCTCATTCTGTAATAAAATGAACCTCTGGATATTTTATTTTGTGAATTTTACATTGCAAAATGTTAAGGGTCTAATATGTTTTCTTGTCTAACTCTAAGTAGGAAATATATTATAAGGTTTATCGTATAATACATGTTCGGAAATAAAACTGCATATATTAAGTACAGGCGACGTGCGGAAATATTTACAGACGCATTAATTTTAAATGAAATCGTCATAGTCCTCTGAGCATAGCCAATAAACTCGCGCTAAATTTAAAAGAGTGTAAAATGTCATGCATATTATTTTAAATAAAGAAATGTAACCAACGCGAGTTTAATAAAATGTTCTGATTATTAGAAAGACAAAAGTGGTCCCGTTTTGCATAGGATATCAACAAATTATTTATATATAATTTAAATTTATTAAAGCCTGATGTAATATTTATATTTGGTGCTTATTTCTGCATCAAAAATGGATGGACCTATATTAGTTAACGTTGGCCAAATGATTGATTTAGCCATTGGAACTCCAGAGGTGATGTATAATAGAAATGATGTGTCTAGTGTCTAGCTGCCCGGTAATCGAATGACTAAATTAATTTTATTCATCTGATAATTTAAAAATTAAAGTTTATGGGAACAAGTTCAGTTTCGTGAAAATATGTATTTCCATTTTAAAGAAGATAGGTAAATACGAAGTATTTACCAAACGTAGGGCTCGGTCGTAATTATTTTATTAAAAAATTCGATTTGAAAAAGTTTCCATACAAAAGTGCATTTTTTCGAGGAAGTGTAAGTTGCAAGTTGTTTGACTTAATTGCCATTTTTAGTAATTTCCGAATACCAGCAGGAATTGATATAAAAAAATAAATAAATCCGCAAAAAGATCGTATAAAGAGAAGTTGAGAAGCTTTTCTTCATAGAAAGAACATATTTCAAATAATTTTTTATTATAAAATAATGAAGTTCGAGCCCTAACTTGAAATGTGTCGTTTTTATGCATATTCATTCATTTAAACAAAAATAAAACCGGGAAATACGTATTTTTGCTAAATTGAACTTATACCATGTTATTTTAATATTTTAGAAATTAAAGAGAGTGTTAAGTAATTCGTTCGAATAATTAGAAAATATAGTTATTATAAGAAAGGTAAAAAGCTAGGTTAGGTTGTTAACCTATAAAGTTAGATTATGCAATGCTTTATTAATTTATTTTATTTGTCCTATAATCGTCCAATATTATTTATCTGATAATTTAAAAATGAAAAATGTATGTAATATTTAAAAAATTAACGAGTTTTAATTCGTGCGAAGAATAGACTTTTTGAGTATTAACAATTTGTATCTTGCTATAAACAATTTAAAAAAAGTAAAAAGTTATGTTGGATTGTTAATCTGTAAAGCTAGATTTTTACTTTATTTTTGAAATATGAATAATACGTTTTTTTCCAAATTTTTAATTAAACATCGAAAACTGTACAGTTTATACTCTGTTTTACATTGTTTTATACCTATTTTTAAACTTAGGCCGAATTTGATACCAATCTTTTTTTATACCGTTCAGAACGAATAGTTTATACATTAAATTTTAAAATATATATATATATATATATATATATATATATATATATATATATACATATATTACGATTTTTGAATTATTGGTTGAATAAAATTAATTTAGTTGTCCGATTATCATAAGAATTAAATTAATTTTATCCTCTTATTTTGGGTGAATAGAAAATTCTGATGGTTTGATATCTACTTATAATAGACTTTTTACTATTTCTTGATAGTAACAAGATTGTTATAATTATTTAACTAAATTAAATCATTTGCGCCTAAAGCCACATGACTTGTAATGTCAGCAGATATATTTAATTTGAGCTTGTATAATAAATGTATGCTAAGATGTATATTTGCTACAACTAAGGTTTTATACATTAGTTTATTAAGTCAGTGTAATATAAAAATATTAGTATTATTTATGGAATTGTTATGGATATAGTCATGCATATATTGCTATACTAAGAGTTACTAAAGCAGTTTGTACCCAAAAACTTTGTATCCAAAAATATTACCAAATTTTTACCAATGGCAGTATGTCTTTACATCGAGTCTTTACATCCAAAAAATTTGTACCCAAAAACATTACCAAATTTTTACCAATTATGTCATCTATAAAATGACAGTATGTCTTTGCATCGAGTGGAATGGAAAACAGATCATGGCCACATAGACATAGGAGTTGGTTTCTTTGGCAACTATATGACAGAAGCTAAAGAGGCTCTTGTATTACCATTTATGGCCTTTAACTCAAACTGGAACTGAAGCTCTAAGTTTAACAAAGAAAGAAACTGCAATCAAGGCTTCATTTTGTTTATCCACGAAGATATTTTATTTCATTGCTTTCCATCGGAATAGAGATTTTCTTAAAGCTATTTACTAGCTTTTTCATCAGAATAGAGATTTTTCTTAAAGCTATCTTAGCTAGTGTAACTGATTTAATGAAAACAAAAGTGGAGAAATACACTAATGTTTTTTTATTTTATTTGGCAAAGTACAGTGGTAATAAATTGACAAAACATCAACTACTTAATAAATATACATGCAATAAGTTAAATATTTTCTGAATTGTTTTATCAATATATGTCCTTGTAAGCCACTAAAGCTAAAATTATTTCAGTCAGTACGATCCTAAACTTATTTTTAAAATCTGGTATGCCTTCAAATTTATTTAAACCCTATTCTTATACAAATTTTACTCATTCATCTTTATGATTTATTTATATTTAAGGACTTACAAACGTATGCATATATTATTACTTTGTTGTGTTAAATGCTAATAAGAAATATTTTATATAACAAATTGGGATTTATTTTTTTTATAAAAATTAAATTTAAAAATATCTGCTTATTTATGTTAATAGTAAGCGGTGAGCGGGTGATAAATGTACGGACTACAGAACGCCACCGTAAAAATTTTGAGATTTAGGGATCCTAAAAAGATTAAATTCGGATATGTCGACTAGTCATACCCTTGTTCTAACTTAATAATGTGGTGAGCGCTCAACAAAACTAAAAGGTTTGAAGATGCTGCGAACGGAATAAGTATATGTAACTCGTGCGTGTGGAAATGAGTATACATTGAACATCCTCGTTAGGATTTTGAGCAAAAGTGGGGGAGTTCACCGCACATAATTGGCGCATTTATATTTCATATGTTTTTATACCGTTCCGTGAACATATTGTTTTTATCTCGTTTTATGTTCTGTGGTTCGGAACCATCATAGGCCAAGTTCTACTCATTTTTAAAAGCTTTTTTTTTATTTAATCATATTTTTGCTACATAACACGCTATTAAAAATTTAATGTTCAGGTTGGAGTTGTGGACTTTAATATGTTGCAAACAGTGCTTCATGTGATGGCTCAACAACAGCAAATATTGGGAAAGTACGTGGAGCTGAGCAAAGGCATTACTTATCAAGACCCATTCGATAACACAGATCGGGCCACAATCAATGTTCAGGAAATTAAAATACATGAGATGGCAGATGTGAGTAGACACAATGCTCGTTTTAAAAGTGAAGCTCAAATTTGTCTTAAACTTATAATCACCTGTAATGTAAATTATGTAAATTCATAATGCCAGTTCTTCAACACTCACCTGACCATATTGGTTTGTTTACAAACTTATTAATTAATCTTCAAAATTAGTACTTAATTAATGGTAAAATTAATGGTAGTGTGTTCTATACAGTATCAAATCGTCAAAGACCAGTACCTATATTACACTTAACTACCTCAAAGGTAGTCATATTTTATATTTGTTTATCGTAATTGTATTTTGTCTATGTTTACCTCACTGCAGACTATGAAATATATCATGTTTTTAATAACCTGCATCAGTTATTTTATATGTATAATCAGGGAATAACCTGGTATTTGTGAATCTCCTTTTATAGTACCTCGTAGCTATTTCGTGTTGTGAATCTCCTTTTATATTTTTTAGCTTTGATAAAAAATACATGTTCTTCCACATTATGAAAAGTTATACAAGTATTTAAAATCACTACATTTTAGTTCCACATGAAAAACCACGAAAGTTAAAATCCATTGCCAGAGCCAAAAATGTCAGTAAAAAAAGTAAGGCAATATTAAATAAGAATTTTATTTACTATAATCCAGACTGCAAAGAAAACCACTCATAGTTAACAAACAAAAAAAAGTGAGTCAAAGTTTTAGAAGATTAATTGGTATAATTTTAATTTTCTTTTAGAAGATGTAAATTATTACATTTTTCAGTTCTTATAAAATTTATTTTACAAGTACTAAAAATTATTGTTAATTTGTTACAGTCTGTAAATTCTCAAATTTATATACAGCAGAGTGTTGCAAGGTGCAAAAATTGAAAAATGCAGAAATAGATTGCCAGTGACTGAATGTTTATACAGTTTTCTGCATTTTATTTCTAAGACCTTATACTAAAATGTTTATATTGCCAATCTTTGTTTAATAGTTTATTGTAAAATTAAAAAAAGGTATAATTGTTGATTAATTCAAAGTAACAGCAATATCTTTCGTCTTATGGTCAAAATTATTATTATTTATTATAACGGGGTTTAAAAATGTGAATTGAAAATCAAAAATTGTAAATTTTAAAATAAATAAAAATGAACGACTATAATTTTACAATAAAGTGTAATTCATACGACACACGTTAGTTGGTATATACAAAAATATTTATTTTTGATAACATGGTTAATAATTGAAATGTAAAACATATTAATTATGTGCGATATCTTTGTCTTTAATTTCATCTATTTGTAAAATCGGAGAAGTGTTCAAACAACTATCACTACTGCACTCTAAATAAGTTACGGTGCAATGTAATCAATGCTTACTGCAACCACAAGTAGCTCCATATCCTGACTTATAAAAAATAGTTTTAATAGGTTTTCAGGGGTTGGTGACTGATTCTCAACGTCCCTTGTAAGTAAACTTCTTGAAATGCTCGGAGACTGCATCACATGTAGGCACCAATGGTATTAGTTGTACCCAGCTATTATTAGTTGTAGCTTTAATAAAAAATTATGTTTGTAAGTCCTTCGTCTTCTGGGATATATTGTTTAGTGCGAGAATATGTATAATTGTACAAATATTATCAAAAAATTCATTTTTATTTAAAAAAATTTCGCAGCTTGCAAATCTTTACATTTTTCAAAGAGTTTTTTAAAGTTCTTTTTATTCTGGAGACCCTTTTTGCACCTCTCTACATTAATAATCTTTTCGTTAAGTGAATACAGAAAGATTTCTTCAAAAACTGCATTGGTAACATGCTAATTATTTTCCAATATTTTTGTTTATTTTTTTCTTTCATCTCATCTGCTTCTTCTCAACAAATAAAATATTCTTTTTCCGGTTAAAATCAATTGAAATAACACTACGAAACCTTTTTGTTAGGTGGACACGTTAGAAGATGTGAACTTGATTTTTATACATTTAGATATAAATTTTGTGCATGTGTTTTTGCTAGCACATTGAATGAACATAAAGAAATTCTGAAGCATTCAAAAATTCTAGCAACTCTTTTTATTTTCACGCAATAAAATGATACTCTCATCAAACTGGGTTGATAAATAAAAAAAAATTTTTTGCTATTTTTTAAAATTTTTATGGAAAATTCACACTTGGGCAAAAATGTTACTATTTGCAAAATTTTTACTATAAAAAAAGAACAAATGGTACCTAAGAGAGTTTTCTTATATGATGGTTTAGTTGATGGTTTCGGATTTCCCTATACTCTCCCAGTTAAAAAAAACACACTGTATATATTTCAATGTAGGTATAGTTCTCTTATTGCGATTTTATAAAGTGTATAATGAGAAGCATTTTGCAGATTTGTATCAGTTTGCAGCTATTGTCGTTGGAAGTTTTTCCTTTCCCATATCGTCTTTGTGTTCTATCAGCGTTGAAGTGTTAGGTGTAATTGAATAAGATGCTGAATATATTGAATACAAATAAATTTTACAACACTATGACAAAGTTAAAATACATAACATTGTTGAATTCAACTAAAGTGAAATGTTTTTAAAGACATTAATATTATTTTTATGTTGTCAAGTGCCACATATCTATAATACAAAATATTAAGATAAGAAATTAGAATGCAATATTAAAATATTGCACCGTTAGATCTATGATTGTTATTTGTAAATATTATAAATTGTTAATCCATAAACTGTGTATTTATTTTCAGTCTTTTGGTATAACAGGCAGAAAGGGAGCTGTCTCAGGGACACAGGATCAATTAGATGGTAAAATATAAGTAAATTTAATTTCGTTCAGTAGAAAAAATCTTAATAAATATATTCAAAAATTCAAAACTAAACTGGGGAAAATTATATTACATCTTCTCTATCTTCTATTATATATTTACATCCTCTATTATATTATATATCTCTATTATATATTTACATCCTCTATTATATTATATATCTCTATTATATATTTACATCCTCTTGTTTATGTGTAGGCGCAATAAATTAGGTGTTATTGTCGACACTGTTTAATTACTCAATTTGTTTCGAGAGTTTATTTACTTATCCCTGTTCTAATAATAGTACTTCTATATATTTATTTTATTTTATGAATTAAATTCCTACTTATTTTATGTATACTTCATATCGGGTACCCAGAAAGATTTTGCCGTTTTTGAAATGAAAAATTTAAAAGTCAGCATGCTGACCGTTTTTGGAAGAGTTTCTTCTAGTTGATCACAATATGGTAGTTGACTCATTCTAAATTTTGATATTTTTCGTACAATATTGTGGAATATAACTTAATTAAAAACCAGTTTTGAAAAAAATTCAAAAATTGATTGAAAAATAAGCCATTTGTAGGCTTCTAAATTTGAAGATACGGATAGAGTTTGGTATATCCCTGTCTCTTTTCCTCTCATAGAATATAATGTGCAATATTAAAAATGACCTCACAACACAGTATCGCCGTCCTTCTCTAAAGGTTAAATTTAAACTTTTATAACTCGGTGAATTTTTAAGATTATTAAAAAAAATTTTTCACTCTTCATCAGCTTGTACCAAATACATGTTTGATAATACCCAATACATGTTTGATAGTTATCATTTCTTCTACTTTTAAGAATTCTCAATTCCCCGGTTCTTCAGCTGTCCACCATACACAGTAAAATTTCCCTTAGGGGAATTGAGGAGTTTGTGATAAAGGATTATAAGGCATTTAGTGGTGGATAATGGTGAATCATGGTGTTTAAATAATAAGTCTAAGCACCCTTGAGAAATGTTCATTCAAATGCATTTTTGGTTGACTGTTAACAAACGCAGTACTCATCTAGCGAGAAGCTTTTCCTTATACAGTCATTGGAGATTCAATTGGAGTTCATTGTGGATTTTTGTGATGATTTCTCCAGTTATAGCGGCTTTTGGGTGTCTGAAACATTCAACATCTCGAATGGATGTATGACAACATTAAAATTTGGTAGTATATTTTCGTACTGTCAATGACCAATGATAATCCTATAACCCGCCATCATTAAAGTTGGTTGATAAAGACCTACATTTAGAACTTTTATAATTTTTGTACATTCCCGAAATTATCAGTAGCTAAAGTTTAGGTACTTTTCTTTTCAAGTTAGAAAAATTACAAAGTATATTAAAATATTAATCTGAGGGTCGCTACCCAAGCCAGATGATATAAACATTTTCGCACCCTAACGAAGCCTAACCTTTATTTCTTTTCAGTGAATGTGACAACTTGTCGGCTTTAGTCGATTGCCGCAAACAAAGAGTTAAATGCACGCATCTGAAACTGTGCAACACTTAATTTCAGCTATTATACTTGATAACCATTATAGTTATTTTGTCATACTTGCACCATTTCTGTGCCTGGAAGAGAACTTTTCGAATGACCGCCATGTACAATTAGAATTTGGGTGTATGAATATTACGGCCTATTTATTTTGATGATTCTGGATGGGTCATCCATAAACTACTAAAAATAAGTTTCTCAGTAACTTTAATCTATAATGGTTAGTCTCATGGTGCATAAAGTACATAAGTAACGAAATGTTTATTTTTGTCCTTTCAGATGATGAGATGGAGGATGAAACTCTTCTTATAGGTAATATTTATCTTAAAATTGTTTCCAATTGTCTTTCCATACTATCGAAAAGAAAAAATTATAGATATGGATTTATTCACACAGAAATATGTGTGACCGGCTTCAAGTAATGTAAGAAAATGACTAGGGTCTCGTAATATAAATCTACTAATTTAAATCTGATATTTAATGCAACCATAATGTTATATATAGTTTTAAAATTGTTAATTGATTAATTGAAATAGACAATAGAATTTCTTACGATTAATTAATGTGGTTGAGATATTCGTGACATTAAAGATGCTGGGATTATGGGATGACCAAAAATAAATCCATGTTTCTAATATTGTTTCAATATTTTATTTTTTGTTGTACAAAACATCAACTTGAAAAACTTAAAGGTGTTTGACTGAATAAGGAAACTCATAACAATTATTTAGTGATGTGCAATTGTAAAACCTAAATCGGTGTGGTTTTATATTAATGTTAAAAATTTTAAATATTAATGTTTGGAGGTCTCTATATGAATGAATAAATATGATTACCGTATATTATATATGATGCTTGCTTTGTGCGTTCACTTAAAAATTGTCTAAATATTTCGGCAATTGTTTTATTGCCAGTACATTCTGATTTAACTGAGTTTCTTAAAATTGCAAAAAATTATTTTTAAATAAGAACTTGTTTTTTAGATTTTTCTAATTTTATTCGACTTGTCTGTTTCGATTTGTTTTCCTATGAGAGTTTCACATTAATTGCAAATATAAACGGGCAAATGTATTTCTTTGTTTCTCCAGAGTACATATGTTTACTGACTTTTAATTCAGAACTTATCATAGATGCAACACATTCTTCATATTTTATTTTAAATTCTCCACCAAAATATTTAATTTTCAGCTTCATTACATTAATTTTCATTATCTTCAGACAAACGACTCCTTGAGTTGGTGTTTTTGATAAACAAGGAGGAGGAAGAGGATGCATACAGTGTAGGCATACTGTCTAGTGCTATTGCATTGTCTGTGTCTCTACTATCCATAAGTTCAGTGTGTGTAATAATTTTGTTTATTATGGGCTTTGATTCTCTCATTATCAAAAAACAATAACTGTAATTGTTCTGATATTATAAGAGAAGTAAATTTTTCAGTCTCGAACAAAATTTCACATGTATCAAAAACACTTTGTATGCAGATAAGAAACCCTAAAAAACTAGTTAAATAAAACATTTTAATATTTTGCATTTTATTAAGTTTTGTATAGACCAACTCATTCATAATCCCCTTCAACATATCACTGGGATCATAAGAGGTGACTTTTCTTGTGTGTTACTGTGTGGATGGCTAAAAGCGTGTTGTTACTGTGTGGATTGCTAAAAGCACTTACTACATTATTTGATCGGAGAAGTTATGTATATCACTTAAATTTTGGGTAGGGCAAGCTACGAAGGGAGGGACATATCAAGAAATTATATAGATATACATGTACGTGGCATGCAGTGTGTTTTGGGTAGGGTAAACTACGAAGGGAGGACATATAAAGAAATTATATAGATATACATATACATGGCATGCAGTGTGTTTTGGGTAGGGTAAGCTACGAAGGGAGGACATATTAAGAAATTATATAGATATACATATACGTGGCATGCAGTGTGTTTTTGGTAGGGCAGGCTTCGAAGGGAGAACATGTAAAGAAATTATATAGATATACATATATGTGGCATGCAGTGTGTTTTGGGTAGAGCAAGCTACAAAGGGAGGGACATATCAAGAAACTATAGATATACATATACGTGGCATGCAGTGTGTTTTGGGTAGGGCAAGCTACGAAGGGAGGGACATATTAAGAAATAATATAGATATACAAATACGTGGCATGCAGTGTGTTTTGGGTAAGGCAAGCTACGAAGGGAGGACATATAAAGAAATTATATAGATATACATATACGTGGCATGCAGTGTGTTTTTGGTAGGGCAGGCTTCGAAGGGAGAACATGTAAAGAAATTATATAGATATACATATATGTGGCATGCAGTGTGTTTTGGGTAGAGCAAGCTACAAAGGGAGGGACATATTAAGAAATAATATAGATATACATATACGTGGCATGCAGTGTGTTTTGGGTAGGGCAAGCTACGAAGGGAGGGACATATTAAGAAATAATATAGATATACATATATGTGGCATGCAGTGTGTTTTGGGTAGGGCAAGCTACGAAGGGAGGGACATATTAAGAAATAATATAGATATACATATACGTGGCATGCAGTGTGTTTTGGGTAAGGCAAGCTACGAAGGGAGGGACATATTAAGAAATAATATAGATATACATATACGTGGCATGCAGTGTGTTTTGGGTAAGGCAAGCTACGAAGGGAGGGACATATTAAGAAATTATATAGATATACATATACGTGGCATGCAGTGTGTTTTGGGTAGAGCAAGCTACGAAGGGAGGGACATATTAAGAAATAATATAGATATAGATATACATATACGTGGCATGCAGTGTGTTTTGGGTAGGGCAAGCTACGAAGGGAGGGACATATTAAGAAATAATATAGATATACATATATGTGGCATGCAGTGTGTTTTGGGTAGGGCAAGCTACGAAGGGAGGGACATATTAAGAAATAATATAGATATACATATACGTGGCATGCAGTGTGTTTTGGGTAAGGCAAGCTACGAAGGGAGGGACATATTAAGAAATAATATAGATATACATATACGTGGTATGCAGTGTGTTTTGGGTAAGGCAAGCTACGAAGGGAGGGACATATTAAGAAATTATATAGATATACATATAAGTGGCATGCAGTGTGTTTTGGGTAGAGCAAGCTACGAAGGGAGGGACATATCAAGAAATTATATAGATATACACATACATGGCATGCAGTGTGTTTTGGGTAGGGCAAGTTTCGAAGGGAGGACATATAAAGAAATTATATAGATATATATATACGTGGCATGCAGTGTGTTTTGGGTAGGGTAAGTTACGAAGGGAGGGACATATAAAGAATTCATATATATATAAATATATATATATATATATATATATATATATATATATATATATATATATATATATATATAATTAACACTAGAAGGGTCGGGTTTCATACTATACTTTAAAGACCGCAGCTGTCAATTTGACGGTACTATAGATTCAATCAGAATACTCATAAAATTATTGCGCATCTCGCTTTAAAATGAAACAAAAATAATATCACTTCATTTTTATATTAATTAAAAAAATATTTTTTCACATACTCTGCACACTAGTTGAAGGATAAAATCATGCCGAGAAATATTTATTCCTGTGAATTTTTGGTATAGAATCCATGAGTTTATAGCTGCTAAATCAAGTATATTGTAAAAAACATGAACAGGCCATCTCCGAGTTCCAGCTCTTACGGTGTACTTTCGTACTAATTGATCGATGATGTCCCCACCAAATTTCTTTTCATTATAAAATTTAACTCTTTCGGGCAGCTTTTTTAGATCAATACCTATGCTCACGTTGAGGTGCAAAGTACTCAAAATAATAACATTTTTTCCTGGTTTTCCTTAATAGACAGTAAGGGTTGTATTGGTCTCTGTTTTCATTATAAACGTTTCATATCTTGTAGTATGAGTAGCTCTACAATCATTGGGGGTACTTCTCGTCTTGCATGCCGCATTGTTCCAACAATACTAGTCTTTTTGACCATTAGTTTTTTAGCCAAATTTATCGACGTGAAAAAGTTGTCAGTTGTAACGTTTCGGCCCTTTTTGAAATAGAGTTGTACCAATTTCAAAACCATATATTCAGGTAATGAAATATCGTTGGAACGGTTCTCGTCTTTTCATAAATCCTCTACATAGGTACTTACCCTTGACACCCACCAGCAGTCAAAACTTTATGCCAAATTTATTGGGTTTGTTTGCAATATATTTTAAAAACGGCAGCAAGTTTTTGATGGAAACAACTGCTCATCGACTGTCAAATTTTCTCCCGGAATGTAACACATTTGACATTTATCTATAAATTTGTTCCATATGTCCGAAATCATCGCAAAATTTATCATTAGCTAAACGAAAAGAATGCGTGCTTCTTATATCAAATCGTAAGTATTTTATGATTTCCTTGTATCTATTTTTACTCCTAGTATTATTGAAAACGGGTGGTCCCCAATCTTGCGACCACAAGATGTCCAAATCTAGGTGGTTCATGTTATAAGCTCCACGAGCATAATCAAAGCAATAAATGCATCTAGCTCGTCAAGGGTAAGTTCCAAGTGTCATCTTGACTCTTGTCATGTGCTTCCTTTTTAGTACATTCTTTTATATGTCGAAGAATGTACTCATGAATAAATAGCCTTCACGCAGAAATTGGCTTGTTATTTTCAATGTATCGTTTGGCATATGGAGTAGGCCCTGAGGTTTCTCTAAGTATATTTTGCTGAATTCGACGTCCTACTTCACTAGCGTCTGCAGAAATACAAGTCCATTCTGTGCCGTCACTTGCTACCTGTAACATATCGACTTTCGGCATCGAAGATGTTCTAGCTGTACGTCCACTGCGCCCTGTTCGTCCGCCGCTAATTGATCTACAAGATACCCCGCGTCCTCTGCGCAAATTCACAATAATACTGTTATCTGTAGCAGGGGAATCTGCTTCGGAGTCTTCAGATGAAGAAGTGACCTGCTCTGGTTGAAATTCTGCATCACGGTTTTCACAAAGATTGTCTGATAAATCGTCACCATTTTCATCACCTATCGCGACCGTTCTTGTTCTATTTGGGAAGTATTGAGACGGCGATGCATTTTTATAACAAATCACGACTGCCCACTAAACGAAACCAACGTCTACTAAGTGTAATGTAAACAAGCCAGGCATTAACAACTTACTCAGAATTCAAATTTGAAATAAACATGCATCTGTATTTACGGGGTTTTTACGAGTTTAAATGGGTTTTTTGCTGCGCTGCTCAATTTAGTTAAAAATAAGACTAACAGCGGCTAGGCTGCGGTTGCCCATTAGTCATATTTTTAAATTGATGTTCTGTACCATTGTGGCATCTGTCTACTGCAGAGAAGTAGAAATATTAATCTTAACAAAGATGTATTAATCTATGGAAAGAAAGCTGTATTATTTTGGGGTGTTATAATTTATGTTGTTAGATAATGGATTGAGTAACATTATGGATTGAATAACGGTGACATAGCAATAATTATAGTTTATTATAAATAGATGAAATAGTTGCAGCTATACTAAATTTCTTAAAAAGACAATCGGACTACTAGGTATGGTAATACCAAAGTTTTATAATTTTTCAATATGTGTAGAGCAGTTTCCCAAAGTAAGTATTTCAAATCGTTTAACCTAACTGCTTGGTTTTTGAGATATTTTAATGGATTGTTTAACCTATAACTCACAATTAATTATAATATGAAGTAAAAATTTGAGCAGTGCATAACAACATGATGGTTAAGCACACAGCTGGCATGCTGAGGTTCGTGTTCACGTCATAGCACCAACCATATTTTTTTAATTGATTTTAATTAGTAATATAAAATATTTATGATTATTGCTTTTTATTTCTTACTATTTTTCATGAATTTTTTATTATTCTTCATGATATTTATTTTATGTGTTTATTAGTGACAAGATTTATTACATAAAACCAAAACCGGCTCAATATACTTCCTGCTGCTTTAGTAGTTTTTAAATTGTAGAAAGATAAAGAAGACATAAATAAGTTTTTACAAACAGAGATGGCAAACATTTTTTATTTTTTAATTATTAAATATTTGATAAATGCTTGGGATTATTCTTTAATTATATACCGTCTACTAATGGTCCAGCTTTAATAATAATTTACATTATTTAAAATACAATGATGAAATAATTGCTATATAACTGGTATTTTACAGTTGAGCGAATACCGAAAGCTCAGTTTGCGCCAATAACTGAGATGGAGTTAGTGGAAGCTAGTGAGTATAATTTGCATTTCAATTGTATTTCTTCCTTATGATGTATTTATTGTTTTTATTTATTTAACTTGAGCTATTTAAGCTCAAGTTTATCTTATTACATCATAATCAAGCTCATATTTAAATCATAAGTCATAATCAAGCTCATATTTAAATCATAAGCCATAATCTAGCTCATATTTAAATTATAAATCATAATCAAGCTAATATTTAAATTATAAATCATAATCAAGCTCATATTTAAATTATAAATTTTAATCAAGCTCATATTTTAATGATAAGTCATAATCAAGCTCATAGTTAATTTATAAATCGTAATCACGTTCATATTTAAATTATAAATCATAATCAAACTCTTATTTTAATCATAAGTCATAATCAAGCTCATATTTAAATCATAAGTCATAATCGAGTTCATTTTTAAATAACAAATCATAATCAAGTTCATATTTAAATTATAAATCATAATCAAGCTCATATTTAAATTTTAAATCATAATCAAGCTCATATTTAAATTATAAATCATAATCAAGCTCATATTTAAATCATAAGTCATAATTAAGCTCATATTTTAATCATAAGTCATAATCAAGCTCATATTTAAATCATAAATCATAATCAAGATCATATTTAAATCAAGCCATATAAAGAAAAATAATATATCCTTTATATTTTGAATATACTTTATATTTTTTAATTGCTTAGAATTCTTTCACATGATTCTACAAGAAGTGAATATGACATAAAATAAATTACAAATTCCTGGATATTCTGGATGTAAGTTTAGGAAAACTAAAGGCTCTATCAGCATTTCTTGTTGAGAAAAAAATACTGTTTTCAAAAAAAAATAAACTTTGAATTACAAAAATGTGGAACGATGGGCATTGATATTAGTAGCAATAGACAAAAATTGAAAAAAAGACATTCTGGAGAGCAGTCACATAATTTAGACTTAACTAAACGAGAGGAAGTTTGTATATTAATACTGGAATGATTAGATTAATTTATCTAAGAATTGTCTCCAAGGATTCTGCGTAATGGAAAAAATTAATATTTCAAAGACAAAACATTTAATGAACATCTCAAATAACTGAGAATTGGCTGAAGTTAGATGAACTCGAATCATGTCTACAGTGAGTTTGAAAAAGAGCAGGTGATGCAAGCAATAAGAAGACTTTAGCAACATCACCGAGGCGACAATAGCAGCATGAACTCAAAGAAGTTCTTGAATTTGTATTTAAATGGAACTTCACTAAATTGATTATATATATATATATATATATATATATATATATATATATATATATATATAGATTATTTTATTTTAGAAAACTTACAAAACAATATTTAACAAATTGTGTCTAGGTGACCTCACTTGAGTGAAGTTTTTCCAAATTTAAATTTAATTAAAAAAATGTTAAGATCGATGTTGAGTATAACAAGCTTGACAAACTAAGCCCTATTTTTTTTCTTTCTTTGACTTCAATCACATTATTGAGAAATTTTGTTGTTTGCAAATATTCCTTTGTAAAACTATACTTTCACATAATAGATTTATTCCATCTCTATTAGTTATAGGTTCTTAGCCTGCTATAGGTTACGTTATGTACTCAAAGAACTATTTCTATCCCCTTCCTGCCGTCGTTCACTGTTAATGTTTGTTTCAATTGTGATTCGGGTTATTTATACGCACCTTTTCAAATTAGTTATATGCTCCTAGTAAAAAAATTTTACGTGTGACGTTCTTCAATAAAGTTTTTTGTGTTGTTTTTATTAACAAAGTTCACATTATTGTGCATGTTTTATTATAAAGAGTAGCGTATGGAAATGTAAGTGTTAATGAAGTAGCGGGTATTCTTCTTGAAGAAGAAAGATAAGGTGAATCAACACGCAATGTCCAAGGTGGAATAAAGTAAAAGAATTCAAGAGTAAATGAAGCAAGTAGCTCAGATGAAGGAAACAACCCCTGTTACTTAGAGAATGGATTTTTCACAGGATGCGATAGAGTGGCAAAGTATTGAAATTGATTTTCATTGTAACTGTGTTGTACATTCTAAAGGAACTTTTCCGTAGTTTAAAAAGCATTCTATAAAATTTTGCTGAAAACTGTAGCATTTTTTGTTATTCCGATGGGAAAATAAGATATTTGTTTGCTGGCAAAGCTGATGCGAATTTTAACTATTCACATTTCAGTGAATATGCGTCCTGTTAAAATAAATAAGAAATTGTTTGCTTTCTTATTGTTTTTTATGTTTGAGATATTAACTGAAAATAGATTGGGAACATGTGGGAACATATTTTTTCAATATGTCGGAGCATATTTTCAAAAAACCAGTCAACTTCAAATTTTAAGTTGAATTGAAAAGTACAGTGCTGATATCCTCTGTTATAGCATTATCTATGGAACGATTCATTTTCAATTCTATGATATCAAAAACACATTAAAAATAATTTCAGATGAATAAATTAAGGTAATCAGAAGTCAGGGGTTCGACTGTGGGGTGTGTCCAGCAATAGCAACATAACGTGTCTTCAAAGACCTCAAACATTGTCAGTGCACCTTGCTTCAAATGAAATTGCAAAATTTATGAATATCTCTACACTACCACCATTCTGAAAGAGATTAACAAGTTCAGAAAAGATACGCAGGACGCCTTACTGCCCGTCCAAACTTTCCGGGTACTGAATTGCAAGACGATACCAAATTAGTCAACAAGCTCAAAAGATGTCAAATGCTATTATTGGTTAGCTAGTTGGTGGCATTGGTCCCTGCACTCTAAACACCAAATTTTGCACCCAACAAAACCAAAATAGTCCAAAGAGATTGATCGCAATTACTTATAAAAAATTCAGAAGTAAATTGGCCTATTTACTATACTCATGCCGTTAAAAAGTTTGTAAAATGTGTTTTTCATCAAATATAATACATAGCAATAAATAAAAAGCTTTATATAGATGTATAATTTATGAGTTAGCTTAGGTTATAAACTTTATATTTCTAGCTATGTTATCAAAAGGAAAAATGAAACCATCTCAGCATCGTGGTCGAAAGATTGATATAGGTTCAAAACAAAGATCTCCTCGACCCGACTCAGCAACTCTTTCTAAGGTTCAAGAAAAGAAGGAATCACTTAAGAGTTGGAAAGATGGAGAACGCCGACTCTCAGTAGCAACAGCTCAACAATTTGACGCGTTGGAAAGTAAAGTGAACCAATTACAGGAGCATGTCCTCGGTCGCATGCCTAAAGCCGAGGAAATGATTGAAGAAGTGAGGTGATTTATGGTTTTATTCTTAAAGTAAGTTAATTGTAGTAGTTAGTAAGTTTTTTTGCAAAAAGGTCGTTATTTCCTTTTTTATGTAACATACAACTTTAGGGAGCAAGTACGGGATGCACACCGCTATTGGGTTTCTGTCTTAGATTCACTGTAGTTTTAAAGGTTTGAAGCTATTGAAGTTCTGTGAAGCAATGAGCTGGAGACAAGTCCTATGATCTCCAAAAATGCTTGTCAATATCTTTCCGTGAAGTATTTTTGTAGAATTACATATACATTTTAATGCTCTTTGCGGTAGAAATTATGTAAATGTGAGATTTCTTTTTCTTAAACGCTTAACTAGATTGGATTAATCTCAAATGACATGGTAAGAAGTGTCTATATATAGATATAGGTAATACATTTTTCATCTATATGCGATAGGAAATGTTGCAAAATTTCAAAGACAGCACTGAATTTTGGAAGACATTAACCTTAAGTTTGGGTCATTACCTAGATTTTTTATCATAAATCCCAGATAATTTCCCCATCAACATAAACCCTCACATATGATTCGCATTAGAATATCAGCTGTGACCCATTTCGAACAAACTCTATGTTATCAGTTAGAAGTAAATATTTTTTTATTACAAATATGGTTGTTTACAACCTGCTCTATTACCTTGTAAACTGCAGAAATGATCGCTTATTTCTTTTACTTCTTCTTCAGTTTTTATCCATGAACTCCTCGATGTAGATCTCTTCTCTAATATTTCATGCGTGTCAATCATGAGCGAGAAATTCTGAAAATCTTTTAAAATCATCCAATGAAGCAAAAAATTACTTGCATCAACTCAAAAGTCACTTTGTCCATTTTTGAGCTTCCGGCGAAATGCTTTAGCCAGTGCTATTACAGTGATTCGATTGTTTCAAGAAGTGAACCTATATTGGAATATAATTCGAAATTACCACATCGTTGCTTGAATTTTATCACCAAATATGTTAAAAGATGGAGATTATGATATTTTAACATGACTTTATAAAGAATTGGAAGACTCATTTTCAATCAATGGAAAATTGTTGTCTTATTGCATGCTAATTTTAACAGAAATACTTATACAGTTAATATATAAATAATAATAAAAACATTTTTTGCTGTCCTAAAATGTTCACCATTTTGAGTTACATAGTGTGGATATCATTGGTGATAGAAGTCTCAAGAATATCTTATGCCTAAAACTTTTCAGATCTTGTGAAGCCTAAATTTATCTTACATCCTATAAGTGCTGTAAGTTTAGCTTAGATAATAGGTTGGTGGCAGCTTTAGGCTTTTTACGTAAAGATTTTTTAGAAAAGACTGATTGTCAGAATTTTTAGTAGTCTGTCAATTATTTTGATTTTGCTAAAAACACTTGAATGTTTTTCTCATAAATAGAAAAATGGTTGTGCAAATAGTAAGATACAAAAGACTTAAATAAGGGATAGGTGAAAACAAGTGTGGTCCATAATGTATGTTTATTTAAAATAAAATCTCATAATGGTGAAAGAGGCAAGTTCAAACCTTTGAATTATGAAACAATATACCCCTTGGGATGTGAGATAAGCTGTGCTTATTAAAATTACAATAAATTAATGACAGATGTTTAAAAAAAAATAAAGAAAAGATTTTTTGTGGGAAAGGTATTGAAATAATAAAATGAGGCAAAAAATTATATTTCATCTAAATGAGTAGAATTTTCAATATAATTAAGCAGAAATAATTAGATTAACGCACAAAAGAGAAACAAGTTACCTGGATATATTCACGGATATATCCTAAACCGTTAAAGAAGAAGGAAAGTGATATATAAAATAATATTAAAACAATTAAAATTCAATCCAAACTTTTGTAAATTACAAAGCGTTCTAAACAATTTTGTATTATTGTGGGAAATGAAACAAAATTAATATCAATTAATGATTGAACTGTCGAACAGTTATGAAAATAAATTATTTATATATTACATTACGCTAAAGTATATCTGAAAAATTTCTAAGTATCGCTCAGTCCGTTACGTCAAATAAAAAAGAAGAAAATGTAAATAAGGGTACTGTCAATTGTACTTTCTTTAATATTTTGAAAAGTAATTATTAAAAACTTTTTTATTTAATCGCCGGAATAACGATTTGACCGCAGATAGAAAAAGATAGAATGCAGGTAGAAAACTCATTAAATTCTTTCAAGAAAAAAGTTGAATTCTGATGCAAGAAAAGTTGAATGGAATTGTGCGAGATAACTTTCTGTACCAATCAAATCGCAAGTATATGAAAATGAATACTTAAGCATATTTTGTTTGCGTAAGGATTGAAGGAATTTAATTAAAAGGAGCAAAAGTGAAATGCAGGGCAATATATACTTCAATTCAGAAACTAATGATTTAATTTATAATTTTCGAAGATGTTGACAAATAAAGTTGTGAACTTTTCATGAATTTCTTTAATTCATGATCATTTAATGAAAAGTTAACAAAAATTAAGCGAAGAAAGTGGCAGGTGGGTACAGACATGTATAACGAGATTACGCCTTGGAGCCGTTTATTGAGAGAATTGGCAAAAGATCCAGATTTATTCACCAATCATCATTAAATGTATGAATCCAAATTTGAGGAACGTCTAAAAATCTTCACTCCTTTAATCCAAAAATAATATACCATGATGAGAGATGCTTTACCTGCACGATTAAAATTACAAATTGTACTCGGACACCTTGTGACTGGTGATTGTTTTGAACCTATACTGAGTATCTCGATGTCGAAGCTTTATTTCAAGAATTGTGTGAAACTATACGGATAGTACGAGAAGATTTTATCAAAATGTGTAAAATATATTGGACCTTTAAAATAGTATTATTGCAACTCGGAAGTATAGTTTTGCAGGTTAGACTTAGTAAACTGTCGACAAAACTTAATGTGATGGTGATATTGTTAAGTAATTATGGGACTATACACCTTGTATTATGGAAGATGATCCATTTCCTTTAAAACTGAATATTATGATACGATATAATACAAGAAGAGAATTTTATGGAAAAGAAAAAATATTCAACTAGCGATTATTAAAAGCTTGATGTATCATCCGAAAACTTTTGGCATGTGAGAGGAGTTAGAATCTTAGAAAAACCTATTCCAATAGTTAAACGTTACGGATAAGCAAAAACAACATGCACTCTAAAGAATCGGCTTAAACAAATGAATCTAAATTAGTTTAAGCCGATTCTTTAGAGTGCATGTTGTTTTTGTCTGCTTGTAATAGAAGATTGGGCAAATGGATGCATTGTTCTAGAAAAATAGTGACAAGCGGCATCTGATTCATTAGCGGGCATACCGCAATCCAGATTTGGAAAACATTGTAAAATTTCTTGTAGAATGTGAAACATTTTCGCAGAAAAATTGTTGTTACCAATATACCCTTGCATTGGAAAATGATAAGAAAAATAAATTAATTACGAGTATGTTTATTAAGATAAGGAAATAAGGAAGAAGTCTTATTTCCAAGCTAATTTGACTGTAAAGAACAAAATACTATTTTACTTCATTACATACAGCCGAAAATTGTCAGTTTTTCTTTGTGTAAACAAAGGTTCAGTTTCAAATAAACAATAATTTCAAATTTTAATGTCAAGTACTTTTGAAATTTGAGAAGTCCCTCTCGAAACTAACATTAAAAATGTCAACCGCCCGCTTAAAGCAAAACAACTTTGATACATAAACATCATAGGTTGGACTGACATTTTATTTTTGACAACTCGCAAATTTAAGGGTTGTAGATTCTTTGATTTTTAATTATACATGTTCTTCATTCACATAGACAATATTTAAATTTTTAAGTAATATTTTTATTACTTTTATATACATATTTCAGCTTTCAAGTCTACGTTTTGAAATTCTACAAGCTTGGATAATTCTTCAAATGTTCCAAAAATAAAGACGTATGAACCTCTTTCCGTTTAAAAACCATTTTAATTACGAATGACAGTGGGCAAAGATACTTACAGACCTTGTCCAACGCTGCAGTGTGCTCCAATGTGGCTCTATTGAATCATTCAATATTTATATTTACACATTCACTACTCATTCAACCGCATTGAAAGGTTAATGGCAAAAGTAAAAATATTGAATCTGTCCAATTTGTTCAATGTGACCACAATGCGACATAACCATTTTGAATGATTCACTGTTACTCTATCAAAAGTGAAAGGCAAAAGAGAACAGAGTAATATTGTCATTAAACAATTTTCACTCGTTTCAGATTGTTTGAAATTTTGCAACCTTACATTGTCCATTATGACAATACGATAAAAGCATATTGTTATTTGTTTTATATCAATGTTTCATATGCATATTTGTTTATTTATTTCACTAAATTGTATTTTGATGAACTTGATTGAAGAAGAGTAAACGTGTTGTTAAATACATAATTGCATTTAAAAACATTTTTATTTAAAATAATTTAAGGTTTTAGGGATCCAGAGATAGGGAAAATCATATCCATCTCCAAAAGATATCTAGAGAAAATTTTTTTACGGTTCCAGAGATAAAAAGGAAAAATGGGACCCTTTTCATTTTAGTATGTCCGCACATATATCCATAAGTCACAGATTAATAGTTCTTTTAGTTTAATACCAACTGTGAAATTTGACACAAAAACCTATAATTTTTTCTCCACATTATGAATTTGGAACGGAATAGAATTGAAAAAATCTTTGAAAAAAAATAGAAAATGTCTACTAATATTTTTTATCTCCATATCTGCAAATTTTTCTGCTATATACATACGTATGTTCCCTAATCTGAACTTCCAAATATGGAAAAAATTGTTTAGCATGAGCAATTAGCTCAATACTTTTCAGTCAACTTGCACTAATAAATTGTTATAATTTTTGTTATGCATCTGAAAGATTTATAATAAGGCTAACACGTCTTTATTTACATGTCGTAACATTTGTAATAGTTGCATAGAAATGCTATGTACTTTCCAATGTTTTATATGCACATAGATGTGAATAGAACCCTCAAATTACGGGTTTTACAGGTATTTAAAAGACATTTTGAACGCCTTCCATACTCGTAAAATATACTAAGAGTTTTTTCTTTTGCGTGACCAACAATAAAAAGGCCACTGGTGCTTGTTTAACTTTTTTAACTTCACGACAAGGCAATAGGAACTTTGTAATAAAGAAGAAAAGCCTTTTTATACTTTTTAGTCTACTTTATATAGAAGGGTATTTTGAAAGTTTTTAATGTAAACATTCATGTCTGTATAAATTTATGTTTACATAACATACCTGTAAATACGTTTGAGTGGACAGAAAAAGGTCAAGGTGCAAGTTATTATATTTATTTTCTATTCTTTCACATAACCAGATACTGTAAATATAAAAAGGCTTAGCATTCCATTCGTCTGGAGATACATTTTCTTGCGTGAAAAACAAATGGTGCTTCAACTTCCACCTGTTCTGTATCGCGTCACTTCTAATAGGACTGCTGATTAAGGGATTAAGCACCACTAGGAGCCATGAAATTTCATAAAAATTAGCCAATTTTTATTATAAATTAAATTACCTTTTGTTTGAATATCAATTTACAATATAATTTATATAACTATTGCGTAATATTTCTTGAAAATATTGTTTAAAACTATTAGAAATCTTTTAGAAAACACTATTTGCAGTACCAGATATATCTTTAGTTTCCTTAACTACAAAAAATCACAATTAAATGAAACTACGTGACGTAGTATTATTTCTACTTTCTTTAAGTTCTTTACCATGACCTAGGTTTTGTTGTATTACAACATCTTCAAGTGGGCTATTAGCAATGATAAAGAACTTAAAGAAAGTACAAATAGTATTATTTCTACTTTCTTTAAGTTCTTTATACGTAGCTCTTCATCACGTAGTTTCTACAAAATTAACGCCAAATATATTTAATACAAAAAATCAATTATAAAGTAAATACATAAAACTACTATTTGTTATAGGCGATTTCCAAGCTATGGATTTTCAAAGAAGTAATAGTAATTTGAAATTAAGAATCAAAGTTTTAACGTTTAAGTGAATATTGTTTTGCCTATAAAAAACTAAACATGTACTAGATAATAAACATCCTTAACAAGAAATAAAATGTTGTCTGTCACATGTTTTGTCTCCCCATATGTTATCAATAACCTTCCTAAGTAAATGTATTCGTTTATATTCTTTATATAATAACATTGTCTATATTTAAACAAACTGGTTTGTGTTGCTTGACAACAAATATTCATAGACCTTTGTTTCGCATATTTAATACATTGATAAAATGTACGTTGTTTGAAATATATATTAAAGGTTTAAAGTGGGACCAGCAGGCATAATATAAGGTATATATGATATAAGCCATGGTATTTGATTTTCAATGACTTTCAATTAATTTGGAACTGTAGTAAGATTTTTCAAAGGTCGGCTCAAAATTCTCGTCTTCAATAGCATTTTGTTGTCATATTATAGTGGAGTTCTCTAGTGTATATTGCTTATCATATGATTCCAAGAGTTCATGGATATTTTCTCTGCTATCCTCCAAGTTGATGGCAAAATGCAGGTTATAAAACAAAATGAAATATATACAAAGTTTATTATATTTACGCTGATCAACTTGAGTGGTATTTTTGCGCTTAAAACACATCAAACTTGAGATGAATGATGGGTGTCACATCACAGAAGTGAAGGGCGATTGAAAAATTACAGAATTCTGAATTTACATAAATATGGGGTATTATTGTATTTAAAATGATTACTAGATGTGTGAAGTATTTAATTCTGTTTTGGGACTGCTACGTTATAATTGTAATTGAAATGCAGATCTCAAACAAATGTAAAGTCGATAAGTGAGATGTGGCAGTCGCTCAACGTGTCGGCTCGTTTGGAAGCAACTGAGGCTGGCCTGGAAAAACTAAGTTCACTGATGCAAGATTTGGCACAGGAGTATATCATGGTTCAAAAGCAATTGAAAAAGTCCAACCCCGACTTCAAAGTATGCGTGTCTCAAAAGTAAGTGTTAGGACATTGTGTTTTTCACAACTTCATTTGCAACTTGTATGTGGTTTCATATTGAACTTATGCATATTTTATATTATACTTTACTCAAGAAAATCCTTTTTTTTAATGTTTAACTCTCTTCATATATTCCTCAGACTGGCAGAATTAGCTGGTTTGGAGGACAAATTGTCAGATCTGGCATCAGAAGTTGCAGATTTGCGAGAGCGTATTGACTCCAGTCAAATCAATAGTCCACTGGGAAGCAGAGGGAAAAAGAGGTTTGTGTTTTTGTTTCTTTGTGAAGATCTCATGAGGTTAAATTTTGAATGTTGTAAACTATAAATGACAAATATTTTTTGTGAGAGTTGACTCCCTTGGATGTGGTTTTCTTTTTACTTCCAAACAATAAAAAATTTAAATGAAGATTTTGGTTAGAATTGGTTTTAATATATTTATTTGAATTTCACGGGAGACTATCCTACATCAACTGATGTTTTAATGTGTGAGTTTATAAGTGTCTTGGTTGTCTAGCAAGCAATCGACTGATACTTTATCATCAGCCGAATTCAGATGAACAAATCTAAGTGCAGTCATTAGTGAAGCATCTCGGCTCAGAAATTTGGCTAATGGTAGGAAGAAAAATTATTTTATGACACATCGAGTTGATTTTTGATAAAAAGTTGTTTATTATTCTATCCCAAAAATAAACTGCTTTTATTTTCAAATCCACTTTGTTCCAGACACTTTTGAAAATTATTTTTGTTATGTAGCACTAATCAAAACAATTTCTAATATATCAATTAAATAACAACGCATAAAAAAAGTCTAAAAGATTTTCAGTAATAAAATTGGTCCGAAATTGTTATTTATTAGAATAAAATTATTATTTTTTATTGATCTGAATAATAAATTATTATTGTAATGGCAGTATTTTTGTTAAAAGTGTACTATTTACATTTTCGAGGAGCAATTTTTTGTAGGATCAATAAAAATAAGATTTTTTTAATATGTTTCTCTGTATATAATATAACATTAAGTGGGTGAGTTAAATTAGCAAGAAAACAATTTTTTTATAGTTATTATTCACAAAATAATTATAATTATTTAAAATTTTACCATATAATATTTTGTGAAGTAATCAAATCCTAGAAACTAGGGCTTAAAAACTAAGTGGTATTAATATATATGAGTGTATATTCAGCAAACAGTACAATTTTTAAATCATTGAACCAATTTAGATCGAAATAGGCCTCTGGGAGTTTTCTTGTAAAAATCTTTAAACAGCATGCACGCTTCCACCTTGATTAAGAATAAATGCCAATACAGGAAACGCTCAATGTCTACCTTTGCATTGTCTATTTTGATGGGTGCTTATTCTATCTTAATATATCCTTAATGGTTCTGTACCCAAGCGAGATTATAACAAGTATAAGATGATTTTACTCATGGTAGAAGACTTATTGGAAAGAAAGAAAATTTGTTTAATTACATCAAATTAATTTTAAATCAGCATAGTTTGAAATGATAAAATTTTGTGACGTTATGCATCAGAGGTTTTTTGCACCAACATTTATTTTTAGATTTATTTTTTTAGCAGTATGGTTCATCTGCCCAATAAAATTCTTTGTTTTTTAGTGCACTTTTGTGAAATTTCTATTTTTCTAATTGCTGGAATTGCTTATATCGACATGCTAGTGCAATTGTGACGATATAAGAAAATATATCTTTTGATACTTATTTAGTTTAGGAGATGATGACACTCAAACCATTGATGCATTAGATGATTCAAGCGAAGTACAAAAAACAGAAAAAAATCCAGCATCTGATAAATCTGCAGACAGTGTAAATGCGGCTATTTCTATCAAATCTGCAGAAAATATGGAAAATGCAGTGTCTGGTAGAACCAGGGACAATTTGGAAAAAGTAGGCAAAGATATAAAAACAGTCCAGAATGAAGTGGAGAATTTATGGGAGGCTTTAAGGGGACTTAAGAAGAAAGTGAAAAGGTTAGATTTCCAATTATTTTCGCTAAAATGACGATCGGTGCGGTATTAATAATGGGAAATCAAATTAGAAATTGTACCTTTATAAGTAACATATGTTCTGTGTAAACACTTAGAATTTTCTTTTTTTGCAACACTTTTCACCAAGGTAATAAGATATATAGAACTATTTTGTTCGGACTGTTTTATTTGGTCTCTCTGTAAGTTGGACATGGAGTTTTAAGAAATGAATGAAGTCAAGGGGAAATGCATCTTTATTTCTCAAATGTATATGAAGAAATGTAGATTTTCATGCAAAAGTATGTTAGTATGGAGTAGAAGACAAATGTGTGCACTTATAGGTGTTAAAATTATAGAAATAAAAATACTAAGCGAATCGTTGATGGAGTTATTCGCATCTATACATTCCACCTTTCTGCAACTATCTCTTAATTTATAATATGGGTTAGACCCGAGTTATAAACGGCATTATGCTATGCATTTCACTAGCAGATATTAACGCAGTGCAAATGAAGGTTTTATGAACAGTTATTCACAAACAACACGTAATTTCACTTTGCTAAACATTGACTTATGCGTGAATGCATGCTTCATGATTAGTCAATTAGCAATGCTAGTTACGTGAGAAGACTTCATTAATATTGTCAGTTATTGTTTGACATAACTTATTTAAGTAAAAAAACTATGAGTCTTTGCCATGGCTGGTTGTGTATATGAAGAATATTATGTAATTTGAAAAATATTCTTACTTAAAATAGAACAAAATGTCTGATATTAACTGTTTTAGTGCCACAGTTTTTTCTCATATATATATACTTAAAAATGCCAAAGAAAACTTTTGTTTTTGATGTCATTTACCCTTGTCTGGAAAAAAAATTGTATCTTCCAAAAATTATCCAATTTTAATAATTTTTTCGGTGTTTTTTTAATAAAAACTTGTACAAGGATAATAAAATACAAAGACAATTATGGAAATATATATTGTGAACAAAAATTATAACAAAAACTGAAATCAAGGTCGCATCGTATTTTTGCAGTCCAGTACATCTTCCGTATCAACAAAGTAATTGTTATCGTCACTATTATCACTATCACTCAAAATTTGCATTACGCCAAATTATGAGCGCACCACAATGTCACTCCCACTATCACTTTCTTCATAACTTGAAAAACGATCATTTTCACTGGAATTATTTTCATACTCTGACATTATCGGTTAAAAATTTTCTTTTCCTGGATCCTTTTTATATTGTAATTACTAATAATATTATAATTTGAATTTTATGTAACACTTAGAATGATAAAAAATTAGCGATGCGTGCGAGCGACCTCCCCTACCGCACACTAAATAGCAACTGATTTCACGAGCGCCATCGCGCTCGTGGCAAATTTAGTTAGTACATGCACGAGCACGATGGCACTCGTCGGCACTTAAACGGTTAAATATTAGAAAGCAATATAAAGTGTAGTGTATGCAATCATATTAAGAATTATCAAAATTAAATAGATATAGGACAAAAACAATTAAATCATTTAATCTAGTTTATTAAAAACGTCGGAAAACGAAGTCATTTCAAAATGATAATTCACTTCTCTGGTACCAAAATAATTATAATTCTATATAAATTACATAAAATTGATGTCGCAAAAATAACATGATTTTTTGTGGTATGTGCTACTGCAAGTTTTTAAATGTGGAAATGTACGTTTCCAAATCATCAACTGTGCTCTCAACTGTGTTTCTTGTTCTTATGTGCGTCAAATTATACCCTCGCTGACAAGTAGTTTGCTCATTGATATAGGGAGTTAGTAAATAGTGTGAATTTAAATATGCTAAATCACTTAATAAAATTCCATTTCATACTCCCGACTCTGATCGTCTTTTATTAGAATTATTTTTGTAGTCAAACATTCTATTGTCGTGGTAAGAATCTGGCTTATCTGCAACTATATCTCGTACTTCTAATGAATGTCTGTAAACAATTTAAATATTTAATAAAAATTACTTTTTCGTGTTCAAAAAAACACTACACACACATACCTGTGTAAAAAAACACAAATTACATTTTTTATTTATTATATATACATTTAGGATTGTAAAAATAGTCTCAGTTCAAAGTGTCTGCTTTTGCTTTTTCACATTTCCTTAAATGATCCGGCCACTCATCTATCATTGTACGCACCTCTTCTGAAGATATGGAGGCTGCTGTTTTTATTAAATCTGCTTTTAAAGTCTCAATATTTCTGTAAGACTTAAAGCATGCTCTCTCCTCTAAAATATTCTATGAGCGGTAGTTCAATGGATTAAGATCAGACTCCCATAAGGCCAGCCATCAGCGGTGATCAATTCAGGTAAATTCACTTCAAGCCAGCGTTGAATCTACTTTACTTTTACTTCATTTTTTTTCAGTGTTTACTGGCAAATTACATATGACTTAATGGTTTCACAACCTCTCCAAAAACATAATTTTTACGCTTTATTTACAAAAATGCAGCTCTGTCACATCTTCTTAGGACACTCCCCACCAAAACATCACAGAAGCTGGATAACAACATCGTTTCACCTTTTTGATCTTTTCAGCTGCTTCCTTGGAGCTACCTGCATATACCCTATTGTTTGATGATTAAATTTATCTTCAACAGTAAAAATTTTCTCCTCGGTAAACAAGATTTGATGGTGACCATTGTTTGCTCCGGTGGCTCTAATATCTCGAAGAGCTGGTATCAGTCACTACCTGGTAGTTCTACAATAAGCTCAGAGTTTTAAATCTTTTTAAGAATACGAGACATGGTTTTTGTAGGAATTTTAATTTCCTTCGCCACCATTTTTTGTTTGCGAAGAGGATTTTGGTGTATTCTCTCGGCCACGTTTTGATGACTTCCAGGGTCCTTATTTTTCCTGGTCGACCATTTCTAGGCCAGTCTTCCATAGAAGAGATCTCATCATGATAGTTTATAATTCAATATTCTTTATTATTCTTCCACTTGACACAGTTGAAGAGTTTACTATCAACCACAAAATAATGATGAAAGGCATAGTCTTAAAATTTCTCCACTAGTTTTCAAATGCTCAGATTATGCTCATGAGTGCCTCTGCTCTTTATGAAGCCAGCTTATTTCTTGTGGTATTTGCCAACTCAAGAAAATGCCAAGACGCTGGTTGATAATGTGCAGGAGAATCTTGCAGAGTGGGATATTAGTGAGAGAGTTTGGTAATTATGGTACTTCTTTGCGGATCCTCTTTTATGTAAAGGTAGGACAGCTGACTGAGTCCATTTTAAAGGCCAATTATAAATGCTTCAGATGTGATTGCATAGACTGTGAATCATGTGGATTCCTGATCCACCAAGAACTTTAAGAATCTCAGTGGAATCAGAAAGAACTTTAAGAATCTCAGTGGAAGAGAATCTGAACAGGGCTTGGAGCCTTTCTGGTCTTTAGAGTTGCTATTGCTGCTTCAATCTCCGACAGGAGAATTGGGAGCTTAGGGTCGCTGCTATCCCATAAGAATGGTGTTATGTCAGAAGAGTCATTCAGGTAGCGTCATTCATAATACAAATGCCATCTTTCTGCAATTTTATCCAGCTGAGATATCAAATATAAAGATATGGTCAAAACCATATGTTTTCCACACCAGTAACCCATTTTATGTTCTTTATAATAGATTACAAAAATCATGAACAATACGACGGGATAACAAGTGATCATTTCTTGCAATGTGTTCATCCATACAATTATCGTTATCTTCCTCCAAAAATTGTTATGAAAAATTAAGTTAATTTCGGCAAATACAGCTTCTTCCCTTAATTTGGTTTTGACAGGTCTAAGTGTCAAGTTGTCGATGCATAATGTTGCAGAGCATTATATGATTTATGAACAAAAATGAAAGTCTCTTGTGAACATCAAATGCATAGTTTAGTTTAGGAATAAGGGAATTTACTCCCATATTCATACTATGTAAAGAAAATACCTGTGGAAACTACAGAGAAAACTAATTGTGATATATTATGTATAATATTTAAGCATGGATACTGGTAAATGTTAAATTCAAAAACAATGAAGATAGTAGTAGGTAATACAATTGTAGATTAAGTGAATGAGAAATAACAAAAAATTTACTTAGACGTAAAATGATAAAAATCTTATGACATAAAAATCTTATAAATTTGCATGTGACCTTCACAAGATTCTAGTAATCTTATACTATTAAACGAGCAATTCTTGTATGTATATATATATATATATATATATATATATATACACACACATATATATAGATATATATATATATATATATATATATATACACACACATATATATAGATATATATATATATATATATATATATATATATATATATATATATATATATATATATGTAAATGGTTTCTCGGAAAGGGCTCTAACAATTTCGCTGAAATTTAATATATTTATTGATTATATTGAATAATTTTGATGAGCCTTGTCGGTTAATTATTTTGGAAATGGCTGCCATTTAAAGTAATCGAAATTACTATGAACACTATTACTAAGACATGATAACTTTTGAAGGAAAAAAACATAGGAGAGAACTGCTTGGGGTGGAGGGAGAAAGAGGGGAAGGGGAGGGGGAGAGGGGAGGGATGGATGAAGGGGGAGGATGAGGGTAGGGGGGGAGGGGATAGGGGAGAAGGGGTTGGAAGGTGAGGGGAAGTGAAAGGGGAAGGAGAAGTGGAGGGGAATGGGATGGGGAGTGGGAGGGGAAGAGGAAGGGGATGGAGAAGGGAAAGGGGGAAGAGGAAGGTGAGGGGGCGGGGAGGGGATGGCTAGGTAGGGGGGATGGAAGGGTGGGGAGGGGGAGGGGCAGGCGGAGGTGAAGGGGATGGGGAGGGTGAGGGGAGGGGCCCTCCCCTCACCCTCCCCATCCCCTTCACCTCCCCCTGCCTCCTGGGAGGAGTTAGGGGCGGTGAAGGGGGTAGGGGGAGGAGACAGAGGAAGGAGGGAGGGAGAGGGGAGGGGAGAAGAGGAAGTGGAGGGGGGAGGGAAGGGAGGGGGAGGGGAAGGGGACGAGGAAGGGAGGGGAGGGGATGGTGAAGGAGGAGGGGAAGTGGAAAGAGGAGGAGGAGGAAGGGGATGGGTAGGTAAGAGGAAGGTGAAGGTGAAGGTAAGGGGAAGGGAAGGTGAAGGGGTGTGGAAGGGAAGGGGAGGGGGAAAGGGATGGAAAAGGAGAGGGATGGTAGGGTTTGTGAAGATGGAGGGGGAGGGAAGGGGGGTGAAGGTGAGGTTTAGCGGAAGGCGAAGGTGGGTGAAGGTGAGGTTTAGTGGAAGGCGAAGGGAAGGAAGGCGAATACGAGAGCGAACGCGAAGGCGAAAATGCGAAGGTGAACGCGAATGTGAGAGAGAAGGCGAAACCGAAGGCTGAAGGAGGAAGCAAATGGGAAAGGAACGGGGAAGGGAAAAGAAAATCTAATACCATGAAACAAACAATTTCACTTTCCTATGAGAAACTCGAAATACACCGAGCATCGCTTGGTCACCTGGTACTGTAGAGTAATCCAAACAATGTTTGGATAACGAAAATATCAGTCAGTATGCGGTCACTAGCTCTATCTTATGAAGCAGCTTTTTCTATGAATTTGTTGGTATGTTTGGCCACCCTAACAATAATTTCATTATGAATAAATTACAGGCTTGCACAATAAATAGTCTCACCTATACTGTTTGTTGTTGTTTGCTGTTTGCTGTTTGTTGCGACAAATTATTCTTAGAGTACTATTTATCAAACAGTCTCACCTACCTGTGCCAGACTACTCTAAGAATAATTTGTCGTTGATTACTCAACCTGTAATAAAGACTTTCACTACTTGGACGCTTATCATGTCCTGTAAACAATTCAGTTCTTACTGATAGGGGTAAAGCTTCTTTGTCCGAGCCACTTGTTTCATCTACAGGTTGAATACTTTTAATTTCTTCTACATTTGATAGGTGATCCGATGTTTTGGAAACCGTGGTTAGCATTGATTCACTTTATCGATTTTCTTCAAGAAATATTTGCGCAATGCCATTGTAATGATGTCTATAAGCTATTGTTTGTTATAAAAACACACAATAATACGAACAAATTTATATAAAATACCAAAAAACTTTTGCAAAATATCATACTTAAATTTTTTGGCATCAGGTGTGCATAACAGATTTGACAAAAGAGTCACAACAGAAATGAAAGCTACTTATCTGCCGCAGGATGCACGGGGAAAGGATGGTGATAGTAATTGAAATATTGATGTGAAAGTGTGATTTTATGACAGAATATCTGCCAAAGGCTGTCGATTCAATACCGCACAACCATTTAAAGGTTATAGAAAGACATTGATCGAATCGTAGTACAATTTTAAAGAAAGTGAATGGTTTTTTAAAGCAAAGTTTAAAATAGTGAATACCAATGACACACAATTTTTTTTTCACGCGGTTAATTTTTTACATTTTAGACCCCATTTATAAGCATATTGTCAGCTCAATCCCAAAATTGCATATCTCACAACAACACGTAGCCCAAGTAATGATTTTATAGATAAAAGGGGTTAAAAACATATCTTCTCCATCTTTTTGGTTTCGAAATTTGTATGGAAAAAACAAAGAAAAACATGTTACATCTGGGAGAAAGTTTGAGCAAATTTGGTATATGTTGTTCTTCAAATTCATACGTTGGTATTTAAAAATGCTTTCCTTTTATTATTGTTACCAATTGAAATAGGCTGAATAAAATTTGTACTGAATATAATTTGACTAATTCAACTATAATGAAATGTTTAAATATACTTATTCTCTGTTGGTTCCTATTGGTCCATCTCTACTAGTGTTACAGTACGCAATCCATGCTTTTTCTTCTAACTATCTTACGTACACATTCACCCCTTTAAATGAAAACTGATATAATAACATTTTCTTTAAATCCTCATAATTTTCCTTTTACACATTTTTCTATTTGTGCACTGCGGATATGAAAAGGTCATTGAAAAACCAATATTAAAACATTTAAGAGTAATTTAGTCGTTCAAAGAAGAGTCATTTGCTTAAATGTTTCAAATTCAAGTTGCTTATATACTCCACAAGAAATATGGGAATACTTTTTATATGATTGTACAATATTTATTTTCTGAGGATAAAGTAATGATACTTCCATTGTCCTACTGTGTATCGTAAAAGATGATAAATGGAGACAAGATTACACCGACTTCTATATATAACCAGATCTCTTCTTGGAATTATTAAAATTCATATATGTTCGTGTGCTCAAAACATCCAAAAAATTTTTTTTATTGAAACGGGAACGACTAGTCAGGATTATTTACAGTGTCATAGAAGATTAAAGAAAGTGAGTAAGGCCCATAGAAATAAAAAAAGTCAATAAACGGTTTATTCTTTAAAAAAATGGTAAAACCAGATTAAAACTTTACTCTGTTATATTTGCTTCATTAAAAATACAGTAATTTAATCAATTAATTTAAAAACGTCAAGCGTAGTCAATAATTACATACCGCACAGTTGCTGTCCAGTATTGTATTAAGTTTGAAATATAGTTTAATAATCCAATTTACTGACACAATTTAGTCAGAAGTCGAAAGTAGTCAAAAGTCGAAGTAAAGCCTTAAGAGAAGATGTACAAGAGTACGGTGAAATAGATAAGCCGCGCATTGAAGAAGAAGCACTCTCGCAGAGCGATGATCAGTTGGCGTCTGAGGTTGGAGGAGATACTGACAAGCCTGGCAGCGGTAATGTCCCATTTAGTTAATGTTTTTTGGGAAAGCAGATTAAAGTTAATCTTTTTGAGATATCTGTGTCATACTAAATTATGGGAATACCAAATTGTGGAAAAATTCATTAATTTTGCAAGAAAGTTTTAAAATCTTACAAAGAAAAGAATTTACAGATTATAGAAATATAGCTGTTTTAAGTTTATCATCATATCTTAATTGAATAGCTTTGTGAAGTCGTTAATCAACACGTACACACAGCTAATATTACAAATGATATGAGAAGTTAGACCGAATTTATATAATTTATTTACTATTAAGAAATTGGTATGTGAGTAAGTAAAGTGTTACTTACTCGCTCACCGATTTCTTTTTTTCCATAGACCCCCTGTCTACCTAATATTGAATCTTACTAAACATATTAATATCAAATGTGTTCGTCACTGCTTATTGTGATATAGTTTTTTGTAGAATGGGAAATTATAAAAAAAAACATGTCAAATTTTATGTCTTTTTAAACCCTCATTGAAAAGATATAAAATATAGGAATATATTTGGATTTGAGAAGAAATAAATCAGAACCCAGTGAAATTTTTATATAATATTAATATACAAATACATGTTAATGGGATGGATGAGCCTCATGCTTTTATAATAATTATTTAATATTTGGCTTTAAATTAGTGAGAAGTAGCTTCATATCTCCACGACTTGCAGTAAATTTTTTTTATTTATAAGAAGTTTGTCAGCAATGCTAAAATCCCTTTCTATAAGGAATGAACATGGAAAAGCTATCAAAGATTTCTTCCGATAATCTGTAATGCAGGATCAATAACATATATGTATTTCGGAAATCAGAACGCTAATAGGAAAACTTGTAAAAACCTGCACATGGGCATAGCACTTTCATTTCGTGAATCCCTAGGTCCTTTTCTCACTGACGTCGAAATAAATCTCTAAGAGGTGTCCTTATTGCCCACTTTGGGTATCATTGGTTTAGAAAAATGCACATCATGAATGAAAATATTTTATGTTACAAAAGATTTATTTTCAAATGAAGAGACTCTAGCAGACTATGCACATTTAATTCAGAGAAGAACCTAATTCATTAAAGTGTTATTGTGAGTGTAAGAGTGACTCGTAACTCTACACGCCGAAATAACAGTATCCAAATGTTTAGTTTAAAATATTGTGGGTTATCAGTGGCTGAGTAGGAATGAACACAGTATTATAAATGAACACAGTATTATGAATGAACACAGGAATGAACACAATTGTATCTAATGCTTCTTTCTGCGATACTACAGTAAAGGACAGCCCTTGAGGCAGTCCTTTAAACTCCTCAATTGGTTTTTGCCATGTTTTACTGCCTTTCTTCTGATACTCTCTGGTTATATGAAAATACCATAAAAAAAGGCTAAATAATCAATTTGGGAATGTTACAAATAAACTTTGAAGGAACAAGCAGCCACACTAAATTCTAACGTCGCTAAGTTCCAACATGTCAGACTGAAATAGAATGCATGCAGTTTAAGAAGAATTACTAAATGATTTTAGGTGAGAGTCGGCGAAATGAAAAGCCTAGTGCACGCAGTGATGTCTTGGCCATCTCCAAGAGAGTTAGACAATTGGAGAAGCGAGTGGATAAATGTTGCTCGAAGGTGTCTGATGTCAAGGCTATGGTATTTAAGACATCCTTTGAGGTAAAGATTGTTTTCAGTATCTCTTTTGTGAAATAAAATATTTTTTTTTGTTTCCTATGACAGTTTATCAAGACGATATTATCTTTTAAAAGTTTTAATAAATTATATTACAATAATACAATTAATACAATAATACAATTAAAACAATTATATATGGCGCATTGTTATAAAAATGGGTGTTTCTTAATCTCTCGAGTGCACAGGTCACTTTTATATAAAAAGACACATTGCGCCCTGTTGATAAATTAATGTGTAACTCTGAAATTATTAATTTAATTGAAGTGAATTTGTTTACGTAGATAGAGAAGAAATGTAATTAGAACAGAGTTAAAGCATTTGTACTTTACGGACGTAGTTATGAGAGCAAACAATAATGAACAAAACAGTAAAAAAATTCTACATTTCCATATGAAAAAGCCATATATAGAAAGTTTTTTTAAAATGAAATTTTTTTATTGCCATAAAAAAGTATAAACTATAATTAAACATAAATGTAAATAAAAAAAGTTATGCTAATAAATATGTATTTTATCGTTAAGTTTTTGTTAAACCATCTCAATTCTGCCCACATCTTGCATAGAGCAAAGAATGTACCGCCAATTGCTTCATTGTTTTATTCTCTTTCTTATATTATCATCTATAAGTTTATCTCATTTTAATCGAAATATATAGGTTCAAACGGTTAGAGTGTAATCATTGCTTAAGAAACGTATGTATATTAATTATAAACAGTGTGATCCATGTGATAGTAGGGATCAAAAAAATAAAATAGAAATAGATTAATTTTTTTATACTTAAACTCTATTCATAATTCAATATTGTTTCCATCATTTTGAAATGTCATAGTTATTTTTTTTTTGGCTATTAACTATTATATCAAACAACGAACTATATATTTTTTAAAATACTTGTTTTCACTCTCTGAATTTTTATCCATTAAACTTGGATCTAAAACTGCCATTTAAGTATTATAAAGTTTAATTTATTTTTCATAGATTTATTTCACAGAGACAAATCCATCTATTTTACATTTAAATTTTTTTTAAATTAATTATCTGGCCTGGTGATACCAAATGGACTTATACAAACGTATTACCTTTAGCATGTGCAGTAATCAGGTAAAAAGTGGGCCGCTTATATCTTGAAGGGGAATATCATTTAAATCATAAAACAATTTTGCACATTTAAAACAATTGATGTTTTGGAAAAAAAAAGAAATTGTTAAATTATGTGAAATACACCCTTGGCAGAAAAGTCCATTTATCATTTATTAGTAGAGATGGATGTTTGTCAAAATCGAATTAGAAATTTTAGTTTACAAGGTATAAGAGCATAACAATTTGAAAATATTTGGGTTAAAAAAAATCACATTACTGCCAATAGTGCTATGGTAATTTAATTAATTTAAGCTATTGAATATTAAATGCCGGTACCACAATACTATTTTGGAAGCTAAATCTGAATGAAACTTCTAACTATAGTATTGAATCATTTAAATTATAAGCATACAGACTACCATATTATAAAGTATTGTTGCAAGGCACAGGATAGTATTTATGTTAATTGGGTATTTCTGAAGTCAGTCACTACAAGTCCTGGCACAGGAAGTAATAGGAAGATGAAAACTTAATATTCAAATGTTACTCCATTCTGTATTACTTGAAACACACCATAATAGTTATTTTTCCCTAAAGTTTCATTAAGCTTAAATTTTTTTTAATTTAAAATTGTTGTCTATATAAACATAATGGTTATTATTTTGCACAACAGTGCTGCTTTGTCACTAATCTACACTACACAATATCTCCATAGCATCTTCTTTTGACCTTAAATACTATGTAAAATCAGCAGGCTCTCAAGTCTCAACTTTTGGTAATCAGTGCTCCTGAAGCAACAGCACTGAAGAGTTAGAAATGTGATAACCGAGTCTCTATTTGAAACCCACAATAATATTTTAAAGGCAGAAGGTCCCAAGTCTCCCGATTTAAGCAGATTGTACCGCTCATAACATCAGGACTAAGAAGTTGGAACTTGGAGTTTAGTGGCAGAATTTTGGCTTGAGATCAAAAGAAACTAAAAACTAGAAGATCATCAAGTCTTACAATTTAAGAAAGTTCACCCACAGTGTCGAGACTGAGGACGTGAACTCCGAAGTTTAGTGACAAAGTCTCTTATTAGGCAAGACCCACAATACAAATTTAAAATAGCAGATCCTGAATCTCACAGTTAAGCAGATAGTATATTATAACATCATAACTGAGGAGTCGGAACCCAAAATTTAAATACAAAATCTATGCTCAAGACCCAAAATACTATATGACATATCCTTAAGTCTCACGATTGAAACATGCATTACTCACACACAGTCAATACTGACGAGTTGGAACCCAAAGTTTTTGCTTTGAGTATGATATGGTCACATATCGAAACGTATCAAAACCTATTTTATTTATGGATACCATTCAACTGGCCTGGCATTGTCTCAACATATTTTATCACTCTTTATGTTTTGTGATAATTTTGAAAAACGGAAGAGAAAATAAAAAAATTAAAGTTTATTTTATCCAATAGTGTCTTTACACTTAATGTATAAAACATTTTTACAAAAATATGAGATGACTTCAAATAGCCCTTGAATGAGAGGCGCATTAAAATAGTGAAAATAAGGGTTCTCTGTCGGAACTTTTGGGGTACAATGTCGATTCCAAACATAAATCAATTCACAAAAACTGCTATTGCTAGAAATTTTTGGAATCAGTGCCAAGTCGATGCTTCTCTCCTCTCTGACATTCACACCTGCTTGTGACATTCTCTCTGACATTCACGATGCTTCTTCCCTCTGACATTCACAAAAGCATTCACACCCACACACATAGATGAGCCCTACATTTCAGTTGGCACCAACTTTAAAAATCTAGCAGTAGCAGAATTTTGCAAATTGATTTATATTTGGAAAGAACTTAACTAATACAAGCAGAATTTTGCAAATTGATTTATGTTTGGAAAGAACTTAACTAATATAAGCAGAATTTTGCAAATTGATTTGTGTTTGGAAAGAACTTAACTAATATAAGCAGAATTTTGCAAATTGATTTATGTTTGGAAAGAACTTAACTAATATAAGCAGAATTTTGCAAATTGATTTATGTTTGGAAAGAACTTAACTAAGATAAGGAGAATTTTGCAAATTGATTTGTGTTTGCAAAGAACTTAACTAATATAAGCAGAATTTTGCAAATTGATTTATGTTTGGAAAGAACTTAACTAATATAAGCAGAATTTTGCAAATTGATTTATGTTTGGAAAGAACTTAACTAATATAAGCAGAATTTTGCAAATTGATTTGTGTCTGGAAAGAACTTAACTAATATAAGCAGAATTTTGCAAATTGATTTGTGTTTGGAAAGAACTTAACTAATATAAGCAGAATTTTGCAAATTGATTAATGTTTGGAAAGAACTTAACTAATATAAGCAGAATTTTGGAAATTGATTTATGTTTGGAAAGAACTTAACTAATATAAGCAGAATTTTGCAAATTGATTTGTGGTTGGAAAGAACTTAACTAATATAAGCAGAATTTTGCAAATTGATTTGTGTTTGGAAAGAACTTAACTAATATAAGCAGAATTTTGCAAATTGATTTATGTTTGGAAAGAACTTAACTAATATAAGCAGAATTTTGCAAATTGATTTGTGTTTGGAAAGAATTTAACTAATATAAGCAGAATTTTGCAAATTGATTTATGTTTGGAAAGAACTTAACTAATATAAGCAGAATTTTGCAAATTGATTTGTGTTTGGAAAGAACTTAACTAATATAAGCAGAATTTTGCAAATTGATTTATATTTGGAAAGAACTTAACTAATATAAGCAGAATTTTGCAAATTGATTTATGTTTGGAAAGAACTTAACTAATATAAGCAGAATTTTGCAAATTGATTTATGTTTGGAAAGAACTTAACTAACATAAGCAGAATTTTGCAAATTGATTTATGTTTGGAAAGAACTTAACTAATATAAGCAGAATTTTGCAAATTGATTTATGTTTGAAAAGAACTTAACTAATATAAGCAGAATTTTGCAAATTGATTTATGTTTGGAAAGAACTTAACTAACATAAGCAGAATTTTGCAAATTGATTTATGTTTGGAAAGAACTTAACTAATATAAGCAGAATTTTGCAAATTGATTTGTGTTTGGAAAGAACTTAACTAATATAAGCAGAATTTTGCAAATTGATTTATGTTTGGAAAGAACTTAACTAATATAAGCAGAATTTTGCAAATTGATTTATGTTTGGAAAGAACTTAACTAATATAAGCAGAATTTTGCAAATTGTATTTATGTTTGGAAAGAACTTAACTAATATAAGCAGAATTTTGCAAATTGATTTATGTTTGGAAAGAACTTAACTAATATAAGCAGAATTTTGCAAATTGATTTATGTTTGGAAAGAACTTAACTAACATAAGCAGAATTTTGCAAATTGATTTATGTTTGGAAAGAACTTAACTAATATAAGCAGAATTTTGCAAATTGGTTTATGTTTGGAAAGAACTTAACTAATATAAGCAGAATTTTGCAATTGATTTATGTTTGGAAAGAACTTAACTAATATAAGCAGAATTTTGCAAATTGATTTATGTTTGGAAAGAACTTAACTAATATAAGCAGAATTTTGCAAATTGATTTATGTTTGGAAAGAACTTAACTAATATAAGCAGAATTTTGCAAATTGATTTATGTTTAGAAAGAACTTAACTAATATAAGCAGAATTTTGCAAATTGATTTATGTTTGGAAAGAACTTAACTAACATAAGCAGAATTTTGCAAATTGATTTATGTTTAGAAAGAACTTAACTAATATAAGCAGAATTTTGCAAATTGGTTTATGTTTGGAAAGAACTTAACTAATATAAGCAGAATTTTGCAAATTGATTTATGTTTGGAAAGAACTTAACTAATATAAGCAGAATTTTGCAAATTGATTTATGTTTGGAAAGAACTTAACTAACATAAGCAGAATTTTGCAAATTGATTTATGTTTGGAAAGAACTTAACTAATATAAGCAGAATTTTGGAAATTGATTTATGTTTGGAAAGAACTTAACTAATATAAGCAGAATTTTGCAAATTGATTTATGTTTGGAAAGAACTTAACTAATATAAGCAGAATTTTGCAAATTGATTTATGTTTGGAAAGAACTTAACTAATATAAGCAGAATTTTGCAAATTGGTTTATGTTTGGAAAGAACTTAACTAATATAAGCAGAATTTTGCAAATTGATTTATGTTTGGAAAGAACTTAACTAATATAAGCAGAATTTTGCAAATTGATTTATGTTTGGAAAGAACTTAACTAATATAAGCAGAATTTTGCAAATTGATTTATGTTTGGAAAGAACTTAACTAATATAAGCAGAATTTTGCAAATTGATTTATGTTTGGAAAGAACTTAACTAATATAAGCAGAATTTTGCAAATTGATTTATGTTTGGAAAGAACTTAACTAACATAAGCAGAATTTTGCAAATTGATTTATGTTTGGAAAGAACTTAACTAATATAAGCAGAATTTTGCAAATTGGTTTATGTTTAGAAAGAACTTAACTAATATAAGCAGAATTTTGCAAATTGATTTATGTTTGGAAAGAACTTAACTAATATAAGCAGAATTTTGCAAATTGATTTATGTTTGGAAAGAACTTAACTAATATAAGCAGAATTTTGCAAATTGATGATACTACATCAGGGCCATTCCAATACAAAGGAATCATCCAAACTGTTTAATTAGTGCCAGAGATATGAGTTAACATATATAAAGCAGGCCATACCACTGTAGCATCAGGCTGAGAATTTAGAATCTAGAGATTAATGACAAAGTCTCATCATTTAAGCGGGCAGTAAGCCTGCAATATGAACTCAGAGTTTAATGACAGAGTCTCTGCTTGAGACCCAAACTATTAATTTATAAACAGCAAATTCTAAAATCTGACAATTTAAGTAGGTAGTAAATTTACAGCGTCAGGATTTATGGATCAATAGTTGAAAGTATATTTTATGTAACCATACATTCTTATTATCTGTAACATCCATTCTATGTCAAAACAAGTTAAATGAATTTAAATTCGAGGAGTTTGCTCCTCATCACTGAAAAGTTCCTGTCACCACCTTCTTTGGCTTCATTATTGCACCCTGATATTGCTAAAGAGCAAATTTATGTGGTTCTTATTACCTATAACTTCCATTCTACGTCAAAAAAAGTCAAATGAATTCAAACTCGATGAGTTCCTGCCGCCACCTTCCAGCTTCATCATTGCACCCTGATATTGCTGAAGAGCAAATTTATGAGGTCCTTAGTCATGTCTTAATAGATTATCATTGGGCTTAGATCATTGAAACTCGATTACAGTATCTCTGCTATTTAATGTTGAGGAATTCTATGGTATATCTTGAATTTCCATGGTCTGATTGTTACCAAATTTTCATGAGACCATACTGGGAGTATACCCTTTCAAATAAAAGAATTATTTAAATTTTTAGATTAATACCAAATATATAATAGGTGTGAGGATATGTGCACAAAAAAATACTGTCGAATAGAGAACCTCCCTCTTTTTTGGGGTTAGCTAAAAATAAGTATTTTATTTTATTTATTTTTATTCTTATTATAAACAGCAACTATTTTTTAAATTAAAAAAAAATAATGAAGGTTAACAAATATTTTCCTGTAATTTGTTTTAATACACTTTGCAGACGCCACCTGTCCAAGATAAAAAACCAACTGTTAAAATAGATCCATCCATTGTGGAATCTATAGAAACGAGCATGCCAAAGGAAATGGCAGGTATATGAAAAACTACTTTGAAAAAATTTACAAAGGTTATTTAAGCCATACGGTTTAAGTGTTTTAATGATGTCTGTTCAAGAAAAATGGTAGGTACAAAAAAATTCAAAATGTAACTACAACTCGGTACATTAATATTACCAAAAACATTATACTAACAAACCAGTAAAAATCAGATCAACCCAGTAAAACCCTTGAGAGGAGTAGACTATTTGTCCAATCTTAAAATTTTAATTTTTAAAATTCAAGTATAACTTTACATGTAAAGTCAATACCACTTTGGAACAATTGTATAAATTCGTTACAAATCATACATTTTTGGTAAAGGAAAATAAACCATTTATCGTTATGAAAAAAACGCCCTATATTATTGCTATCTTGACACTAACAAGAACACACCGGATCAGATGGCATAAGGCTGAGATTTGTGACGATAAAAATTAAACATTGTTATCCCCTTTACAAACTTTTTTTACCAAATTCACAACTTTAGGTATAAAGATAAAATAATTTGTGGCATTTTTATTTATTCTTAAAATTAATAATATAGATGTTGCTAAAACACTTAAACTTTGAAATTAAATTATGGAGCTGTCAAAAAATTATTTCCCTTAAGAAAGTTGGTGATGTTTAAATTAAATTTGCGCTGTAGGATCGCTAATAGTGTTTTGTTGTAGTAATAATAATTGCATAATGGATTGTCTATTGGTATAATGGTGTGAAATTCGAAATCAAATCAAAATCAGAACTTAATGCTGATGTGTCATATTGTACTACTGATGTACAAATAAAATTCTTCCTGAATATTCCTAAAATGAAATTGTTATGTTTATTATATTCGACACATTTAAACATAAATATAAGTTAAAGATATAACTAAAACAATAATCATCTTCATAGAAAATATTTATTAATTAAGAAATTTAGAAGTAATGAAACAAATACGTACTATTATCAAAAATGAACCAAGAAGAAATTATGAACTATAGTAATTTCTCTTTTGGTTTTATAATATAAAACATTAGGACTGTTTTCATTGGACTGTAAGCCACGTTTTCAGCAAATCACAAACCAAGGAACTTTTAATAGTAATTATTGCAAGTCGGTTTTGAACATCACTGATGTTTAAATTTGTAGCACTACTACAGATGTATGAATGAAATTTGTCTGAATTTTTCATTTGCTTAACAAAATGTGACAATAGATTGTCGTCACCAGACAGGTCGTTAAGATTTGATTTGAGATATAGAAAGTCGGGATGAAGTATTTGATCACTTACAATTTAATTTAACTACAACAAACAAATAAAAAAAAAAGTCACACTAATACGAACTGCATATGTTAAGTCATTCAATTCACTTATTTAGATATGTGGCATACGTCCACTCTCCCCTGCTGCATTCACGTCACTAGTGGCTAGCAAACTGTCAAAATGATGATGATAATATCCCATGCAAAAAGTTATGAATGAAAAATTAATTCGGTGAAGTATCGCATTACGTTAGCGATTAAGCATTAAACAAAAGTTCAGAACCATTTATAAACTGTTTCCCTTCAATTTCTCTTAAGATAAATCCAACACACTTTTATAATATTCCGTCTTCAAAATGGTTATTACTAGAACAAAATAGCGTAAACACATAAGCTATGCGATTGGTTTAAAATGAGATGACCAGTTTAGATCTTACAAATTGATAGAGATGAAATTTTTTAACTAGCAGCTTATTTTTGTTTACTGTGATGGTTGTATTTCTTTTACATATCGCAGTAGAAAACATCACCGAAACATTTGTCAACATTAAAAATATTTTTAAATGGCCGTGTCTTATTTTTAACATCACATTTGAATTTCTTAAATGGGACAAGCTGTTTTTAGCTTTGAAAATAGTTAACAAAACAACAATAATTGTTCACTTCAGATCTGGAAGCAATTTTGAGAATTAACACTTGTTTTAAATAAATTCCAGGTTTAGGCGAACTGTTTTCTAAAGTTCAGGAATTGCAGCAGCACATAAGCAGTCTTAATGAGACGGCTCTTCTACTTTTGCAGGACCGAGAGGCGAGGCAGGCTAATATGAATGTATGATATTTTAATGAAATATATTTTTTAGCATGAGAAAAATCTAGAATGACAGTATAATTTTGTTTTAATCTAATGCATAGTTTGGTACTCAATGAGGATAGGATGCTGTAGGATGAAGACAAATTCCCATTTCCAAACTGTTAGATAATTAGAATAGTTAAGTTAAACGGTGGGCTTTCTCATATTTAGTCCTTCAAACGGAAACCAATTTATATGAAATTATCTGTCAGTCTGTCTGTCTGCCAGGTTGAATCAGTTTTACATATCTTATATAATTCTTTGTTGATAACTGGGTGCTTATAGTTAATAATATCAATATTACAAATATATTGTATTTCAACAGCAAATAATAAGGTAATTTTAATTGTAAAATTATGAGTAACACAAATAAGTTTTTTAGTTATCATGATAAATGGAACAATTAAAATGGAAGAAAAAATTTTGTTACCCTAACACAATCTAACCATAACTAATCCACCCTAATACAATCTAACCTAGCCTAACTCAACATAAACAAACGTAACTTAATATAATCCAAGCTAACCCAACATAACTTAACCCAACATAACCCTATCTAACACATCCTTCTAACCTAACCCTATCTAACACATCCTTCTAACCTAACCTAACCCTATCTAACACATCCTCCTAACTTAACCTAACCCAATGTAACCTAACCCTATCTAATTCAATATAATCCTAACCCAAAATAACTTAACCTTACCTAACTTAGTCTTACCACACTTAATTCAACCAAATCTAACATAGCCTCTCCTAACCTAACAATTATTTTATTAAAAAACATAATTTTCTTACTTGAATAATGAAAAGAGTTTACTTCTTAGCCATCCTCACCCATGTATTTCCACTTCCCGTCAAGTCCCAAAAGTTTTTTGGGTATTATTAGCGAGCAAAATATGTAGAAATTAGGACTAATAATTGAATTTCCAGACCCTTGAGGAACCTATGAAAAAAAAATTCTTACGATATAATCTGAACATTATCATAGAGAAGGCTAAATTCAAATAGGTTTAGTGCTTTTAATTTGACGCTTAAACAAACAGACAAAAAGATAAATAAAAAATAAACAAACAGAAAACTGACAATTATTTGAAAGTGACAAAAGGTACTCTAAATTTTAATTTCAACACCAAGAATTATTCCAGTGAAAGTTCCGTTCAAATTGGTTCAGTAGTTTTTGAATCATACTCGATCCAACAGACAGAAGGATGAGAATTCTAAAAAACCACGTTTTGTATTCAAGAAAGCCTAAATAGCATATTCCACAATTTTATATGTGAAACATACGTTTGGATGGGAGTTAAAACATTCTAATGGCAATATGCATTTTGCCATTCTGCTAGTTTCGTGTATTGTCGGCTAGTTTCGTGTATTGATCAGCTTCGTACCTTACCGGCTCTACGATTTGATTTGGATCAGCATTATTTCTTATTAACTAATGCTTACAACTTTATTTCTTTGTATCGGCGTACAGCATTAAACTGTTTTAAAATGTTAAAATCATTTGTTTACAATAGATTGTTAAGTAATATTTCTGTCATTAATTATTTCATAAAAATAATGCCATCAAATTAATTTAATATTTTATTATTAACAATTATCTGAATATTTGTTTTTTTTCATTTTCACTTCGTTTAAATAAAAATATTTTGTTAGAGTAATTAATGTTGTCATTGTATCTTCAGATGCTGTTAGAGTAATTAATGTTGTCATTGTATCTTCAGTTGCTGTTAGAACAAATAGAGATGCTGAAAATTTGCAAAGTGGAGCGCGAGGACGTAGCTACAGTGTTGGCAAGCAAAGCAGATGAGGTGGCCTTGGCAGGCAAGGTGTCACGTAATGCCTTCAATATAGCCTATGATGATTTGACACGTGGCTTACAGGAAACCATGGGCAGGTTGGCTAAACAAGTAAGTGAAATTAATTGGGAAATATGAAAAGATCATCCACCAATTATTTACGCTTTTTATTGATTTTTTACTTTCCTTCTATACAACGCCATGTACCTTTTTAAAAACCAGTCACCGAAATATTAGTAAAAACATTAATATGAATCGCAATATTCGATGACAGAATTTTATACACGAGTGTGGTCTTCATTCTCTCATGTAGCACCATATGGATATAACTGATAATTTCACCAAAAAAATATGAATGTAATTTTATTGAGTCATACGTTCTCCGGTGATAATTTATTGAGTCATACGTTCTCCGGTGGTAAAACATTTGATTATTTCATGTTTGTTCTGCGAACCTTGATGGAGGAAATTTTCCACCTGTCCACCTCAGGGCCCACATCCAGATCTTGTCTGAGATGAATGGCATTATACCTCTTTTTTATATTATTTTTTATCTTTATTGCTGTTATCGATCATTAGTTATAATTATTTTTTATTATGTAATCAGAAATCATGAATTTTTGGGAAATTTTTCAAAATAGCTTTTTTTTTTTTCATTGCAATCTATCTGGATCGATATTCAGCAATATTTCGGAACTTATATAAATATATTAACTTGTGCGATACTTGTCCATTGACAAGTCCGCTTCTCTCAATTAGACTATACTATTAGGTCTTGTGGGTTTTTCCGTTTCAGCCTCTGTGGTATTATTGGTACATTCATCAAGTTCTTTGCAAGTACGTTAGGGTGGTGAGCTAATCTCGTATTGTACGTTCTTGTTTGATCTTGTATCACTTGCTTAACAGTCTTTATGTTAAGGTTGTGGTGCAATCTGTCATTTGTTATATACCATGGAGCATTTGCTATCATGCGTAGCATTTTAGATTGAAATCTTTGGAGGATTTCAATATTTGAGTATGCTGATGTACCCCATAGCTGCAATCCATAACACCATATGGGCTTAATTATAACTTTATACAACAATAATTTGTTCTCCAATGATAGTTGCGAGTTTTTGTTTAACATCCAGTACATTTTGCGAACCAGTTGACCCATTGCCAGGCGTTTGGTGAAAATATGTTTCCTCCACGTTAGTCTTTTGTCAAGGTGCATTCCTAAGTACTTTGCTTCATCCTTTTGTGGTACGTGAACTCCATTTAATGTGACTGGTGGGCAAATGCTTCGTCGATTAGTGAAAGTCACCTGGACAGATTTTGATTCATTGGCTTTGATACGCCAATCTCTAAGCCATCTCGCAATGTTATCAAGACTCTTTTGAAGCTTTTGAGTAGCCCTTGCTGGTAGAATATCTGATGACAGAACTGCCGTATCATCAGCGAAAGTGCTTGTTATAGTCACATCAGAGGTAGGTAAGTCAGCAGTATCTAGAATATACAGAGTGGGACCCAATACACTGCCCTGTGGTACACCTGCATGGATTTTGTATAATGGGGTTACTTCTTCACCTTGCTTCACGAAGTAGTGACGGTTTTCCAGGTATGACATGACAAACTGATAGTATTCTATTGGATGGGCTTTTTTAATTTTGTATAGGAGTCCGTCATGCCACACACGGTCAAAGGCCTGGGATATGTCCAAAAATGCTAAAGTACAATATTGTTTTTGTTCAAAAGCGCTGTTGACCAGCCTATGTACTTGCTCTATTGTACCATGTTGCCGTCTGAAGCCAAACTGATGATCTGGGATCAGGTTTCTTTCCTTTATTATCGGCATCGATCTGCCTAGCAACAGCATCTCCATTATTTTTGAGGGAATTGGTAACAAGCTAATGGGCCTGTAGGATTTTACATCTTCTGAGTTTTTTCCAGGTTTAGGTACAATAATAATTGAAGCAACTTTCCATTGGCTTGGTACTGATGAAGTTCTCAGGATAGAGTTATAAATGTAAGTTAAGAAAGTTACACCGTTGTCAGGCAATTCCCTCAAAATTCCAGCAGTTATCAAGTCATACCCAGGAGCCTTGTTAACATCAAGTTTTTTAATTGCTTGTTGAACTTCATGTTTAGAGAAACTTTTAATGGGAAAGCATAATTGATTCATTTGATGTATTTCGTTTAGGAACTTCGATACGGATTCTGTCTGAGTAGAACCTTGATCGGGATTTGGCAGGAAAACATTTTGGAGATGATCAGCGAATGTCTGCGCTTTGTCAGAATCTTTGGTAGCCCAGCTGTTATCTGTTTTGCGTATTGGTGGTCGGGATATCATGGGACGCTTAAGTTTTTTAGTTGCCTTCCACAATGAGTAGTCGGTCGCAGCAGTGGGATCTAACTCTCTAAGGTATTCCTGGATATTTTGATTTCGGTCTTCCCATAATAGTTTTCTCAGCTCAGAGGCCAGTGAATTAAGACGAGCTTTGTCTTTAGAAAAACGAGTTTGTTGCCAAAGTTTACGAACTTTTCGCTTCTTTGCAACCATTTCTCTGATATTGGCTGGGTACCTTAGTGCGTTGGGTATTTTATTCGTGGTTCCAGGTGTAGCGAGCCAAGCAGATTGCTGGATACAATAATTGAAGTGTTCAACGACTTCTTCTATATCAGCCGGTGTTTTAAGTGGTAGGTTCATGTTCAGAGATCCTGATATTGACTCTCGGAAGCAGTGCCAGTCGGTTTTTTTATTATATAACCGGAGTGTGTTAGTTATTTGTGTTATATTTCTCTTCAACAGTATTTCAACCGGAGAGTGATCCGAAGAGAGTTCAGGTATACATTTGCACGTGAAATACGTGCTACCTATACCCTTTGTTGTTAGGAAGTCTAAAAGGTCAGGCTTCTTGTTTACGTCAGTGGGCCAATAAGTTGGTTCACCAGGAGATATGCAAGATAGGCTTAAGTTTTCAACAGCTCTGTGTAGCTGCCGGCCCTTTGGTGTTATTATACGTGAGCCCCAGTACGAGTGTTTGGCGTTGTAGTCGCCTCCAGCCACCAATCGGAGTCCTAAGGTGGTGAAGAATTTCTCATAATCATCCTGTTTTATCTTATTTTTCATAATCATCCTGTTTATGTTTGTGGCTTGTATTTCATTTGTGAAATAATTAGCAGTCTCGTGATGTTTTAAATTGTTTTTTATTAGTATGCCGCTACCTCCACGTGCATTGCCAGCAGGGTGCATCGTATGGTAAAATGTGTATGATCGTAAATTAAAATGACTCTTTACAGTCAAGTGTGTTTCTGATATCAGAAGTATGTCTACTTTGTGTAATTCTAAAAAAGCTTTCACCTCAAGGGTGTGTTGTGACAGCCCATTGGCATTCCAGATTAAAATTTTTAGTGAATCGAATTTGTCAATTTCGTCGTAAGTGTTATAAGTAGGTTGGTCATAGTAGTTAGCTGTTGCATCATTTGCTTTATCATAGTCATTAATTCCTGAATGTCGTTTCTGTCAGAGTTGATTTGTGTCATCTTTTCTTGTTCGTCAGGCTTGTTAGGTTTTCCAATCAGGACGTCACTATATTTTCTTTGAGTTTGATGTTTCAGAGACCGTGTTGTCTGTTCAGTTGGTTGAGAAGGTGCGGGTAGTGGCAGCTGACGTTTGTGTACTATTTCGGGTTTGCCGGATAGTTTAAGTTTCTGCAGTTGTTTGTACAGTTGACATCCCTTGTAGTTAGACGGATGATTTCCATCGCAAAGGACACATTTCACTTGGTCGGATCGAGTCTTCCGAGGACAATCGATTGAGAGATGATCTCCTGCACAATTAATACACTTTGGGTTTCGATGGCAATATATCTTAGTGTGTCCGTACTGTTGACATTTGGCACATTGGGGTATTTCTCGTTTAGGGCGGGGGGGTTCGAAAGCTATTTTACAGTTTAGGAGGCTCTTTACTTGGTATATATTTTTATTTGTGTCATTTGGTTTAAGTTCGACTATAAACATTGGCAATGGCTTTTTTGTTTTGCTTTGTTTAATATTCCAGATATTAACACAGTCATGACCCATTTCTAAAAGCACTTCTCTGATTTCATCTAAGTCTGTTGATGCATATATATTTTTAAGGACCACTTTGAAGTTTCTTTCATGTTTAGGCTTGTATGTATAAAATTCTGTGTTTTTTATTTCGAGCTGTTTCACTATGTCTCTATAAGCCTCTGATGTTTTTGCTTGAATTTTGACTTGCTCATTATTAATCACCTTAAGTTCATAATTATTGGTACTATGTTCTCTCAGTAAGCTGATAAGTGGTTGAATGTTTTCAACTTTATCAACGAAAATAGGGGGAGGTCTAATGGGCTTTTCTTTTTTTGTTGGACTTGATTCCTGCATATTGTCGTCCTCCAGATGTGAAAATCTGTTTGTTGTAAGTATTGGTTGGGGTTGAGCCAGCCAGTATGTATCTAATTTTGTTTGTTTGGCTGATCCTTTTGTACCATTGGGACTAGAGCGCAGTCTTTTCTTTCCTGTAACCTCTGTCCAATTCATGTGGTTACTGTCTTGAGAGTCATTTAAAGAAGTATTATCCTCTGGTTGTTGAGGAGTGATAATATCATCTTCAGGTTGTTGGAGTATGGAGATTGGAATTTCACCAATAGAGTTGGATCGAGGTTTACTTTCAAGCATTCCCTTATAAAATATCTGTTGAGTAAATACTCTTGAAGAAGTGCCTTTGGTATTTGTTGTATCTGTATGTTGAGGTGTATTTTTATTGAGTAAATTATTCATGATGGTTCCCACGAGAGGGCCGATATATATGGTCACTACTGAGGTGACGCCCATTCTCAGCAGAAGGCTATTTACTACGACGAGTCGCCTGGTACGTCGAGTTTGGTCGCTAGAGGCTGACTAACCTGCCAGTCATACATCCCCTGGGCGCGTGCCGCACCGTGGGATTAGGGGATTTTTTATAGAGGTTACCTTCCTCGTAGCCCAAGTGGCGAAGCTCAGGCTCCCGGTCCTGCGAGACATGACCACAGGCTTACGGTGCTGGGGCACCCCTTTCGGGCTGCACACTGGTTTTTTTGTCAGGGTTGTCTCCCTTAGCTAGATTTATCGGTTTTAAGGCGCCGACGACTCGCCTTCGCCCTTCTTACTTTGCTATCAAGGTCACGAGGTAGGTGTGTTGTGCAAGACTCGCTGTTGACCATGACATTGCCCGGGGAATGGGACGACTCACAAATGTGAGTCCACTACCAGACTGCGGTGGCAATTTGGCAGTGGCGAGGACGTGTAAGATAGGACTTTATGATGCGCGTCTGATAGCCTAATCATGCACACTTAGGCGTACGCTACCAGCTAGCATACACCTACTAGCATAATTATGCACCACCGAGGCCTAACACCATTTTCCCCCCCCTAAAAATAGCTGAGCATCTTTTCGTAGGTAGGAGGTTCTGAAGCTGAGTGCTCATTATATCATATAAACTACTTGATGGCAAAAAATTGATTTCATACATTGTTTTATATATTATTTATAGCAATGGAGGATAAATATCAAACTGGCACCGATTTTCCATATTTTACTTTTGTTAACAAAACCTTTTAGGGTTCCATATTTGACCTTTGTAGGGTTCTATACCTCAAAAGGAAAAACAGAATTTCGTATTCGAGCAGACCGGCATGATTGAACCCATTTTATAAAATCCATAAATTTAATCAAATTTATATGTTAGGATTTTCTATATTTACCAATAACTAATAACTAGTGGTAATTGTCGAGGCACAACATAAAATTGTTCTGCTGCTAGGAAGAGTTAGATAAAAGAGTCTCCACGTGACATGAAAAGGCAGGTATTGTTTGAATAAGCAAGTCTGCTCTGTGTAGTTATTATGTTAAATAAAGACAGTAACATTAGGACAACATATATTCAACAAATTTATATATACAACAAAATCAACAATTGTTCACACAACTCATTATAGTTTATCCACAATATCATTAAACGTTATACTATAATAATTGTATTAAAATAATAACCTGTTACGCAAAATAATGTTATAAATATGAATATTTCACTGTTATTTTGCTATTATGAATTGTGAAATTTCGACGAGAAAAATGGACAACACTTACTGTCAATCTCACAAACCTCAGAGATATAAAACATTTTGGAAAAATATTCAATATTATGATGTGAACGAAGTCTTTGTCTTTATGTGCTATTCAGTGCTTGTCATTTACTTTATAATTTGTTGGAGTTAACAAGCTACAATAAATCGGCTTCAATTTGACATAGACAATAAACATTTTTCTATAGCAATTTAACAAGTTTGATAGTTTGATTTAAAATTACTTAAAATTATATACATCTTTAATAGAATATTGTTGGTAATTTAAAGTGATTTCTATTGCTAAAGTAATCAAATACAAAAAAAATCAAGCTAAGGTAATCAAACGTATTCTTTACGTATAGGCTTTTTTGCACCCGAATCAGTATATTAAACATATATCCATCAGCAGCGATGGCAACTAAAGAATGATATGCATCCAATAGGCGGCAACCAAATACTTAAATCTAAGTGTTATGTATGCTCAGTTTGTATTAACAAGTTGAGTTAAAACGAGTTCAAGGTAGTACAGAGCTTATGTTTGCCCTGTTTATGAATTTATATTTATAACCTGCTTGCATGATCTGATTTAATTATTATTCTAATTACATAATAAGTTGCCATTTAATTTTACTCACGGGACGTGATCGTAATCTTTGATAATTTTATCCATAATTAAATGAAACTATGTAATGTAGTAATATTTCTACTTTCTTTAAGAACTTTACCACAACCTAGGTTTCGTTGTATTACAACATCTTCAGGTGGGTTGTTAGCAAAGATATCTATCAAAGAATCTTTGCTAACAGCCCACCTGAAGATGTTGTAATACAACGAAACGTAGGTTGTAGTAAAGATCTTAAAGAAAGTAGAAATAATGCTACATCACATAGTTTCATTTAATTGTGAATAATAAATTTCTACAAAATTAACGCCAAATATATTCAACATTTTATCTATATGCATTATCTTCAGTTAGAAAAATAAATACAATGTGATGCTTTAAATGTCAAAGCTCCCAACGATTTATTTTATTTTTTATCTTATTAAAAAAACCTAAATAGTTAAGTACCATACTTGTTCGATCAATTAGATATAATAGCCTTAATTATTATAAAAAAAATAATTGTTTTTATGTTTAAGAGAAATAAATAGTAATAGTTTTTAGATCTTGTATTTTAAAATGACTGTGGAAATCTTATCCGTCTGTTTTCAAGTATGCACTTGATATAATATTTCAAAATATAAAAAAAAATTGTTTTATGAAACCACTTTTTTCAGTTTCAACTGAAGGGATCATAACTCTTGAGCTGAAAATTAAAAAAAAAGTAAAATTAAGCACATACTGGTAAAGATATTAAAGAGATGACCAGTCTTTTTTCGCTATATCATTTAAGTATCTCACAAAAAATTCTGGTTTACAGGAGATGGCTTTGCAACAAACTTTGGAAAGTGTCCAGAATGAGATGGAGAATAAGTTGGACAAGCTGGAAATGTCAGCTGTGAAGGAATTCATCCAGAGCCGGTTGCAGAAACTACATGTGGGCTTCAAGAGGCTCATGGAGATGAGGAAACAGGCGCTGGCTGCTGGCACTAAGCAAAAATTCTTGAAGTTAGTTACGGATCTGATGTGCTTTTGGTGGTTCTATGGAGAAAAGTATTAAAAACAGAAAAATCCTTTATTTATTCATCGCTCAGTCATGAAAAACTTTTGAAACAAGTGAACAACAACTTTGAACACAGAAAAGTTCTGCCATCTTTCAGCATTTTATTTTGCTTCAACTGCTATAACATTTTATTATCCACATTTTCTTAGTATGAGAAAGGGTACAGTTTTTGAATTTATTTACTTCAGGGTTCTGCATCTCAAAAGGATAAAATAGAACCCTTATATCTCATACAATCAAAGTAATTTTTCTCGGAAACCTTTGATGTAGAATTTGGCATATTAAGTATGTTAGCCTGCACCCGACTGTGTTTATATTGGACTTTTAAAGGGGGCAAGTGACAACAATTTTTTTAAAAATTTCATGTTCAATCTGGGCATCAATACAAGGAGCGAGTTATGAGGATTGGAAGAAAATATTGAAAAACAATTTGTTTCTCATCTTCGAAATTACTAAAGTTAAAATTATGAAAAAAAAGCAGTGTTGCTAGAAGTTTATGGAAAGTTTCCGTAGTGCTATGGCAATAATTCTAAATCTTATAGTTAATTAAATATTTACAATAATCTTACTTCTATGGAAGATAAGCTAGACAATATCTTCACATGATGAAAATAAATATTAATATTTGTAAATAGTTTAATAGAATTACTACATACATATAAATTATATATATATATATATATATATATATATATATATATATATATATATATATATATATATATATATATATATATATATATATATATATATATATATCTATACTTTATTCGATCACAAACAGAATGTTTGTAAACAAACTAATTTTTCATTCATCAAAATTAACAGTTGTTCACAAAACTCATTACAGTTTATCCATAATATTATTAAGCGATATACTATAATCACTGTATTAAAATAACAAAAACCGTCACGTTAAATAATGTTATAAATATTAATATTTCACTGTTATTTTGCTATTATGAATTGTGAAATTTTGACGAGAGAAATATTTATACATTAAAGATCAATAAATAAATAAAAATAAAAAATATTATGGATTTGTTTGCTTAAGCAACACAAGAATCGAAAAACTTATAGAAATATTCAGAAAAGAAAGTGTAGAAATTTAACGTTTGATGGAAATTTTTATTTATTTTATATTTATTATAGTTTTTCTAGGAAGTTCCATAATTATTTGTTATTATATTTATACTTTTGTGGTTATAAGTACAACTTTTAGTAATATTAAAAAATAACCTGAAACTCTCTTGTAATTGAATAAAAATATGGAATGAGAGACAGCTTTGAAATCTTAATAGGAGAATTAGTTTGAGCTACGAAATCAACTAAGAAAATGTGCAGCGCGATCTACAGAGAGATGGCACGATTTTAAAGATATACTTAAAAACCATGCTATGCGAAATTCTGACTATTTAAATACAGTATTTGATTAATAATACTGATGTGCTATTATGCAGGAATGTTAACTGCCTATCATGTGATGCCCAAGTAATACAAGCCACAACCGAAAGTCCAGTGATGCCTGTCACCAGACCTATGCCCACTAATTATTCCATGAAGGCATATCTCAGCTATGAATTGGGTGAGTTGATCTATTTTCACTAAAATGTTGGTACATTTTTATTTAAAAAAATTGTGTAATAAAAACTACGTTGATCATAAAGAAGGGCTTTATTCCTTCAATTTAAAAGGAAATAACTTGAAAGAAATTCTTTGCTTTTTTAGCAAACTTAACATTACTTTGATAAATAGAAGAAATAATATTCCCATTGATCATTGTGATTCAATGCTTCCTTGTTAGAAAAAGTTAATAGAGCCACATTTAAAAAATGATGTAAAGAGCTATAAAAAGACGTGTCATGAGGGAAGCAATGAATGTCTTTAGAACAGTCCATTTGTAATTGTAAATTAAAAATTTAATCACATTTTGAAAATTCAAGCTCTGATTCAAATTGATTGAGGAACTTTGCTTAAATTTTTCATTTGTTTTTACAAAATGGCGGTAATTTGAAAATCATTTTTTATGACTTTCTTTGGGGTATCGATCAACAACAAAGCTTCTGTCAACTTCAATTGCCATTTTGTAATGAAGCCCCATTTTATGCTACTATTTACAACTGATTTAGCAAGTGTCTTTAAACCAATCATGGTGATTAATATGCATGCCTCCCTGAACAGCAAATATTGAACATGCCATCAATACTGTGTAGCTCATGAAAAAGATTAATGAGAGAGTTATCTTTTAGTAGATTTGAGTAAGTTTAAGCATTAATGTGAGTCAAGTACAGAAAATTCTACCTCAACATTTAGGAGTCGGGGAGCTTTGTGCTAAGTGTGATCGGATCGAATCTCAAAAAAGCCATCGCATTGATTGGTTTTGTGAAATGTCAGAAAATTATGATCGGATATACTGTTACAGAGCTGAAACTAAGAGGCAATTGTGCATTCGGTGTTTCTTTTTGAAGAGTTACCTACAAAGCTAAAGAAATGTATTAAGTCCTTCAAAAAAGATGGTCACCTCATTCTTAGGACGTACAGGTTAATGTACAAGAATTATTATGGAATATAGAAGCGGCGGTACATCTGCTACACATTAGAATTTTTCTCAATCACCACACATGTCCACACTCAGCCAGATGGGAAATTAAATATTTGACTACTTGGATATACAAATTATGGGTCATCTATCATATACTCCTGCCCTCGTGCACTTTCCATTTATTCCCAAGAACAATAGATAAACTATGGGGAATGCGATTCCCGGATGCTAAAGAAGGGCTTTATTCCTTAAAAAAAGGTAGTGGAAGGGATATCTAAGGAAGAGTGGGCCGATTGTTCCTCTCAGAGTCTTTCCATTCAACGAACTGCTGAATAAAGTGCCACTGTTCAATTGCAATATTGAATAGATAAACTGCTGTCAAATGTACCTCAGAAATCAGCCATATAATGAGTCACTTTTTTTCTACCCAATTCCCATGAGAAGGTATAAAAATATAGTTTCATTAAAATCCATCTAATGGTTTTTGTGTGATGCATGCACAGCCCCGTTATCATTTTAAAACATCTTTTATTGTTTAAATACAATGCACATTAGAATTATTATGAGGTGCTAATTAAATTTAGTTAAAATTTTTACATATATTTATCCACTCCACAGTAAAAAAAACTGTACATATGTACTTGAATTAAATAAAATAAAGTAAATATAATATATAATAAATAAATATATATAAATATAAATATATAATAATAATAAATAAAATATTGAATATATTTGGCGTTAATTTTGTAGAAATTCATTATTCACAATTAAATGAAACTACGTGGTGTAGTATTATTTCTACTTTCTTTAAGTTCTTTACCACGACCTAGGTTTTGTTGTACTACATCTTCAGGTGGGCTATTAACAAAGATCTTTGCTAACAGCCCACATGAAGATGTTGTAATACAACGAAACCTAGGTCGTGGTAAAGAACTTAAAGAAAGTAGAAATAATACTACATCACATAGTTTCATTTAATTTTAAATAAAATATGTAAATATATAATACCATTTCTAAAAAATATATACAACTTTTGAAATAATGAAATTATCACACTGTTCTTGAACTTCCTTGGTTTTAAGATATTGTATATTAAAGAAACTGTAATTATTCATCATTGTCATCAGCTTGTAACTATCTACTGCTGGACATAGGTCTTTCCCAATTCGCGTCACCGCACAAATTCCTCCATCTTCTGCATCCGACTACTTCCAGTCAACTTTTTTAGGTCATCAATTGATCTGGCTGATGCATCCCACACTGTACTTTAATTTTCTTGATCTCCACTCAAGAATTTGTCAGTTGTTGGTTCTTCAGAAAATATAGCCTGCATATTGCTACTTCGGTTTGCCAATGTTATTATAAAATTTTATAAATTCTGGGCCATGTTTTGATAGATTAAACTGCTTAATAAGGCAGTAGTCGATGAGTGAGGTGGATGCAAGAGTACTTTCCATTTTATTCTTTAGAAGCAGCGTTAATATGAAATCCAGCATTAACACTTTGTGCATATGAATAACTGCTTATCTATTTGTGCACTATGTAATTGTTAATTAAGGTGGTTTGATTTTAAAGTTAAGCAAGATTGCTGTTTCCATTTTAATCTCATATAGTTCTTTGTCACTTTTAGTAGACGATTAATGGGTATCGCAAAGCATTGGCTTTTTATTGTTGTTGCACTCTTTATCTTTTGTGATAACTAACACAACCTGAATATGGTTTCTTTCCAATTCTGAACAACCGGCACGATTTGGATTATATATAAAATGTTACACTTGTTAAATTTGATCAGCATTTTCATTTTTTAAAAATGAGCAATGTATATAATTTATGTAGACCATCACTAGCCTAGGTATATAATATATCTAATTTATGCCTTTTGCTCAGTCTCTGGAGCCTTTTCTTTATGATAAACTGCTACCGATTATTTGTATGCTAGTTTTGTTCTTCCTTACTTTCCTAGGTCATATGAATTAATTGTTATGTTCTACGAAATGAGAAATTGAATGCAGGACTTTATGAGGTATGATGTCAGGTATTAAATTTTCACATTTGGTCGCAGCAAAAGCATTTGTCATATTTTTTAACACATATAGAAATTCGTTGATCATAACTATGAAACCGTCTGAAAGTTTACCATTTTTTCAATCTAGTGGTAGAAAATTGCCTAAATTGTTTAAATTGTTTAAAATTGTTTAAATATATATGTTTATGTAAATTTTGTGAAAATACCTTATTTACATATAGACCAACACCATAGTGCTGGATTTACCATATTAATTTGTGATAATTTTAACAACAACTCTAGACGCAATGCGTAAACAGCGCCAAGGACCTGTGATGCAGAGGAATCTCCACGATTGGGAAGACATTGAGAAACTTATGAAGCAACGTAAACAAGGATCGTCTACTGCTGTATTAAGGTAATTGATGGGGTGAAATTGTTTATTGCCTAGGTTAATTCCATGTTAATCAGCTGTCATTTTGTTGTTTATTATCTGCGAATACACTGAACTTGAATTGATTCAGATTGGTTCACTGTCATATTTGAATTTTTGAATTCAGATTGGTTCTCTATGGTTTTTTTAGATAACGATAGAGAAAATAATTTTTCCTACTCTTTCAATTCTTGGTGTGGTAAATTTAAATTTTTTTAATTTTTAAGGCATTATCTTTTTATATTTTGGTAACTTCTAAATAAAAAAAATCTTTTGTCTTTGCTTTACTCTTCAAAAATCTTAGTTTATATCCAGAAAATGAAGACTTATAAAAATAAATTGTTTAAAAACACTTACTTACTTAAAACGGTTTAAAGGAGGATGTTATGAAAATAGGTTCACCAGTTTTTACTTTAATAGTAGACAGAAAAGATGAGAAATTATTTGTGGAGTGAATGAACCAAACTTTAACTTTACATTCCGAAGAATGTATAGTTCTTTTAACATACATTTTGAATTGTGTTTTTCTGACCGTATATGAATACAAAAAATTAATGATGCTTATAACATTTATTATGGGATAGTTAGACAAAATCTCTTCAAACAAATATTCTGTCGTACTCTATTTTCAATACAACATTTAATACGACCAATTGTGTTCAGGTCAACACTGACATATAAAGATAGATTGTAATCATATAAAGATAGATTGTAATCAATCAGTTGTTTTTTTTTTTTTTTTTTTTTTTTTTTTTTTTTTCCGCTTATCTGCAATCAGTACTTGAACTATAAGCAGATGGGTTGGGCGGCTTTGTCGGGTCGAGGACATCCTCCAGCGAGGACAGTCACTCATCATATTCAAGGTCTGATTTGACTATATTATGTCCTTTCTTTTCAGACGTTTTTGATAGCTGCGCAATGTTAGATTCGCAGCAAGCGCATTCGGGTGATTCTCCAGCCGCTTTTGATATTTTTGTACAGAGACCTCAATTTCTTCTTTCACAGTGCTCATCTTCAAGTGCGTGTGGATTTCTGAATTAGTCACAAACCAAGGGACTTGCGCTATTGTTCTCAGTATAGTGTTCTGCACTCTTTGTAGTATTGTGATATTGGAATTGCTGGCACTTCCCCACAGTTGTATGCCATACATCCAAGTTGGTTGTAGTATTGAACTATAGATTAATAGCTTATTATCTGTGGATACTCTACTATTTCGGCCTAGCATCCAATAGAGTTTTCTGTGACGTATATTAAGTTCCTCTCTCTTGCTTCTAATGTGCTGATTCCAGGTTAGACGACGATCCAGGTGTAGACCCAGATATCTCACTGTATCTTGGTGTGGTAGTATTGAGTCCTTGAGGTGAACAGGAGGGCAGTTTCCTTTTCGCAGAGTGAAGGTGACCTGCACCGACTTGCTTGTGCTCACTTTAATTCTCCATTTTTTAAGCCACTCAGCAATGGCGTCGAGTCCTTGTTGGAGTTGCTTCGTGGCTACATTAGGTTGCCTGTTGCTCGCCATTATGGCCGTGTCATCAGCGTATGTAGCAATCATGACGCCATCTACCTGTGGTAGATCTGACGTGTATAATGTGTACAGCATCGGTCCCAACACCGAGCCCTGAGGCACTCCAGCTTCAATTTCGAAAAATTTGGATGTTGTTCCGGACTCTTTTACCTGAAAGATCCTCTCCGTGAGGTAGGATTTCAGCAGGATGTAGTAACTATGGGGAAGACATGTCTTTATCTTATAGAGAATACCATCGTACCAGACCCTATCAAAGGCCTGCTGAATGTCCAAGAATGCAGACGAACAATACTCTTTTTCCTCTAGAGCTTTCCTTATTTTTTCAACTACTCTATGCACTTGTTCTATTGTTGAGTGTTGCTGCCTGAAGCCAAATTGATGGTTAGGGATGATGTAGTTGCTTTCTAGTATTGGCATAATGCGGTGCAAAATTAATTTTTCGCAGACCTTTGATAGAATGGGCAATAGGCTAATTGGTCTGTATGAGGTGACTAGGTTTGCTGGTTTCCCTGCTTTATGTATCATGAGAATTTGTGACACTTTCCAAAGATCGGGGAAGTTTTGAACTCTCAGTATCCCATTATAGAGCATAGTCAGGAACACCAATGCTTTTCTTGGAAGTTTTCTAAGTATTTCCTTCGTGATTAAATCATATCCTGGTGCCTTTTTAGAAGTCAATCAGTTGTTTAAACATTTTTTTTAAGTGAAATATTTCCAATTCTTTTTTTATACCCGGAATTTTCGTGAAAAAAGTGATTTTAATTGGAAAAATCAAGTTTTTTTAAAATTATTTAAAATTTTGTACTGGAACGCTTATTCACATAAAACGTCAACTTGATAATGTATACACTTAGTGTAAACACTATATGGAGGTTGTAACTTTTGAAAATTAACCGTTAGAGTGCCAACAAGCGCCATCGCGCTCATGCGCATACTAACTAAATTTGCCACAAGCACGATGGCGCTTGCGAAATCAGTTGCTGTTTAGCATGCGGTAGGGGAGGTCGCTCGCACGCATTGCTAATATTTTATCTTTCTACGTGTTAAATAAAGTTCAAATTATAATATTATTAGTAATTACAATATAAAAAGGATCCAGGAAAAGAAAATGTTTATCCCATAATATCGGAATACGAAAATAATTCGAGTGAAAATGATCGTTTTTCAAGTTGTGAAGAAAGTGATAGTGGGAGTTACATTGTGGTGCGCTCACAATTTGGTGTAATGCAAATTTTGAGTGACAGTGATAATACTGACGATAACAATTACTTTGCTGATACGGAGGATGTACCGGACTGCGAAAATACGATGTGATCTTGATTTCAGTTTTTGTTATAATTTTTGTTCACAACATATATTTCCATAATTTTCTTTGTATTTTAATTATCCTTGTACAAGTTTTAATTAAAAAAACGCCGAAAAAATTATTAAAATTGGATAATTTTTGGAAGAGATACAGTTTTTTTTTGAGACAAGGGTAAATGAAATTAAAAATAAAAGATTTCTTTGGCATTTTTAAGTATATGTGAGTAAAAAACAATGGCACTGAAACGGTTAATGACCTATGATGGCTTTGTTGTCGTATAAGGTTTGTATAGTTCCTTTATTTGAAAGTAGAAGAATTGGTAAATTATCCATACGCTTTTCATTCCAGACATTTACAGTTAATTATTAGTTACTCCGATGAGATACTAGTTAGTAAGGAAAATTATAAAAGAATATTTTAAAATTAATTAACATTGACAATAAAGGAGAATCAATATATAGATATGTTAGTTTAGATCTCAGCATTAATATTTAGTCTAATGACAGAACAAGTAGATATATAAGTGAAAAACTATGTTCACCTATATTTGACCTCTGAGAATTAAAATTAACAATGTCACGAAATCAATATTTCCAAATAACATACTTCAATGAATTCTTTACATTCCTGAATTCTACCGAACAAAAGATAAAAACATCGTTGTTTTTATCTTAATTAGCATTCATAAAATAATTCAGTTTCGAGTTAGGTTTGCACTATCAGTTTTGATAAAATCAAATTCCGTTTTTTCCAAAGATAATTTACGGATATTTTTGGCAATGAATATTAAAATAACATATAGACATGATGAGTCATCACAATTTTAGACACAAGTTTTGTCTCTTTAGTATGCTGTGATGTAATATACTCTGATTGACGCTTCTTTGGTTGGGGTCACGCATGTACACCACATGTATAAAGAACAATACTAAAGAGGGATTATGCAAGAAACAGTGTTCGCTTGAAACAGAGCAAAATAAGGAGTATAGGTTATATGTTTGTCGGTATCGGTGCAGTCTTTTCTATAAACATAAAACAGTAAATGTCATATAAAGTATATTTATGTATATATAATGAATATAAAATATACTTATGAAAGAATGTTAGGTTAGATTTTTGAAAAACTAAACATTGTATTGTTTTTATACATTAGTAGAATGAATTGGACACACTACACTATATTTAGCCATTATAAATAACATTATTTGATTACAATATGTATTTATATGACAGCAGCACAACGAAAGTTTATTAATTTATAACTAACTGACACAGATAATATTGTGCACAATTGTTTTACGTTAAATAAGTTTACAGTTAAACCTATATAAGTTTTTTTTGTAAAAAAGAAAAACATTTTAATATGACAATGGACACGAAAGAGCTATTTTGTTAAATGCTTGATAACATATTATATTTCTACTAATTCAGAGATGCGGAGGGTGCGCACATGTGTTCTCGTTACTGTGGCGGATCACATACCATGACAGCGGCACAGCAGCGTGCGGCACGTAGTGCTCTCCACAGTAAACTCCGATTTGGGCCTGATGTTCTTAATCTTTCTTCAGGATTTGGGGATGATGGAAAGGTATGGTTGTTTGTGTTATTTTGAATCAGCTATATTATAATAAACATCTGAGATAATAAATATCAAGTATGGGCATCTGAAATCTTAATCAACAAAGTACAGGTCCAAATTAATAAAAGATCATTGGTAAAAGTGGTGAGGAAACGTTGCCAAGTTTTATAACATTTTTTGAGAGAGTACCTAAGTATTATGGTAACAGATATCAGGTGAAATGTTTTGTAAATTTATATCATTGTTCTTAATAACATTTTAAAAAATACCACAAGAATTCGGAATCCAGACTGTATTATATATTGTCCAATTTGTAAATACAATATTGCAATCATATATTTGAATTTAGCTATCCCTAAGTTATAAAATAAAACTGATTCTCCAAACCTTTTAGATATTTCATCTACATATATAAAATTCTTTCATTTTCAGGCAGTATACACTGCCTGAAAATGCTTTAACTGCTTTAAAATATTTTTAATATTTGTCATTTATTTTGGCACTAGCAATTTAAAAAAAATTTTAATAAATACATAGAAAGTCTTAGAATAACACAAAACTCCTATCCCGAATATACATACATTAGTATAACCTTAAACAATAGTAAACTTAGAAGATATTGATTAAGAAAAAGAATACATATCTTCACTTGATTAAGGCCGTATTATAGTCACATGACCATCTGCATGTGGTTCCACTGGTTAGTAACTGAATGGTTGCAAAGCATTCCTATAGAAAGTGGTGGGGTACCACACATAACTTGACTAAATACTAACTAGTTAATAACAAGATGACAAGCAGTTCAAAGCAACTCGACGTGCATATCTGAAATTAAAAAAATGCGACGCCTACCTTTCCCTAAATTTTCTATGTCTCAGCTCTTTTCCAAATTCAGATTCATTTTGTCTGGTTAAATGCGTTCTTTTTGCACCATGTGGATATTATTACAAAGATGATTTACAACTTTGGTGCATATTAAATCTGTTATTTCCCTATTGAAAGAACTATGTATTGATACTTAGTTGGTACTTGTATTGATACTTAGTTATATGTATAACTGTTTAAAGAATTATATTTAGAAAAATATTTTCATTGTCTATGCTAAAAGCGGTGTTGAATAATATTGATCTTCTCAATGACAAAGACGATTTTCAATTAATTAATTTATTTGTTTTTTGCACTATTGAAGGATTTAATACCAATATAGTCCCATAACAAACAATGGTGGGGTTCGACAAATTTATGAATTTTCTAGAACTTTTTTTTGTTTTATGTTGAATTTTCTAGAATTCTTCTAAATTGAGGGCATAAGTGGTTATTATATCAAATTTAAAGATAGTGGTTATTATATTTGTGATTTTTAAAGTAGGTCTAATCAAGAATAAATTTAAGGCTACATATTTGCTATTTTTATAGTAGATTTGTAGCCTTAACTGTATTAGTATAGTAGGGGTAAATTTAAGACCAATATGATAAAATTCTGATGCACAGAAGAGGGTTAAAAAAATTATTAAAAATTGTATGCATAGGAGAGCAAGTGCATCCAGAAATATACCCGGATCACCTGCAGTGACCTATCTTCTTTACTTCAAAATGTTTATTTGAGGATGTAGGATAATTATGAAATATAAAGAACGATTATTATTACACAATAAATAAATAGGTATTTAAATATTAATAAGCACACATGAAATAATATTACAAACAGTACCAAATAAACAAATGTATTAAATACATGCTATGAGTAACATGGCTACACTCAGGTCCTGCAAAATTATATTTATTTCTTTTCCTGCTCTCACTTAGTCTTTCTTACAACTCATATCTCTTATCACCACTGCGTGTTTTGCAACACAGAGCTTTCTTGCTAAGACCATTCACGTAAATTGCATTATATTCATTAGATGAGTTGTACAAATCATTTAATTCTTAAATATTTTTGACGAAAACTTATGAACAAATAATATAAAACTAAATTGGCTGATGTGGAAGGACTAGGTTATTCCACCTGAGTTGTTTGGTGTTTCTGGACTACAGTAATTTCTGGTTTTGGTTGCCTTTTTTCTCTTTATCTGACTTTATTGATTAAATTTAGGTAAACCTTTAATATTTTAGCAACGATAAAGCAAAATGAAAAATAACAAATAATGAAAAGTAGTTTGGAAACAATTTTGTTATTGATATCGTTTCCTTATCGTAGTTTGTTTATAATCATACAAATCCATATTCGACATACTGATAACGAGATTCAGCATACTGGTTATGAATATAGTATTTAACGTGTAATGCAATGCAAAAAATATCAGACAAATATATAATTCGGTGCACTTGGCTCATAAACTGTTTATCTGGTCTATCAAGCGGAGTTGCGCTATGTACGGAGCTCCTTTTAATTGCTAACCACTTAAGTTGCAAAATAATTTGTTAACTGACCAGTCCATTTTTGGAATACCTAGCAATGTTGTTTTCATTCAAAATTGTTTTTGAGCTTTGTATGAAACACAATATTTAATTTATAGACGTTGAACAATTATATGATATATTGCATAAGTAAAATAAATTGCTGGGTGGGAACGAAATAAAATAAAGAAGAAAATGAACGATTGTAAATAAATGAGAAATATAACATTTTCCACTTAATGAAAATATATGTAAAATTCGACTAAAAATTGTCACTACAGTGTAACATATTGAGAATTACAATTCTGTTAATTACGAATTCTATGCTCAGTCATTTAAGCTAAAAGCGGAATGCATTAAAACTCACTATAATGACGTCATAACATAAGTATTAAATTATAAATAAATTTCTTTTCAATTTACGACCAATTAAATTTTATTTGTTTATTTAGTCAATGTGGTTGGACACAAATGAAGCCTCAAAATGAGTGTTTATATAATTATCTCATCCTTTCTAGGTGCACATATATCTTGTAGATTGCGGTTATTAAAAAACACATAATTTTTAAAAAGGTTCAAGGCACTCATGAAATTACCTGCACAACATTTTATACAAAATCTGTTTTTTACAAAACATGTGAACATTGCATGAATCTTAATCAGACCTTAACAATGTATAATTATTAGTATTGTCTACAATCAATAAGATGTTGCTTACAACATAACATTCTATATATTTTTATCCCAAGAATAAACATCTGTTTTAGTTTTCTAATTATAAACCCAATTTGTTATCTAACTTTACACAGATCTACAGGATGTCGGCACGACATGAAGAAACAAAGAGTGGAACAAAAGAAAATACAGAAAACCGTTAGTATCGTTTCATAAGTTTATGCGTACATTAGTAAAACTAAAGGTAAGCCGTCGCTTTTCTTTATCTTTTCATTGGTTAACATATTGTTACTAGTCATTACCTATAATTGTTTTCCGTCGTTGTCTGTGCCGTTAGCTCGTATGAGAAGGAATGCATAAAAGGGTTTGGTAATATTTTAGTATTAATTTGTATGTTGCAATCATTGGGTCATTCATAAAATTACTTCTATATAAAAGATAGAATTAATTTTTATTAGAGCTACAATGAAGCTATATTTTCATATGCATGTTTTAAAAGCTTGAAAGCTACAATGAAACGATATTTTTATATGCATACTTTGTGTAAACGGACATAAAACGTTATGGAACTGCTGTATAAAACAGTTGAAGTCATTGAGGATCTTCTACATACAGTTACAATGTACCTGACATATTTTCTAGTAGAATATTGTATTTACTAAAAAGAGTACAGATATCGGGTGAGATCCACCAAACTATATTCTGTTTTCTCCAATTGTAGGCGAAGTACATTCATATTTTTTCTATTGGTTGAAACAAATTATTAAATGCATCTGGTCCAACATCATTGTGTGTGACAAAAGCTTTATTTAGGGCATAAACTTGTCGGAGACACTTATAGTCGATGCGCAGATATCGATTGCTCCGTTACATAGAAAAGCTCGTAGTCACACTTGTGTGGTTTTGGTTATCTGTCTTCAATGGTAATATTAATACAGACAATGTAATGAAAACTTACCACAGATATTTGTAGAAATTTTGTTCAAAAACAATTTGAACTGGATATCTTTAAATTATATGGAAGTTAAAAACAATGTATTTTTTTATTAGCCAGAGACGAAATTTGAAACGCAAAGTTTATTTCAAATTGTTTCTGGCAATTTGGCTTTTACGCAATAAAAAGTATAAAAAAAACTTCGAAAATATACCTTGACATTATTAGGTTATAATCAATAACAATATAATCAATATTGTGTAAGCAACTTGGCATCTATTACAAGGTTAACATTTATACAACTAAGCCCCCATAAGATCAAACAGAGTTTAAACCACAGTTTAAACGATGGTTCAATCATAATTTCTTAAGAACAATGACAGTTTAATTTCGTTAAAAGTTTAAAGTGCAGATTATTTTGACTGGGACTGAGTAGTTTGAATTCCTCTTCGTAGATTAACCACTGCACAGCTATCGGCTGTTTACGTTTCTGTTATTTCACCGAACTGTTATTTAATAGTCATATAATTTTAATAGTTTAGAAAATTCTCTACAATATATTTACAGTAGAGACAAGAGGTTACAATATTAATAGAGTTACATTATTAGTTAGTGTGTTTCACAAGTGGTTAATCAAAATAAAATGGTAAACGAAAGTCGAAATTCTAAAGAAATTGTCTTATTTTTCAGTGGCCTTATTTCCAATTACCATATTTCGTGCGGTGGTTTAATGATTTTAGCCAATTCAGTTAAAATTTCTATCTCTCTTTCTCTATAATATGACTCTTTTGCCCAACATTACAAAGTTGAAAATAAATATATTGTGTAAAACAGACCATTTTATTAATGAAATAATTACAGATTATTAACAAACAATATAGACATCTATTTGCTGTATTCCAATATAATAAAGCATTTAGTCAATAAAAATTTTTAAAGTTACAAATAAAGTAAGCTAAGTTTAGCTAAATTGGGATTATTGTAATATTAAAATTACTCTTTGGACTGTTATCGACAAATTATTTATAAACCAAGATTTGTTTATAGTTGGTTTAAGCTGTGATTGATGTTACAGTCCTAAATTTATTTACAGAACTTTTGGCCACTATGTTACATGTTTATATATTATTGTTACTTCAATATGTATATGTTTACAGGTATTGTTACTATAATGTGTCCTATAATTATGTTTATATTGTTTTATTCAGCTACTTCTTCAAGCTTTGTAACACCAATCTCCCATGAGCTTTCACCCCCACAAGTTAGAACGAAATCTTTTGTAAGAATATTTTACTAAATTTAAATCCAAATTAATTAAGAAAGTCAGTAATTTAAGTAAAAAAATTCAAAAATTGAGTTTATATTGAAATAGTAAACAATTTTAACAAAATAAGAGTTGTTTACGTTAAAATGAAAACAATATGTAGAAATTACTGTACTATTCATTGTTACAGTAGCAGTGAATCTAACTGGTAGACCTCTAATTTTCTAGGTTTTGTAAAGAGAAACCTGCATTTGTTATCAATTGCGTAGTAATAACATGTACTAATCTTTCATTTCAAACTAACTCGTTTGTATTATTAATAATATATATACAAATATTAAAAAACATATCATCAGGGACAGTGCCTAACTAGAACTGGTAAATACCACAGAAATGCCATGAATCTAATTTTATTAATAGTGAACAAACTTAACAATGGAGGATATTAACCGTTTGAGTGCCGATGAGCGCCATCGTGTTCGTGCGCGTACTAAGTAAATTTGCCACGAGCCCGATGGCGCTCGCGAGATCAGTTGCTGTTTAGCGCGCAGTAGGGGAGGTTGCTCGCACGCATCGCTCCAAAAGGATCCAGGAAAAGAAAATTTTTAACCCATAATGTCGGAAGACGAAAATAATTAGTGTGAAAATGATCATTTTTCAAGTTGTGAAGAAAGTGATAGTGGGAGTGACATTGTGGTGCGCTCACAATTTGGCGTAATGTAAATTTTGAGTGATAGTGATAATAGTGACGATAACAATTATTTTGCTGATACGGAGGATGTACCGGACTGCAAAAATACTATGTGACCTTGATTTCAGTTTTTGTAATAATTTTTGTTCACAATATATATTTCCGTAATTTTCTTTGTATTTTATTATCCTTGTACAAGTTTTTATTAAGAAAACACCGAAAATATATTAAAATTGGATAATTTTTGGAAGAGATACAGTTTTTTTTTCGAGACAAGGGTAAATGACATCAAAACAACTTTCTTTGGCATTTTTAAGTATATATGAGTAAAAAACGATGGCACTAAAACGGTTAAGTTTATCATGACGTTATATCCGGCTCATAATTACTTCCTGAACATGCTGAGTGTTTAAATTTCTCAAAATATGTATTATATTGGAGTATTTGTGATTTAATGTTTGTATGAAATTTTGTTATTTTTCAAATATTCACAGTATTGGCAATTAAAAGATTAAAAAAAAAACTAAATTCTCAAGTAAAACTGTTAATTTAAATTTAACCACATCTAAATGTGATATATAATACTTAATTTACCTTTTAAAAATTAGAAGAAAACTTATATAAATTAAAAACTTGTGTAAAAAACTTAATGCAGACCTAAAAACCTAGTTAAGGTTTTTAAATTACGACTATTGGTCAGTATTTAACAAGTGTTTGTCAACAAAATATAAAATATACAATGTCAACAAAATATTGAATATTCAGTTTTTTTATGATCTTCCATAAATTACATGTAATTAACTCAATCATACTCTGAAAATTCTCAGTCTCAAATAATATAATATGATATCTTCAATTTATTGTGCACGATTAAACAATTCAAAATTTGCTCTGTAATATTTTTCTTAGATGAAATCTTTAATCTAATTTTAAACGATAAGTTATTATAGATTTCTTGTCTCGTGGAATGACTTGTTTTAATTGTTTGTAGATTGTATATTGTTTTTAGTTTCAGAATTTAACAAAGGTATCAAATAAAAAATTGTTTCAGTGGTGACAGCAAAATTATTGGATGTCTTGGCAAGAATTTGAATTCATCCTCAAAATATAGTTAATATTCTATGGTGCTGCTAGGGTTGTATCGCAGAAGTCACATTTTTTAAACAGTCAAATATATTCACATTATCAGATAATCTTTCAGCATTTACGTGGGCTTCTGGTAATAAAGAATTATAATTTGTTTTTTCTCTTGAAGAATTAAAGCAAACAAAATTGATTACTATATCTTATAATTTTCACATTCTATACGCCAATCAAGGTTAGGAATGCACCGGCGGGGAAAATTATTTCGGCTACTTTCATTAGTTATGTGGTATTTACCAGTATTTTTAAGTTATGCACTATCGCACTATTCCTGATGATATAAGTTAGGGTTTATAGCAATATTACCAAGTAGAATTGTATTTCAAAAGTAACTGTGTTTATTCTTTTATGTACCTTTTTTCAATTTTCACTGATACCAAGTTATCTTGCAGGAATGCATCTGTTGACGCTGAAGAAAAATTGTCCAGCAGTGTCAATATTTTGGGGATTTTATACAAATATATAACCGACTTTGTTGGTATTATTTGTTTGTTTTATTTATTGTAGTTAGACACATGTCACATATAATGACTGACATGAGACAAGTTGAAAAATCAATTTACTCAATTAGTATGGTCTGAATTTTTAAAAGTTGCATACCAATATTATCAAATTAACTTCTTTGCTGGTGTTATGTTTGAGACAAAAAATATTATGAATTAAGTTGCATTCAAAATTACAGAGAGATTCAATTGAAGCCAACTTTTTTATTTGAATAAAATAAATATATTATTTAAATAAAACTCGGCTTGTTCAACACCTTTTAATAATAATGCAATCTTTACACAGTCTAATAAAAAATAGATAACGATTTTTATGAATCTGGATACACAGATTTCTTAAGCTGAAGTATAGATGTGTTCACATAACTGCGAAAGGCTAGTGCTAGGACATCTGAATCCTATCACTAGCGTTTCGCGTCGTAACCCTATTAAAAAAGTTCCAGAGTTCAAATTGAACAACCGCAGAGACCATATAATGTGTGGGAAATTTTGTATGGAAATACTCTCGCACTTAAGCCCCGTAGCCTGTGTGGCACCTATAGGGACATGGACTGCTCAAGCATCAATGACACATCTTCAAGCAGAATTTGAAGATGTATTATTAAATTATTTGTATTTTTTCTCATAGGAAATCCAAATAATTTTTTTGTGTACTGCCAGTAGGAGCTGATCTATCTGCTGGCTACTAGGAGCTGATCGCTTGTCCACTTAAGATACAAAAGGATATCGGTAAACTAATTTTAAATCGATGTTAATACCTGCATTCTCTCGTTTAAATGAGGGTTTTCAAAATTCCAGCTATGTTGGTTATGTTAATTGGTGTAGTCGTCTTTTTGGTACAATATTTTATCTGCCTGAATAACTTTATCAAAAATTTATCTATTTTTTTCATCCTTCACAGCATCCACCGGCAAAAAGTTGTTCTTTGGACTTAATTCCTGAGCTGTAGACCTTTTGGTTCAGAGCCTGAGCTGTAGAGATTCATATGATAAGAGAGTAATCAGTACTTCTTTAACATCCCGTGCAAAGTAGTCTTTGATGTTTCATTGAGTCTTGATGTCTCGAAAAGAATGTAATCAGATATACCGGACGAGATGTGATGTGTGCAAAGTAGATATCACGTTGAGAAAAGATTCAATATGAGAGTAGAAAGTGCAAACAAATAATTAACAATCCCTGTCTCTTTCATCCATTATTCCCTGTTTTTTTACCTTTTACAAGCGGTGACACAGTTTACTATTTTCATTATTAATGTACTTCATGCTATTAACCTGGTAGCGATGTAAAGATCGGCAACGTTAAAAATCAGATGTAAATAACATGGATTCATTGAATCTAACATTTTATTTAAAATGTTATTTTGAACATATTAACCTTTTCTTCAAATGAATGGTCAATTTTATTTAGTTCTTGGCTTAATCCCATGTCAACTTTGATGAATAATGAAGTGTGATCAAATATAAGCTAAAAAAAGTTTGAAAAAAATGTTATTGCGAACTTTAGTTTATTGAAATAAGCCCCTGTGCAATTTCAATAGCATTTCTTTCTAAATGAAGAAATAGCAAAAGTCTTACCATTTTAAAAGTTTTAATAGACATTTAATAGCAAAATTAAGCAAAAGTCTTACCATTTTAAAATTTTAATAGACATTTAATAGCAAAATTAAGCAAAAGTCTTACCATTTTAAAATTTTAATAGACATTTAATACCAAAATTCTTAAAGAAAACTTCAAGTAGCTCAAAAATCTTAGGTTTTTTAGTAAATATGAAATTCTTTTATTGACAAGGTATAAATCACCGCTATCCATAGTACATAGATCATATATAGTATATAGATAATATATATAGATAATATATTGTTTCCAGGCACCAGGTATAAAAATTGTATATCTAAATGCATCAAATAAAATAAAAAAGTTAAAGAACATTTTTATTACCCATAAGTGCCTTGTTATTTATAGTCTCTCTTATTTAAAAAAAAGATAAACCAACTTGATTTAATTTGGGTTAATTATGTAAGCTAGGGATCTAATAGGGTTAACCAAGGGCCTCCAAATTAATCCACCCCTGACCCTATCTGTTTATCTTTCTATTTCATTTAGACATAATAAGTATGTGAAAAATAATTCGGAAATAAAGAAATACTCTGAAAGTATTTAAAAAAAAACATCAATAATCTTAAATGAATACGAACAAAAGAATTAAAAACACAATATAAGACATTAATGGTAAATTAATGCTTCTATTATAGATTTATATTAGTAATTTGCAAATTGGACCATATTAATAGTAAATTTTTAGAAATTATTAGTAAGAATTTTTAGGAATTACATACAAACGTCCTAATAATACATTTGTCATTTGAAAGTAACTTAAATCTTAATTACATACTTCACATAGTTTTAAATCTTCACAGCAAACAATCTTAAAATAATGCTGATTAGGTAGAGACAAAAATATTTCATTTGCCATTACTGTAACTTACGGTAAATGAAATATTATATGTGTGTGTGTGTGTGTGCGCGTGTGTGTGTGTGCTGTAAAGTGAACAATATTAAATAGTTTGTAGTATAAAAAAAAATAGTGAACACAACAGAAAAAACACAGCAATTCAAATTGCCATCACACTAATGATCGCAGACTATCAAGTAACCCCGTAATCTTATTCAGTGGTGCAGAAAAAAATATCAAGATTGGGCAGACATTTTTATTCATGTAAAAATTTCTAATAATTATCCATATAAATAATCAATACATAAACAATATTATATATCAGCTGCCCACATGATAATGGTAAGGACATAAGATTGTATTATGAAAGTATGCAAATGAAATATGTCCACAGTCAACTAGTCCATGAGCATATGCCAGATGTTTGTCTCTATATTTACCACATACTTCACTACACTTTCATAGTTTATCTATGTGTATAAATAGATACATAAGTATCCAACATGCATATCAATGATTAACTTCTAACATCATATAAGTCAAAAGAGTTTGTGACATTTAAATACCATGAATATGAAAATATCAACATTTCATTTAATCTTTTATTTATTTATTGAATGCAATATATATAGAAACTTAATTTTTTTATTTCACATACTTATGTCTAAATGAATGTATAAATCCATTTTATAAACATGTTAGCTAACCTGGCAGACATTGTTCTACCCTTTGAAACACAATGCCACCTGTCAGGTTCAGATTTGTGATTTTCTTCTTTAGCTTTATGAATACGAGTCATTTTGATCCATAAATAAAGAATTTCTTAATAACTTGACCACAGCGCCCGCTATTGAATCCTACTATAGCTATGAACCGTCGCCTTACCAAAACATATATATAGTGTGAATATGACCTAGATCGGTCCAACCGTTCAAAAGTTACACCATCACTAACAGATGCACCAACGATTCTATGTAATAAAAAGATTGTGTAAATATACTACAGTACTTGTAAGTTTTATCTCACAATATGATCTTCTTTAATCAGTGATCATTAGTGATAGCTCCAATTTATATTATCAAGACCGTCCTGCTGGTATCCTTGGTGGGATGATGGTAGGATACTACACCTATAAGCAAACAAAGTAATGTACTTTGAAAAATATTAAGTCTGAAGGAGGAAGGAGGCTTCAGCCTCAATGTAGTTGATAAAGTATATGCCTGTCTGCTTGTCTGTGACAAAGTTGCGTTAATATCTTTGAATATATTTGTCACATCTCTAATACAGCAAATTCCAAAAGTAGTGCATTCGACAAGCTTTTCTTTTAATGACGTGTAACAGTGATTTCTGTGTTTTTATCAATGAATTTAAAATTGTACTTGTAGCACACCCACAGGCTATGTAGCCATATGATAGAATATTCTATATATTTTTCAGAAAATCTTAATGTCAAGCAGGTGTCTTATCTTTTCACAGATACACGTAATTTCCATTCAATTTTTCTTGGTATGTGCTCTTGCAATTTGAGATACATTAAAGCATAACCCCTAAGTATTTAATGTTACTGTCTCTAAATATGGACTCATGGGGTGCACCCATTATATAGTCAAATTATATAATTTAACTATAACTAGTGTGAGATATAATGCATCTTATAATGGTAGCAAAGTTTTTAATGTTATAATATTATATTTAACATCTAACTCTAAAAATGTAATAAAGCCAAAGATTGCAGGCACACTATTCAGGTAACTGAAGCTACAAAAGCTACTAGTAATCTATAAATATAAAATTAAAAATTGTCTTTGTTAATATTGAGACAGCAGAGTAAGAAGCCACATACACAAGATCTAACCGATTTTTCCTATGAAAATTGCACTGATATCTGTTTACATATATTAACTTGTTATAAATTACCCCTTGTCTGAGTTAAAGACCTAAAATGTATAAGAGGATATCGAACAAGGGGCAACGTATAACAAGTTAATGTATGTCAACAGACCCTAATGCAAATTTCATTTTGAAACTCAGCCAGGCCCTTAGATTTTTTATTACTGTCCCTACAGAATCGACTAGACTTCACGGTAAGCATTTGAAAATTTATGCAATTAAATAATCAAATTATCCAACAACTAACAGCAACTGATTAGAAGTGAACAAATATTTTAATCTATAGTATCTAAGACATGTAAATATGTAGAGCCATAGATAGTATTTATCTATGGTCATAGCATTTTAAGCAATTGGAGTGTATAAAAATACAATTTGCTGTAATCTGATATTTTACATAAATAAATCATACTGAAATAAAAATAGTATTGAACGAGACTTTAGTACAATATTAGAAAAATAAACCGTTTATGAGCTTCTAGATTTGAGGGTAATGATAAGAGTGGGGATATCTCCCTGTCTCATTAGCTCGTAGAATACAATAAGCGTTACCAAAAATTACATCACATTTTAATATTGTCGTTTACATTACAAACCTTTGTAACTCAATCTTTAAGATATCTTGAAAATGTTTTCATTTCTCGTCACCTTGAAGTTACATTTTATGAAATAAAAAAGTTGACTTTGTTGTAAAAGTCATTAACCAAAATAAGAAAAATAAAATACATTTTATTTGCAATAAAAAATCTATGTCAATTCAAAATAAATTTTATGAAATTGTTTATAATATAAAAATAAATATTCTTTTGCAAGGACTGTTATTAAAAATATTTTCTGTTATAAAATAACTTTTGATTATATTTGAAAGAGACTTTGTTAAGTTTGATTTATTACTTTTTTTAAAGAAAATAAAAAATACTGCGATGACATCATACGAAAAATATGATATTATATATGTAAGTGACGAAGAAATAAAACCAAAACTAGCAACCGTGCTATAACGATTAATTTAGAACTATAACGCTACTGAATGTCTTTAATTTTTAAACTATCTTTTTCCTCCTTGCTATAGTACACACCGCAAACAATATCGTATACATGGAGTTAAAAAGCGGAGTTGAAACTTTTTTTAGAAATTGGAATGTACAGTTTAGGTAACACATTCATTGCCAAACAATAAGAAATTAATCCTGGCAGCCAAAGAAATCAAAATTTAAATCATTAAACAATCCAAAGACTCCTTGTCCGATATACGAATCTTCTCTTAAACACAAATAGATCTACTAGTACTAAAGGAAACACATAAAAATAATTAGAAATAAAGAGACAGCACGATGACGATAAGTGCACTGAGCAACGATAAAAATAACCGACATCTCTAGACCACCAACACTTATTTTAAGTTTATACCTATTAACTGGCTTAAGCAGCCAACAGCAAAGAAACAATAGAGCACGGCTGGTGAATTACAAGTCTTTATAATTTGCTTGAACTCGCCATGTGATAGTGTATATTCGGCCACTACTTTAAAGCATTGGACCACTCGATATCATATGGTTAGCAATGAACATGCTAATGACATATTTTTTATTGCTTCACAATTATTAGTTTCAGAGATAACATTGTTTAAAATGTAACATATTTTTATTATATCGTATTCTGGAAGTAAAATTTATTTGTCACCAATGAAGAAAATTATCTCTAATGATGACAACACACTTCAATTACATATATATCCACAAGACATGGTGGTTATGATAACATTTTTTATGCTTTTAAAGCTAAATGTATTGTACTGAACTTTTGTTAGACATTTGTAAAACTTTAGTTATGAGTGATTTTAATAGATTGGGGTCAAAGATATCCAACCTATATGACAATAATTTCAATTGGCTTTGGATATTTCATGATCATTTGGGCAGAGTGGCAGTTATGTTGCAAGAGTAAACAAGTGGCAGTTATGTTGCAAGAATAAACAAGTGGCAGTTGTGTTGCATGAATAAACAAAATTATTATTTAGAGTGACAAATTGATTGTTTGCTACTAATTAGAAAATGCATTGTTTTATGATGAAACAAAAAGGAGAAATTGATTAAGAATGAAAGAATGCCGACTTCTGATTACAAAATAACACACATTCAGCTCTTCCCAAGAGTATAAATAAGAGATAGAATTATGCTGTAAGAAAATTGAATAAGTACCAAAATGATAACAATTTAATGGCCAGGACTTTCCAAGTGTAGTAAAGTGTAAAAGGCCGAATGTGAAATGTGGAACATTTCATTTTAGTTTTTTTTGTGTGATTTTATGTATTAAATTATTATATTCATATAGATTTACAAAAAACATTTTTTCATGTTCTTCGTTTTGAAAAATGTTTATTTTTATTAATTTATTTAAATGAGATGAATGCTAGAAACTTTAACAATAACTACTTAGACATTCATCTTTTTTTAATTTTTTGATCTTTTAATGATAAATATGATCATAGCTTGTATAGCTAGCTTAACAATATTAAAAAATAAAACATGATGCTATGACCATTTCTGTACCATTTAGAGGTAAGTTCGCACATTTATTCTAAAGCATACAGATCCGTAAATAAATTTTTACTAAAATGGCTGGTTAAAACATTAGGCCTTTTTTATAACACATTCTAAATTAATACACTGTTACACTTTGTCTTTTTCCTGTCAGGGTTCTGCCAAAAAACATTTTTTTATAGAAATTAAGGTACTGCATGCATATTTATTCTCTTTGAATAAAGTCTTTTAAACGCGTACAATGTGTACCCACCTTCATATGAAAATAGAGCGAAAAAATTAAGAAAAAAGTAATATGTGTGCCCCCAATTTTTTAGTATAGGATGCCCCCAATTTTTATGCCAACAATTTTTTTTAAGAATATTTGAATTTTTTTTTATGTGAAACCAATTCTACAACATTATTTATATATTGTTTTGAAAATTATTAGGAATTTATGAATAATTTTTTAATTAACACTGAAAAACTATGGTAAGTGGTAGCATTAATAAATTTGCAAAAATTAAAGTAAATGAGATTAAAGCAATGATTAAAGTGCAATTTAGACTCAAAAATGTAATAAATATATGTAAAATCATGAAAAAATTAAATAAAAAACCTATCAACGCATTATTATTATTTTATTTTATACACCAATAAAACTAGAAAATGGCAACAGGGTCAGAAGTAACAAACAAAAAGCTAACAGATATGTAGAATATTTGGAAAATACCTGTGAAAATGTGTGTGAAAATACCTGTCAAATACAAATCAAATGTGAAAAAAACAAAACAATGAACTGAGATGTAATGTTTCAGTTCAAATAGAAGAATATCGAGCTAATTGCCCCCAAGAATTAATGAACAAAACCAAAGAAAGCATAAACCTGAAAAAAATTCCTGACTGACTTAATTACAGGTGAGGTACTAAAGAACTCCGGAAAAAAGCTATAATTAAACTGGCCACCCAGAACATTCAAATTAAAATACATGTCCAAACCTTGGAAAGTAGTAAAAGAATTCTGATCGCCAAACCGGGAAAACCTCCTAATGAAGTGTCATCATACAAACCAATAATGCTATTAACTGTAACGTCGAAACTGTTCAAGAAACTTCTATTCAAAAGAATTATACCCATTATTGAGGTCAAAAATCTAATTCCAATATGTCCAATTTGAGTTTAGAAACAAGCATTCTACAATAGAGACCCAATACACAGAATAACTAATAACTGGAAATCACCAGAAGAAAAGAAAGTTCTGCCATCTTCTTTGACGCTGTACAGGCATTTGACAAAATATAGGCATCAAGATCTGGCGCATAAACTTAAAACCTTCCCACCCAAAGAGTGGGAATATTAGTCATATATATCAGAAAGATATTTTAGAATTAAACAAGAATATACCTATTTGGACAAGGAAACGAGAAAATTGACTGGGTACTAAAGAATGACACTATTGCCACCTTTGCGTATTCTAGCAGTAGAAAACCCTAGTGGAGAGGCGATCAATAATTGGAAAATCAAGTTGAACAAGAATAAATTCATTCATATCAAATTTACAACAACAGCCAAATACCATAAGTAGATACTACAAAATACTTTGGTATTACACTAGATGCAAGATACAAAAAAAATGTACTCTATGATCAGAAGGCACTCTCTATTTCTATACATGAATAAGCAATATGGAGACCTGTATAGACCTATGACAGTCAACTCTAGGGCTGTACAAGGTCAAGCAACATTATGATAATACAGGGATTCCAAAATAAAGTACTGCAGAACATTCCTTGGCATGTGGGAAATAGTGACCTCCGTTGGGATCTGGACATGGAAACTGTGGATAAGATTATAAAGAACGTAGAAGAAAGTCATGAACAGCGATTCTATAACCATGTTAACGCTGAGTCTATCTAGCATCTGAACAATACTGGACTGGACTGGCAAAAAGACTAAAGAGGACGAAACCCTTTGACTTAGTGTGATGGAGCTAAGTGCAAAATCGGAACATAGAGCTTATGAGTTCTACACATAGAGTTAGATTTTCTCATTGGCCAAACTTGACCAGTTATTGTTATAGACGCATCCAGCATCTTACTGCAATGAATTCCCAGCAAAGAGCTATCTTTTGTATGTGGATATTGCGTAAGATATATTGAATCCAGACTTTTTTATAAAGTATTCTTTGCAGAATGTTATATCACCGATAGGATCAAATTATGAAATTTTTTCTTCTTATCAATGCTTATTCTCGTCAACCCCTAATGATAGTTTCCTAACTTTTTTACTACACTTTATTAAAAACCGTTTCTTTTTCATGCATGCAATTTTTTCTTTTGATAACGTCAACTACAAAGACTTTCATAATATAAAAACTTTAATGTTTAAGAAAACTTGCTAAAATAACTTAATTAAACCATGCCATTTAAATGCATCACTCACCACTCGCTCAATAGCTAATGACATATCCTGTGTCATCAGAAGTGATAGGTTAAACACGTGATGAATTTTATAATCTGATGTAAATAAAAACGTATTCTGGTATAATTTTGTGATGTGAATTGAAAGTTAAGGTAATTAAAGACAACTCTCACTGCTTTAATAGATGTAATCAAAACATTTTTTTTTACTTTCTGTAATTAGGTAATTAATAAAACATGTTGCATAGTAATTTGATTACCTACATAATTTTTGTTTTATAAAAAAGGTTTTATTTTCAGAATTTGTTTTCCAATATTACACTATAAACCTATTCAGTACTAAGTATACTTTCAAATACGACACAGACATAAATAGTTCTTTGGAACAGGACATAATATTTCACTCCTTGATCGGATCTGATAGTCAATTTCCATCCTCCAGATCTTGCCTACTGTCATTAAGTTAAAGTCCATATACTGTTTACGTCGGCTATGACTTGCTCCGGCGTTGAGTGCTTATGGAACATGAAATATCCTTGTATTTGTGCAGGGCTCACTGTCCGATTGTGCTCCAATACCCTGTAAAATTATGGAATAAATTTGTATTTCACAGATTATTGCCCTAATTTAGTACATTTTAGTCATATTTTGTACATTTATTTTGTGTTCATCTCTTTAATATTTCATTTGAATATTTTGTATAATTATATAATTTTGTTACAATATACTATAATGTACTACATGTATGTGACATGTCACATACATGTAGTACATTATAGTATATTGTAACAAAATGTGACATGGAAAATGACATTTCCTTATTAGTGCTTAGTATATCTATAAATAAACAGACATCTATAAATTAACACAAAGACATGATTAAACAGACATTTATAAGTTAACATGGAAACTGACCGAAATGTTGTGTCACTAAAAGTATGCAATATAATGGAAAACAGCTAAGATTTTGGCGTAATTAACATTTATGTAAAATTATTTACCTGTCAGCAAATAGTTGTGCATTCTCACCAGCACCTTCTCCCTTGTAGAATCGGAGGAACATCAACTCTATCTGATGCCGGTCACAATAACCCACATACTCCTTCAAGTCAACTCGGCCTGGCCTTATCAATGCCGGGTCTAACCTGAATGTTTATTTTACATTATATTTTACATATATTTTACGTATTAGCTCTGAAAGAGTTCTAAAGACTACAAGTCTTATTAAACTAACTTCTGCCATTTTAGTAATTTGACTCCAATTAGAAAACATATTTAACTATTGTAAACTCAACATATCGTACGTATAGATAACATTATAATTTATGACAAATGTTATCAAATTGTATTTAGTAAAAAAATACTATGTCAAAACATAATATATCTCACTGTATCTAAATGAAACCATGGAAAAAAACGTAGTAACCCATACATAAATTTAAAAATGGAGAAATAAAATGAACTTTTCATGTATCATTTGCAACATAATATTTATATATGTTCATACATTAAATAACCAAGTTTGTTTTTAATTCATTGCGAACAAGAATGTTAAATAGGATCTCAGTATGGTTGATATCTTAAAATTATGTTTTACTACTTTCGTTCACAAAATCTTAAAAATATCAATAAAGTAATCATAAATTAGGACCAGTTTTTATAGTTAAGTAGAAAAAAAAAGATCCTGGATTTACAAAAGCTTAATTAGACCCATTCTTACCTACTCTGCTGAGATATGGACAATGACAGAAAAAGTTAAAGATACCATTTCTGTTTTTGAAAGACAGATTTTAAGAAGTATTTTTGGTGGTCTAAAATGTAACAACATCTGGAGGAGAAGAATTAACTCTGAACTTTGCAAATTTTTTAAGGAACCGGATGTAGTCAAATATATCGCAATTCAGAGAATAAAATGGACAGGGCACTTGAGCAGAATGGATGACAGTCGGGAAACAAAAAAGATCTTCTCAACCAGGCCATTGGGCTCCCGAAATGGAGGAAGACCTAAACTTAGGTGGTTCGACTGCCTGGAAAAAGACTAAAATTCTAAGTGTAACGAACTGGATGACTCTGGCCAAGAACAGGAGAGCTTGGGTGTAGATTCTGCGGAAGGTGGGAGCCCACCCTGGGCTGCCAAGAATTTGGCCATTAAAGAAGAAAGAAAGTAAGTCCATACACATTGGAAACATACCAAGCTATAACCTGTCACTGTATATTATACATAATCGGGCATACAGAATCACAGGAGAAAAACTTTCATTTAATTATTTTAATATAATTTTTAATGACACGGCATCTCTCCATGAAACGGCTCATAATTTTTAACATTGCATAAAAAGCAACTGGAAAATATCACTGTGTATAGACATTGGCTAAAAAGGAACCAAATTTAAAGACAATCCCTGACTGTAATATTGTAATGATTACGTAATTGAGTGAATTTGTCAAAAGCTTTATCAAAATCAGAGTGTATGCTAACAAACCAACAACATCTTTAAAAACTGGATTAATATTACCAAAGATCACATGTTTTTGCTGGAACACTATGATACTGTATTTTAAAAGGTAAAAATGAAACCTCTCTAATGAGACTTAGTTTCAATCTGCTTTTGTCTATCAAATTATAACTTTTTAAGCACTTAAAGATTCGACTAAAAGTGTAATAAAGAAAATTTATAAAAATATTGAAATATATTCGGTTCAATTATATGTTCATTACATAAAAAGTCGTTTCAACTGAATATGCATTGTTTAAATTGAAAATCTCTCATTTTAGGCCCAAAAAAAACTGAAAAACTTTATAATAGTGTTGTGATTTGGTACCGAAGTAAGTAGAGATCTGTGTGCAAGTTCAACTCACATTTAAACTGTTTATATTTAGATGTTTTTTCAAATAATTTTCTTAAGTTATAACTTACGTAATTATTTTTTTAAAAAGATTAATACAATTTAATTAAAATTTCCCATTAATTTCTTTTTAAACATTACCTCTCTAAATAATTGGTTGTCATGAAAACTATCCTAGCTTCGGTGGATGCCACACCATCCAAGCAATTGAGGAGTCCGCTGAACGTAACTCTATTGAGACCCTCATAGGCAGCCTTCTGCCGGTCTGACTCTTCGCGGGATGCAAAAGCAGCATCTATATCTTCCAGGAGTATTATTGATTGTTGAGGGGCTACGCTGCAATAATTTATATTTAGAGTTATGTTTAGTAGAGATTATATTTAGAGAATACAAAATAATTATTAAACAAGCTTTTTAGGATAATTTTGTATTATTAGTTATATTTTCGGCTGGAAATGTGATTTCAAAACAAGTTTTAAAATATTCCTTTTAAATAATAATTAACTCTAATAATCTAGATAACACAAATAGGGTACTCTGGAATCAAATGGCTGCATTCTCTTCCTAAGTATATTGAAAAAAAATAATGATTTTGTTTTTTTCTCTTATATGTTGCTTCTAGGTATATACTACCATACCAAATTTCATCAAAATCCATACAGTAGATTTTGCATGATACCCGCTCAAATTTACATACAGAGAGATGGACAAAAAATCTAAAAAAAGTTTTTATGGCTTTTATTATCATTTTAGACGCTAAATCAATCATTTTTTAAAAATTATTTTCAATGTCCAAATTCATTCTATTACAATTTTATTGTATTTATAGATTATTTCTCAATGAGATCCAAAATATAATATGTGGTTTTAAGCAGAACTTGATAAGAGATTTAGTAAACGAACATGAATATTTAAACCATCTGATCTATTATGCAAACAATTTATCAATTATATCCATTCCATAAATTCTATTTATTATATCTAGTCTAAACTCTTTATTTGAGTAGAGCGATTAAAAGGTAGTAATTTATTTCGATAAGTCAAAAAAAACAATTGTAAGCGGATTTGGTCTTTGTTTCATCTGACATCAAAATTAAAGCGTTTACATTAATTTGAAATAATGTCCATTTTTAATACAATATTTGTTGAATTAATATTAAGTTGGTGATTAACCATATGAATGATTGTTGAGATATTCCTTGATGAGGAATCCAGATAAATAGCCAGTCACCGAGCAGAATAAATAAAAGAATTTATACACCCTCCACCATAGATTACACTGATTGTACAAGAACTATTTTTATTTCTAATAAAAATACTATTATAAAATTCTCAACAATTTAATGTCATCATGTGATTTATGATATATAAAGTAAATACATAAAGTATCATAAAGATATATAAAATCTGTACCTAACAATTCCAATGGATAATATAACGTACATGTGAATATAAAATACCTTAAAAGGTGGTTCAAACGATCGTCAGTGAGGCCCCTCTCAGATAAGTTCAGAACGCAGATGCTGAATTCAAGCTCACCAGCCAAAGCCATTATGTAGGATGACTTACCACATCCTGGTGGGCCGTGTAATAGATAACCTAAAAATACATTAAGTTTCTCATCATCTGGTTTTTAGATAGTGCCATTTATCTCAACAAAAAAATTTACAAAATTTAAAAAAAACCGCTTGTATCTCTATTTGTAAATTTATTTCATGCAAGTTTCTATTTGGGTTCCGTTCTTTATCATAGATGGGTTATCAAATATTTAATAAGAGGCAAAGATGTATGAGCATAGAATTGCTCCACAAAAAAAAAACAAGAAAGGAACGTTATGTAAACAGACCTAAGTCAAACTCGGTCAGAAAAGAAAAATTATTATTTTATAAAACAACATGTATCTAAGGTATAAAATTTATCTTTTTTCCTAAAATGTAAGTTTTTTAAAGATTTTCATAATTTAAGATAAATGCAAATCTTTTTTTTCCTTTAAACCCTTATTAATTGGAGCAAATAACTACATTATACATCAAATGTGTTTGCACTTCATCATTTTTAAAACACCACATTTATTTTGTAATTTCTGTGTAATATATTTATTTTTTTATGTTGTAAGTGAATGTTTAGTTCAGCCCTTATGTTTTTTTAAATTTTTTAAGGAAAAGGGTAACATATCAATACTTTTATACAACAATTTTTAATTATAATTAACTCGCACCTCGTCTATAAGGTATCCCACGGTCAGTGTACCATTGGGGATTTGAAATGAAGTCTTGGCAATCGGCGAGTATTTTCTCAGAGATCCCAGAAGACAACACAACACTCTTCAAAGGCCTTCGTTTCCTGGGGTGACCAAAGGGTCTCCACTCGCTGCCCATAGCCGTATACATTACTGTCATGCCTTCATGACGTTTCAATGCCATCGTTCTGGCTGTAAAATGTTATTGAATAATAGTTAAAAATTATATTAGGAATATAAAAACTGTATATTTTTGCAAGATTGTACCTTACTTATGATAAATTCAAATCATTTTCAAATTATTGTCTATCTAGATGTATTAAGATCTCAAACCTATCTTCTAGATGTATTAACAACTCAAAAGAGACGCTCCTTTTACAAAATAGATTTTTAATAGTTTGTTGAAATCAGTATGCTACTATTTGAAAAAATAATAGTATAAAGTGTGTAATGAGTAATAAAAACTATTATTTTAGTTATAAAAAGCAAGAGTTGGAATTAGCATGAGATTGATGTCTATGGCAATGAGTCACAAACATAACGAGGATTTTTGTCACTTTTCAGATTGGTGATACTAATTAGTTGATTTACGGGTTGCTTTACAACTTAACTTGTTAATGTCTTAGTAAAATTTTAATATGAAGAAAGTATAGTAGAAGAATTTATTATACAAAGAAAATTAAAAAGGAGGTTTATTTAACTTTAAAATCAGTCAGAATTTCGGAAGACTAAAGAAGAAATGCATTTTTTGACCATTCTTCTCTAACTAGGCGGATTAATAACACAAATAATTGTTTATTAATTTATTAGTGAAAAATGACACTTTCATCAAATTCCCTGTATTTTTATCAGCATTTATTGTGTGAATTAAGAAAAAATTAGAGATTTTCCTAATTAAGGTTAGTCTTAAATTATCCAGTAACAGAGCACTCATCAAAAATGAGTCCTGTCTTTTTGAGTCTCATGCAAAGTCCAGTCATAAAAATATTAACGTTTACTCAAAATGTGTATAATAAACCAATGTAAATAAATGTAATTTTAAACTTTTTTGTTCAATTGTCAAAGACAGGTCTACTAAATAATCAGAAATTTAACAGGCAGCCTTAAGTAAACAATATTAAATGCTGAGTTTTCAGAAAACTGGTCTCTAAAGAGTTGTGAACAATTTATTCTAATTAAAGCTAACATCCATCTTGGATAAAGGTCTGTACCTTCCTTGCTTGGTTATGGAGATTTATCCTGACCTCACTGAAGTTCGGTTAAATAAATGCTTTCAAAATTTATGTATTTGCTATATTTTTGGCCTGAGAAAAAATTTAAAGATAAATTTTACACTATCTCACTGGCCATCTATTGTAGCCTTTCACAATACTAAGTTCTCAACTTAACATTATGGTTGACAAAAAATGATTATTCATGTAGCAATAAGTTCGTCGAATGTATATTTACATTGAAGAATAAATGAATAACTAACCATAAAGTTTTGTAATTAATTTTAAATTTTTACATATTGAACACAGCTACAATACAGCAGTTAACCCTTAAGTGTCCTAAAAAGTTCTTTAAAATATATCTACAAGGGACAAAATTTTCTAAAAATACTGCATTTAACAATTCATTATTTTAAGTTCAAAAGTTCCCTTTCAATTAATTAAACAAAAATGAGATAACAACAAAAACAGAATAATAATTTAAGCGCCCTTATTTTGTCAAAAACATGAAAATAAAATTTAATTTAATTGATATATTGTAACTCACCCTCTTCTAATATCTGGAAATACAACCCTTTGTTTCGACCTAAAGCAGTCATTGTAACCGTTTCCCACGGTATACCCATGTGTAAATCAAGTGTGTGCTGCTCTCTTGTTCTTTCCACTCTTATCCATGTACCACCATACCTGAAAAGATATATTTGTATTATTGATAACAAATTAGTGCAATTACATTAAATATCCAGATTCTTGGTAATGCAATTTCCAATAGAATGAAATAGTAACTATAGCCCGAGACGAATGCAAGAAAACCTGATGAAGTAAGGTAATTCGGAAAATTTGCCCAAACCGGTAATTTTGTAATTACATGTAATTTTGAAAGTAAATCTAAAATTAAATTAACTTCAATATTGTGAGTCTACCAATAACATGATTATGACTACTTCTCTTACAGAATAAGATTCATAATCGATACAAAATTATAACTCTCTCAGTGGAACCAGAATGTTGGGGGGTGTTTACATATTGTGTGCAATAAAAATGGGGTGCTTAAGAACTGACAACACGTTGCATTAACATCTTTTTGGTAAGGAATGGTATGCAGATACAGAAAGGTCGATTCTAGGATAATTTAGAAAATATATTTGTTAAATACTCTATAATGGAGAACAAAGTCACCACATTGTATGTCATAAGCAAAAGAGAAGAGATTAATAGGCATACTTTATTAATCGAGCAGTATATTACCTAAAAAAATGCTGACCTATGCTAGGAATAAAATCATATTTCGTTTTTATTTGTCCTGTATCTTTTTGCTGGAACGAAGTCTCCACACTTAAATGTTGTGTATGACGGGCACCTTTTTCGGTTATCCATTGTAGAAGCCACTGATACGATTTATCTCGACAGGGAACTTCCAAAGTAATCATGTAATGCCGCCTGAAGAGGATGAATGAAGTCTGGAGACCTTTACGTAATATTGCGGCACCCGCTCCAATACCAAATAATCCAAAGCCTGCACCAAAATATGGATTATCCGATAGTGAAGAAAAATACTCTATTACGGTCATTTTAATTTATGTTTTCCTCTTATTTAGTAATTTTGTATCAAATAGTAATTACTATCTTATTGAGTAGTGCGATTACCACTAAATGTCAAAAAAGTTAGGTTACATGACAGTCACTGACAGCTGTTATTATACTATGCTAATTTACATTATTTTGGTTCCAGTCGTTGCACTATTGGTAAAAAAATGTACTAATTTTAAATATAATAAATAGTAGGTAAAGTAATTTAGGGCAACGTAGCTAGTTCGATAAAAAATCGCCAATCAAAATATTTTATCAATTATCTTTGACTGAGTTTTGTTTGCATATTTTCAATAAAATGGCCATTGGAAAGGTTTTAATTATTTTTGTTTTTTTTATTTATATTTCATTAACAATGTTATTTTAGATACGAAACATCTTAGGTTTAAAAGATGTTCAAATACAGGTTCAATAAATAATTAAAGTATAAATGACACAAAATAAAATTGTAATTATTTTAAGCTCCAAAATGGCTTCCTAGGCAACATGGCCTTATTGCCTTGAATGTGCTGGGGATAACTTTATTATTTATTATGACCGCAAACAATAGTATTGATCTTTAGTTATGAATTCGTGTTGATCTTTAGTTAGACAGTGACTAGAGAGCTATAGAAGTAACACAAAAGTATTTTACTTATTATGCCCATCACAACATTTTTTTCCATTTTTAGCCTTTTTTATAATATTTATCCTTTCTTTTTATATTAGTTTTATTATCGATAATTAAAAAAGATCTATAAAAAAATTTATTTAATGAAAAAGAGGTAAATATTGTAAAAAAGACTAAAGAGTGGAAAGAATGATATTGTGATTGGTATAATAAGTAAAATACTTTGGCGTTAATTCTATTATTTTGCAGTTCTATTATTCTGTAGTACCTGAGCATCTTGATATGGACTGCCAAATTGCTCGATATAATCAATTTTTACGAAATTGTAGTGAATGAATAAAGAACAGCGCCTAGTTACACTATTGGTAGTAAGGACCAAGGCGTTCATTTAGTCGGTAAAAATCCCAAATGGAAAAAGCTTCAGTAGTGAAAGATAAGAAGAAATAATTTCATAGCTTCTAAGCATTCAGTATTATGCCGTAACATTTTTCACAAAACAGCTGTTTTTGTTCATTCTGATTGTCATTTCGGATTTGAGAAGTAATGATACAAAGTACAAAGAAAAAAGACGTTAAATGCAACTTATTTATCAACTTTAGTCGTAAATGTATGCTTAAAAAAACATAACTTCAGCTAAATCATATGAGTAGTAAAAAACAAGTTTCTTTAAAAATGTTGCCAGAAAATTTCGGAATGTAAAGTTATATTAACAAACAAGTATAATTCCTGAAAACTAAACGGGAGTAATAATTGTATCGTTAGACACAGATACGATTACGTGTGTAAGATAAAGCAGATATACATTTTCAATATATGTTTCTTTCAGACTCAGACACTAGGGAGACAAAGCTACACTGGCGCTGAGCGTATTTGATTATTCGCTTAATAAATGCTGTTTCGTACACAGAACATGGCACCCAGGAAAACAGAGTCATCTAGTGGTTCGAGTCGTTGTTAGATTAACTCTTAAGGAATTATATGAAACTAGAGATATCATAAACATATGTATATGGGTATAACTAACATTTATTAAAACAATAAAACTACAAGATTAATAAATATATACGGTGTTATAGTCATTTCCTTTAATATAAGTTTCTTATATTTCACATTGTCGGTAGCTGTTTGTTATTCATGTCATTTGCTTATTAACACAAAACCTTGATGAAAAGTGTTAAAATACGTATAAAATGTATGTTGCTTCAACCATTACACATAGATACCGTGCATTCCGACACTGGCGTATCGTAATTTACTTCCTTCTCGACTAAATACATAATACTCTGCATTTTCGGCTATATTATCATAATTATAACTATAGTTCAAGTTTTTATTACTTTATAATATATTAGAAGGGTGCCCGATACTTACGTGAAGTAACTTATAATCATTATTCGATCTTAATCTATTCAGAATTTGTAAGGTTCTTCATCACTATGTAATTACTCAAGCAGTACATTAGGCATAACTGATCTTGGATTGCATCTATATTTTACCCTGTCTGGTATAATACTATGTTATGACTTTTCCATCTGATAATAGAAAGAAGATCTTCAATAGGCGCATGAATAAAAGTTAAAAACGGTAATTATCCTTCAGATAATTCTATAGCAATTTTAAAGCTTCAATATCAGATTTTTCTTATTAAAATTTACTGCTTATAATCACTACATTCAATTTTATAGTATAATTTTCATAAAATTAATCCAAAAAGAGCATCACCAATTAATCCAAAAAGAGCATCACCATATAATTTCACGTTTTCTCAACCTTTTGTCTGTCCACAAATAGTCATCGACTCAAATCACAGACGGCGCTTTTGTCGTGTATTGTTAAGGTTCTATGCGAACTGTACATATTAGTATAAACAGTATTTGCTAATAACTATAAGTAAATACTGTAGATACTAATATATATATATATATATATATATATATATATATATATATATATATATATATATATATATAATGGCTTGAAATTGGCAACAAGCACAACTCAAGTCGCGGCGCTGGCACAGTTTTCACAATGGCCGTACCGCATAATAGCGAAAAAAAAAGAAATATAAAACCATCAGTTTGTTTTCCTCGTTTCAAAAAATGAATCTACACCGTCTACTGACAGATAGGGATGTGACATTCAACAAAAAATTCGATTATTGAAAAATCAATTATTCGTTTCACTTTAAAGTCCCTTTAAGAATAAAAGATTAAACTTATAAAAGTAATAGAGTTTTCCCTAAAAGTCGATTGTTTGGTCTTACATTAATATCTATTTAAAAATCTATTTTTCTTTCCCTTTCTCTTCTTGGTAAATCAAATTAAGCGTCGAAAATGTCCATAATCACAGCTTTATTAATTATATTATACCTACAACATCACATATCTGTCTGCAGCAGTAGGCAGCGAGGGGTGGTAGGTTGGATAACTGGAACTGGACTACGTAAATAGATGACGCTAGTACCATTAACTAAAAATTGACAGTGAAAAAAAAATATTTTTGTTTAATCGATTTTTTTGAAAGATTGATTATTTTTTCATATTCCTACCGATAGATGGCATCACAGAGATGGCACATTTTATAAGTTGCACTCTCGATGTATAGTAGCTTTTATGATAGTCTATAAAGATTTGTTATAATGTTCCTAAAATAACGAACAATTGGATGGTCAACCATCAATGAGAGACAGAAATAAAAAATGTTATGGATTTGACCGTTCGACTTTCAGTCAGTACTAGTTGTCATAAATACTTTGAAATAGTGAAATAAACAATCACACCAAGAATGAAAAACAATTTTTTTTAAACAAATTAAATAGCATTTTTTACATAAATAAAACGTACACACCGTGTGAAATGTTTGTTACTGACTTTTGCTCGTCGCACAATCGCGATCGAATCAAACAAAAATAGTAAAAATTACATATTTACAATTCAAACTATGTTCGAATGAATAAATTGAAACACTGTAATTAATAAATAAGGTAGTTTTATGCAAAGCTGTCGATATGGCAACATAGGTATATTGGACTAGTGAATTCTTAGTAATAATACAACAATTTTTGGAATAAGAAACCATTTAAAACTATTCTTGTGAGTAAAATACTGAATTTTTAATTGATTTTTGGTATACGATTGAGAAACACCGTATGGTATATGAGGATTCATTTAATTTCGAAAGGTCAAATTCATGTTGCATATTATAATCGTATTTTATTTATAAGTAGGCCCACATGAAGATTTGTTAGTTTTTATTACATGCACGTAGCGTGACGCTTTATTTAAATTAACATAAACGAAATAATGTACCTCAAAATGATGCCCTTATGCCCATCGCATAATACATCGCTCTGAGCGTCATTAAAATCCGCATTTCTGCTTTGATTTAGTTTGAAAAGTCTTTTAATTTCTCTTTAACTACTGAACTAAAATATAAAGCGTAAAGAGTCCATTTATATATCGAGAACGGTTAAACTTATTACGATATTTATTTTAATAGGGATTATTTAAGAGTCCTAAACATCGCTATTTTTGTTACACGCACTTTCAACAGTTACCGTGGCGTATCTATAAAACGTAGCTAGAAGCTGTTCCAACTTTTATCTAGGTCTTTTTAAGACCTAACTTTTCCCGGTACGGAAGGAAATAACACACCGTACTTTTTTAAGTTATTAAATTCTTCTAAGTTTCATATACGTAATGTGAAGTAAATTATACTAAATAAAGACATAATTTTTATATTTATTATATGGAGGATACAGTTATAAAAGCCGATACCACTGGTACCCACCAGTGGTATCGGCTTTTGTAATTGTATGTTCCCATTTTTTCCCTGTTCCCATTGTGTTCCCTGTGTGTTCCCATTTTCCAACCCAAAGAACTGATATACTTTCTATAATCAATTTGGGTTCGTTGAATAAACTTAGCCATAAAAACATAATCATAAAAGATAGGTAAAATTATGAAGCTTAAATTTTAAAAATTAAAGTTAATAATGTTGCCAACCTGATTTCTGTTGTCACAACAATGACATAGTAACGAATTTATGTGCAGCAAAAAATTACCATAATAAGCAGATATTTTTATATTATAAAAAATATTGAAAATCTAATCTTCTTAAACTGAAAACCAAGCTCTTGTTACATAAAATTTTAATTAGACTTTTATTGACGCAATCATTTGAAACGTGGACACTGGCATCCAGAAATGAAAAAAAATACTTGCTTTGTTTAGAAGAAAGATCCTACGGAGTATTTCGAGTGTTATCTATACTAATGGAGCATAGCAAAGAAGAACTAAACTCCGTCTATATAAAACATACAGCAAGCATGATGTAATAGTGCTTAGAAAGCTCCGAAGAATGAAGTGGGCTGGCCATAGCCATGCGTATGGAGGAGGATAGAAATTCAAAATAATGTTTAAGCCAATAAAACCAAAAGGAAGACCGAGACCGAGATGAGTTGGTTAATTAGATTTTTTTCAATTTCAAAAAATTTCAGCCTTCTTAAACTAGGGCCCAAAAAGATTATCATGGTTGAAAACTAGAGAAGGCAAAACTTACCATGTACTGCTGCACGACTAAAGGAGACGAAGTATGAGAAGGTTCAAAACTGGAACAATCAACTTAAATAACTAGACAAACGTACTAAATTATGGTGTACCTCATTTTTCTCCTGTGTTCCTTTTCGATATCAATATTTTTCGTGACATTCTATATAAGGTGGACAGCTAAATTTTATTAAAATGAAAATGTTCTTTGATTCATGAATTTGTTCATTCATGCTGTCAGATTTGCGAAAACACTTTCAATATCTTTTTTTTAACAACCTGCTTATTTGTATTAGGAAATGTAATGCAAGATAGTCGCATATATAATTAAGGATGACGCTTTATGGTTTTATAGAAAACTAGAATTGATATCGTAGACTCTCAAAGGTAATAAAATTTGACTATTAAAAATTATACATATTCCTTTCGTTAACTAAAAAATTAAACAAATAGTATTTTTGCATCCTTGACATTAGAAAAATGTCATTGTATAATTTATTGCGTAATAATGTAGTAATAAAATAAAGATTATATAAATTATACATTTGACTATTATACTTGCATTTGTGTCTTAGATACATATTTAAAAGTATATTTATTATCGTATATATTCCACCGTTGAAACAATTTTTACTTAAACTTTTCCAAACTTCCAAAATCCATTTTATTTATTTATTTAACAACTTTTATGCATAATACATATGGCGGACTTATTGCTACATGAGCAATCTCTTCTAGTCAACCATAACAATTGATATTGAAATTTAGTTGGTAGACTGTAAGAGAGAGATTTTGCAATGAAAATTATATATTAGACAAAAAAAATTCAGAAGTATAAGTAATACAAACTATTGACATGATTTGGAATGAGAAAGACAGGAAAGAACAAGGGCACAAAGGAGAAAAGGTTTCAGGAGAGGCAGGACTTTTTCACTCGATCTTTGAAAATATTTAGGGACGTGATTTTCCTGGTGTCAGGATCCAGATGATTCCAAATTTTTGCTGCTTGGATAGTGAAGGATTTTTCGTAAGAGGTAGAGGTATGTTTAGGAATAAGTAGGTACGTTAGGATCATTTTACAGAATATTTATATGGAAAGTTTTGAATGAAACCGACAAAGTTGTAAGTAATCGATTTTTTCAACAGCAGAATAATGTGAGATAACAATTAAACCTTTAATGCGTGCTAGAAATTATTTACTTCAGTGCCTTCATTAAACTGATATTATCGAAACAATATTAGTTTAAATTAAATTGTTATGACAAAGCTTTTCTTGTAAAAGAATGTAAACATTTTTCTTGTTTTTTTTTTCTCTTAATTAATAAAATATTCACGCTGTTGGTTTTTTTTTATAGTCGGTATTACTTTAAACTTTTTGGTTATTGCTTAGCGATAAAATATTATTTCAGTACTCAAATATTTTAATTATTCTTCTACATTTTCAGTAATATTATGGTTTTTGGGTTATAAATTAATAGTGTTTTTTTTAGTCAGGCTCATACATTGAAGATAAAATGTTTCTTTGTAACATGAATAATTCTGATAGAAACTTTATGTTGTTTTTGTCAACTAGTTGACTAAGCAACTTATTCAGGATAAATACATTCCTTACATACGTTTTAACATGGCATTAAAAAATAAAAAAAACACAAGATATTCTAAGTATCAGATTTTGAACTTAAATTTTGTCGTAATTTTAAAAAAGTTCACATGATTTTTGTCCAGAATCAAAACATTCTTATTTCAATAGCTTTTTGATTGCGAAATTTGACATTGCTGCCTTTATGGAGTAGTCCTAAATATGGACTTATAGTGCCGTAAGTGAAAATTTATAATTTTTGTCAATAATTAAAGAAATAAAAATTGGAGGAAAATGTAATAAAATTTGGGCTATTTTTATGATAAAGAGTAGTAACATGACGCAATTGTAACTCCTTTTCGATTATAACTATTTGTGCCGGCCAAACAAAACGGTATATTTATTCAATCGTCTGCATACTTTTGCGCTTACGATACACTTGTTTTATGGTTTATTTTCGTTAGCGATTTTTCAGGTTTTTCTTGGATTTTGAATATAATAACATAAATCCTCATAACTATGTGGCTATATTTTAGTTTGAGTACATAAGTTGAGTATCTTGGTAAGATTAACGGATTATTGAACTGCTCAACGTTTTTATATTTTCGCCTGGAACTGAAAATCGTCATGTTTTTCCCAGAGTGAGTGAGTCATTATAGCTTTTTTTACCAAAAGGATATTCAAAAATATATTACTATTGTGATCACGTAAGACGGAACAACTTGAAAGTAGCTAGACCGGGCAGGACATAGGTGGAACGTGAATGTGGACCTCACCCATCGTAGCGTTTTCCTGGCCACCTTATGGTCTTAAGAGTTTAAAATAAAAGATACTCATCGACCGGGAGGAGAGAAGTTCTATAATTGGAACCTGAATATTATGACGAAAGAGTACGATTTTGTAAGAAAATGTTAAGAAGCCAAGAGGAAAACTATAAATGTTTCAATTGATTGTAATAGATCGAATTTTCAACACCAATATAGTGCCAATCTTTGGTATGGGCCACTAAACATGCAAGTAATAGACTCGTTTCTAATATCTGACTGCTCAGAAGGGGAGTCGGACATAAAATATTCAAGAGGCGATCTAACAGAGTTTCCAGAGGATGTATATGTACAGACGTACAGAGATATGATATTATAATACGATGGCGAATCTTGTCACTGTTTCCTGAACGTAAGAAATTATTTATGAGTAACGATATATTTCTTAGGAAAAGGTTAGGTCTTGACAGACCTTTAGTATGGTTTCCGTGGTTGTGACTTAAATCCAGTATACTGTTCAATATGGTGTCACTACAAGGAGTTGACGTACTCTCGGAAGAATTTTAAAAAATCTGAGGGAAACCGAAGAAACAATTAAAAACAAAACGATGGAAGTAAGACGTTTAAAAGACAATTTTTTTCGGTGAAATCTTATTCTTATTAGACAAGAGGGTCAACATTTTGGTATTTTTTTTAAGTACACACAAAAATTATGAGTTTTCACTTACTACACTTAGGATCCACTTTTAGGGTCTTTACCGTATCGGTAGTACACCGTATAGGTAATAATATTACATTTCTCAGCCAAAAAGCTTATTAAATAAGAAAGTTTTTCAAGTGGATTCTCAAAAAAAAGTTACGTGAATTTTGTTTCAATGGCGTCAAGAAATAAGTTTAAAATCCGATGTTTAGAATAACTTATGTTTCGTTTAATTTCTTAACTTCATGTTAATATGGATCTAATATACATATTTATTATAATATGAATGTTTTCATCCCGAATAGAACAGTTGATAAAAACTTGAAGTTTTTATCATAATTTTTCATGTCACTAAGAAATATTTTGTCTTCAATCTATGAGTTTTGCTTAAAGCACAAAAAAAGAGAAACTATCAAAAATCAACGGAAATACATATGGGTGTTTTAGGTATGCCTTATTATAAAATTCAGAAAATCGTTTCTAGAAACGGTTTTCTGAAATGTCGCTGCATCTTTTTTATTATAAAGCGTCTCGATATCACATGTGATACTTCAATAATGAGAGGATTATAGGAATCATTTTTAATTATATTGTCAATATAAATATTAGTAATTGATATCAGTAATTAAAATCAATCTGATTTATTATCTTGTCAATGTGAATTAAAAACTAATTAAAATATCTAAAGAATATAAAAAAAAAAATAAATTCTTTGTGTATACAAGAAACACATTTATTTTAATGTTTTGTAACGTACATTAATCTTTAATATTAGTTTAATGAGCAAAGAAGAATTTATATTTTAATATTAACACTTAATCAGAAATGGTAATTTTTTTGCATAACGTAAAAATAAAACTTTAACATAGTACTAAATAAACTGGTCAAGTGCAAATAGAACTCGCACGATGTGGGTTCCGTACACATTTAGATACAAACGTTTAAGGATAAACAGTATTCCTATTTAAAAATATTATTTTTTCATAACGCGAATATATTTTCTACTGTAGTTTCTCACCATGTAAGTATACAAATAAATTGCCTGGTATATCTTTCACAGCTATAGTGAATCTACATTTTAAAATACAAAGTTATTTTGCATTTCATTTAAGGCACCAGTCAAGAGTTTCTGTGAAGTTTTTACAGTCCTAACTATATGTTATAAGTTTGTCGACTGTTACTCGTTAACTAGCAGAGACTAAGCGATGATAATTTTCCTTTTAACGTCTTCATATATAGTACTATGTTGAATACTTTTCAGAAATAGTGGGGGAAGAAATACGTAACTAACAAAAATAACCACTCTAAAGCTTAATTTTCCCTGAACGGATCCTTATATCGGAAAGTGTTTATGGCATATTCCTAATATTTTGAAAAACCTATTTAACGATACAACATTTTTAACCTATAACATTTTTCTTAAACATTTTGTTTTAAAATGCCAAACTTCAACTTTATTGCATTAATAGTTTACTAATAAAACGGCTGTGACAAACTGACGGCCACACAGACGGACGGATATGGCGAAACTAAAAGAATTCCTAGTCTGGCTACAGAATCCTAAAAAGAAAAACAGAAAAATTAAATTACACATAATTACTAAGTGCGTATAAAAAAAATTGGGCGGGTAGCATCGCTACACTACCGTATTTTTTGTGTAAAAACGTCTTTTGTGGACCACTAGGTCGCCTCTAGCGCCAAATACTTTCATAATTGCTCGAAACAAGCAATTTTAGAAAGTTTTGTAAACTACCACCTGCCACAACTTTTCTTCTGCTTAGCTTAATTTTTCAGAGCACCACAACATCTACACGGCGTATAAATATCTCTTAGCCTTTTTCGTTGTAGAGTTATGACTAATTCCTTCGAAAAAGTGAATTTCGAAGGTCTTTTTCGAACTACCGCCTCCCCCCCTTGATGACGTAACGCACTAAAAGACAACACAATCATATAAAAGCAGACAACAAAAGCGTTTCATCGCTAACTCTGGCGGGAACTTAGTATGGAAATATTTTTAAACACTTTTTCACGTTAAAGACGTTTCAATTTGTCTAAACCAAACATTCAATTGATTCTCCTTCCAGCGTAAAAGACACTCGCACACTCGCGTGCCGACGCCGACTGATTGCGGTGTGTAGCGCTGCGCCCGGAGGTGGCCGTCGCTTAGTACGTGCTTAGATAGAGATTATCTTCAATTCTATTATTTGATTGTCTTGACAGAAATTGTCTCGAGTTCTCTTATTCGACTGTCTTCACAGAAATAATCTTGTGTTTTCTCGAGTTTTGTTATTTGATTGTCTTCACAGAAATTATTTCGTCTTTTGTTATTTATACAAATTGTCTAGAATTCTGTTATTTCATTGTCTTCAAAGAAATAATCTTGTGTTTTCTCGAGTTTTGTTATTTGATTGTCTTCACAGAAATTATTTCGTCTTTTGTTATTTATACAAATTGTCTAAAATTCTCTTATTTCATTGTCTTCACAGAAATAATCTTGTGTTTTATTATTTATACGAATTTTCTCCAGTTCTGTTATTTGATCGTCAGCACAAAAATTATCATGAGTTTTATGACATATTGAAATTGTCTCGAGTTCTGGTATTTGATTGTCTCTACAGATATTGCCTTGTGTTTTATTACATATAGAAATTGTTTCGAGTTTTGAAATTTGATTATCTTCACAGAAATTATCTTGTGTTTTATTATTTACAGAAGTCGTCTCGTATTTTATTCTTTACTAGCTATGCCTACGACTTTGTTCGCGTGTAGTTAGGAAAAACAATTTTTGTTTTTTTTCTCTCATAAGTTGCTCTTAAGTATATGATATTCCCATACTAAATTTCATCAAAATCTGTCTAGTAGATTTTACGAGTTACCCGCTCAAATTAACGTACAAACAGAGAGACAATAATTCTAAAAACAGGTGTTCTGGCTTCTATTATAATTTTTTTACACTAAATCAATCACTTTTTTCAAGTACTTGCCATATACGGAATTCCTTCTGTAACAATTTTAGTATATTTATAGATAAAAAGGGTTACTTGCTGTGGATTTCGTGTCATTAATAAAATATCGCAACTACTTCTTAAACAATTCAGACTGTATCCAATTCGAGTGGTGATAATCGTTTCTGCTATTTGGTGGAGCTAAGTCCATTAGAATAGATGACCTATCAATCTGGAAAAAAGTTAGACTAGAATATAATGCCCAGAAACTTAAACTTTTTGTACATAAGCTGATATGTACAAAATGTTCTATTAGAATGCGTGGTTGAATTACGTGAAAGCGTAGCGGTAAAGAAAAATATTTTTTTTAATCTAATTTCTTGCAAGCTACTTTCCATACATCAAGCTTTGGATGAAATAACTTTTTCTTTCTTACCTAGTCGACCGGAAGCAATTCGGTCGAAAATATTTTGCAATATTTAATATACATCGGCTCTTTTACGAGTCTCTAGAGCGTTGTACCTCGTAAACAACCTCAAACTTTTTCTGTTTATGTTAAAAATAAAAAAAAATCAATATAAAGGCTACTACTGCTATTCTAGGCCGTTTATTCTATTCATTTGGTGTCGTCTTCTCCAATTGAGCACAGTTCTGTGATGTGTTGGAGTATCGTTTTGAAGTTGCCTCTTATGTATTGTTTTTTTTTATTTTATCAAGTGAAGCGATACTCGCTGGTAAAGTAATATGCGCACATCTGTTATGTTCTATTTGCGGGCGTGCTGTTTATTGGTTGTCCAATATTCTGAATTATACAAAACTGCAAGTCTTAAAGCTATATTACAGCTCTTTTGGTTGTACTTACTTAAGTGGAATGGAACTCTCACAGCGAGAGCTCTGCTGGTACTTCTTTTGTTTCTGTCAGACGAGTAATTAGGTGTACTCAGTAAACTTAAGTAATTATTCTTATACCTGTCGTACTATATTAGGTACCTTATTTTGATCACCCTCAAATACCTAGTATTAGGGTGTATAACATATCTAAATTATTTGAAATGTTTTTACTTTGTTATTCAGATTAAAAAAGAAAATAACACACAACGCACACTTTAGTATTTTTATAAAATACTACATACAATATTTAATTAAACAAATTTATTTCATCAATGTTCTTTTTGGGTCATTTTTATGCAATATTTTGTCGACACTGACTTATTTTAAAATTTCTTTTACATGAACTTTCACGCCATTTTGTTATAGTTTTTAAAATTGCATAAATATATCCACGGATTTTTTTACTTGTTTTTTATTTTATGGTAATGTTGCAAAATTTTCACATTTAAATTTCTTTTCCGGTCTGGATATTTATCTCTTTTTTTACTGACTTGCTTCTTGTATGTATACGTCTAACTTTTACTATCCATGCATATTAAGTAAGAAACCGCTTTCTGTAATTGACAGAAAAAACATAACCTTTTAAAAATATTCTTTGTAAAAATTCTTCGCATTAAATAATTTCAAATGTAGAAACAATCAACTATTAAGCGGGTAGCGTATTATAAAACACGTGACAACCGCGATATTCACACGCCATATTGTTCACAAGGGGGTTTGACCGCCGACAGTCGAGTTGAATGCGAGTCAATTACAAAGATGGCGGGGGAGAATGGCGCGCTCCCCGCATCCGACGCGCTGCGGGTCACGCGACACGATTATCGTTTGTAATTATTATTTAGTTTCATTTTTCATATACCATCAAAAGATGTTTATCACGCCGTAATAAAATGGGGGGACTGTAGTAAATTTTTAGAAAGTATTCCATTTTTTAACAATGTTGAATTTGGGAATTGTCTATGGATGGCGAGTTCATAATTCGATTTTGATCAAAGAATAGAAACACAATTATCCCTGTTCAATTTCTTTAAATGTCTGATGCAGAAATAATAGATTTCTTCGGTTGGCAGGAATTTTAACACCTTTATTCCCAAAAATAGGTACCTATCTGACGGTGAATTTTTGAAACCGAGATAATGTTCAGTCTTTATAAATTTCATAATCTTTTCAGTGGTTTTTTGATGCCAGTTCATTTTTTTGTAAAAAAGTTTTATTTTCATTGTTAGTGCGTGTGATATCAGTTAGTGCCTGTCATTTAATATATTATTCAGAATGACACGGACTTAAATTCAATGTCAATAATATATATATATATATATATATATATATATATATATATATATATATATATATACATATATACATATGGACATATAAATCACACAATATATGTACGACCTACCTATCGGCCTATTACTATCCTATTTATTTAATGCATTTCTTTATAACTTACTTTTTGTCTATCTATAACACGTTAGTTGCTCTATGCCTTTGAATGTACCTGTATATATTTACCTCTCTACTCTTTAACAATGAAGAACACTTGCCACTACATTCCCGCTTTATCATTGTGACCTGCTTTTTCTAAAGTTCATATTTATATTAGTCGTTTCAAAATTTTACAGACTTTATTAAAAATTACCATTAAACCTAATAAAAAGAATCGTTCACATTGGTTGATTAATGCCGGAGATATGAGTTAACATTGGTTGAAAAAGAAAAATAATCGTTCACATTGGTTGATTAATGCCGGAGATATGAGTTAACAAACACAAAAAAGGGGTTTCTTGTTTTTACTTTGTTGCTTGTGTTAAAATAAGCCATACGATTCCAACTACATCAGTGAAGAGTTCCTTTTATCACCTTCCGTCTCCATCATTACATGCTGATTTTGATAAAGAGCATCTTTATGTCACCTTAGTCGTGTCTCATTGGATTATCATTTGAGCTAACATCACCCAAATTCGATCACGGCATCTGTGCTGTTCAACGTTGAGGAATTTTACATAATTATTTTACCTAAATTCCCTTTGTCAAATTATAATCAAATTTTTATAGGAGTATACCTTTTCAAATAAACTAGTCACATAATTTTGTTCTAACAGAAAAGATTCATCCTAGTTTGTTGATAAATGCTGGAAATGTGAGATGACATACACAAAAAAATACAGTCGACAAGAGAACCACCTCTTTTTTTGAAGTCGTTTAAAAAGGTATATAGGATGTTTTAATACATTTTTGATATAATGATTATTTATTACATCGAAAGTAAATTACTTGCGGTATTCTAAATGGTTGTCTCTTATAAAAATTTATATAAATATTTTTGTGTGTTAACTATTAAAATAGATGCGAGTAAATATGTTTAGTCACTTTTTCTAGTTCCTATGCTAAATGTTTTCCGAGAAAACAAAAAATACAGTGACGAACAGAAAAACGGCCGGATAAATAAGTGATTTTGTAAGGATTCTTTTCTTTTTTCTTTTGAAGTACAGAAGCTTAAAAACAGTGGAAAATGCATTTTTATTAAAGTTAACTTTTACCCCATGGGGTAAAGTGGGTAAAGATTGGTGATATACAGTATTGGAAACGTTAAGGGCAAAACATTTAAAATATTTATATAGTACGCTTAATTATATGCATTAACTTGATCTGTTGCGGTGACAAGCTATCATCCGCTGTCTTATTTTTGTGATAGATTCATGTAATTATAATTTGAATAATTTTCATATTCAGCGATCGCACATCAACTATGCATTCGCCGAGCATGTAAATGGACGTCGTGGACCCATTTCCATATGAGATTCTCTCCGAATGTTTCGCCGAGACATTCACCCGAGCATATAGATATGACATAATACAACATAAGCACGCGCGTTTTCTTTATTCGAAAACTCTGTAATCTAATTTTAATAATACATTGAGTTTATCAGCAGGTGACATTTTCGTTCTTCGCCATGCCTTCTGTTTGGTTAACTAGTTTTTGTATCTGTAACCACAAATTCTTTTGGTTGTAAAGAAAACTAACTTAGTTATGATTTAAATTACTTACAAACTATTTTCTCTATGCAATAAAATAACCTCGAATTATTTTTTTAGAACTCTGTCCATTTGAAATTATAAATTTCTGCTCATCTCACGCTAATCTTCAATCTTAATTTTCGTCATAGTTTTTTGATGCCCTCCCTCGCTGCACCTATGTTAGTTGCGCTAGGCAATATAAATCCACTTCGAAAGGCGATACAGCATAAATTTGTAATTTTTTTATAATGTTAGCTAGCGACAATAAAACAAGTAAACAATAATCTAGAAACGTTTGGACAGAAAGCAAGTTCCGTACAGCTACAATTATAGAAACGAGCAGAAATGCTTATCAACTCTTGTTCAGCGTGTACCTATTTATAAACTTTAATGAATACAAAAAATGGTATAAGATATAACGAATCTCTTTCATTCGATAACAATCATTGAATGGAAAATGAGTTGTGCAGTAAATTTTAAAATAACTGGTATAGATAACTGTATAAATGAAAAATAAAAGCAAATAGATAATAAATTAAAACATTTATGACGTGAAGAGATGAGAGGATAAAAGAATTAGGAATTGAGTAAGGACAAATTACAGAATACTTTTCCCTCGACTTCGTATGTAATTCATAAAAAAATAGATTAATTTTCTTGTTTAATGATAAGATAATGACATACTGTTAAAAATGAAGGACAATGCAGACTCCTTCTCCCAGGACTTCGTTTGCAATCCACGCAAAACAGACTAATTTTCTTGTTTAATGATAAGATAATGACATACTGTTAAAAATGAAGGACAATGCAGACTCCTTCTCCCAGGACTTCGTTTGCAATCCACGCAAAACAGACTAATTTTCTTGTTTAATGATAAGATAATGACATACTGTTAAAATGAAATTAAAAAGTTGAGAAATGAGAAAGTAAATAATTAAAAGATCGCATAACTTATTTTTGAAAAAGAGACGATTTGATGGATTGTGGATGAAATGTTTAAGTGATTTTATTTTTATACCTTAATTTAACCATAAATGAATATAAATGACGATATTTTAGACAAAAAGAATAATATTATCTAAAACAATATACATGTTTTTTTACATTTGAGATTTTCTCTTTATTATAAACATTTCAATTTTCTATCCAATTTTGGCGATATTTTATAGGACGACGTATTTCGAAAGGGAAAAAGGCGACACGTGAAACTGCCACGAGTTTCCAAAACTAATTTTTTCAATATATTACTTGAGATAATTCTAGGTATGTTACTGAAAATGAAAATGCTCTCCTCTGCTCTATATATCACCAAAATGCTGCAGTAAAATTTAAAATTTAAGAAAAAGCGAGTTTTAAGGAAACCTAGAAACTGACCTAACTTTTATTGGAATACCAAATGGTAATTCCGATGGTTCAAGATCTCATAGCGTTTCAGAAATTCACATTGTTTTTTCCTAAAACACATACGAAAAATGAACATTTATGTTTATAAATAGTTTAAAAGAAATATAATACCCTCATATATTTAAACTTTTATACACACAAACACACACAGATATATATATATATATATATATATATATATATATATATGTGTGTCTGTGTGTGAGTTTGTGTGTACAGAAACCTCGCAGTGTGTTTTAAATTTGACTTTCCTCGTCACTGATACGACTAGCACCGTGACAAACTAGATTTTTGTATAAAAATTAAGTCTTCCAAAACGTCAACGAAAATTTAGGGAAATTTGACAAAATCAGTTTAAATTGAACTGATTATAACTGTTGTAATTGTAAAGGCTAATATAATGGAGTTTATAATATTAAACATAATTTTGATGGCGACGACGTTAGTCGCGAGTCAGAGGCCGATAATGAGCAACAGAATCCTCACGTACGAAGAAGACATGTCGGAATACTGCAAGCGGGGAGTCTTCAAGTCTGTCTTCATCGGCCACTTGACCATAGGCGGCGAGTCCAAGTCGTTGCTGTTCAATCGACTGTCTGGACCGTACAACTGCAGCATCAGCGTCAGGTGAGGTAGAACGTAATTAGTGGATTTATTAAGGTTTTTTTGCTATCGTTATTACAATTTAAAAGTGTTAAAAAATGTTAATACAACTATGCTGCACTCTCTCTTTCTCTCACACATGAAACGCAAACATATGTAATGGTTTATGTTTTTTTAACGTTACAATAAAATGTGTTGTTTTATTGTTGATTTTTTATAATACCAAACCATGGCAGCCCCACCCCATCTCTCGAACATGGACAATATTTTTCAATTTTTCTCGGAAAAACGAGTCACATTGTTGGTTTCGTAGAAAATCGTTGGGCCTACTTTTGTGATATTTGTCATTTTAAATTTTTTCTATATGGGAAGTACACAAAATTTTCAAATGAGAAAAAATAAAGAAACAACGAACACATTAGAGGTATACAACGTTTCATTTAAATTGTTGAATATAATCAGTTTAAGAGCTTGTAAGCGCAACAAATAGACTCGTATAATACGCACACGGTTATTTTATTTCTGGAATTTCAAGTCATCTTACGACGAATTAGTTGTTTAAAATCGATTCTAATGAACATATGGACATCGGTTTTTTCTTTGAACAAAATGTTCATCTTATCTTACGTCGCAGAAGAAAAGTTTAAATTGATTAACAAAGTAACTTTTCTATTCTCCAAAACATTTTGCGATTTATTGACGATACGGTTTCGAGAATAAAATTAACTAGTCTGAAAATATACTGCCTGAGTTTCAATAGCTTTAATTTAACGTCCATATGAAAACAAAGTATATATCGTTACATTTAACGTATGCCTCGTTACTTTCAACGTGTGCTCCGTGATATTCAATATGTAATTTATTACATTCAACGTATACTTCGTCACATTCAACGTGTACTTCGTTTCATTGAAGGTACGCTTCGTTACTTGCAACGTGTGCTCCGTGACATTCAAGATGTAATTTATTACATTCAATATATGCTTCGTTACATTCAACGTGTACTTTGTCTCACTGAACGTATACTTCGTTACATTCGACATATGCTTTGTAACATTCAAAGTATGCTTTGTTCCATTCGACGTGCCCTTTATTATTATTTAACGCTTTCTGCGGGTTAGCAAAATTCCATACTGACCGACTATTGCTTAACGGTTCGAATATAGTCAATGGAAGTGGATGGATAAATTAACTGCTCTGTTTACACCTTTTTACGTAGAACTGTTTCTTAACCAGCATTAAACGGGGTTTTGTTAGGAGTATTGTAATATCAAAAACAGATTGTACAGCCGAATTCAATCCAATAATAATACAAATATTATAATAATAATAAATTAACAACATAAATGCGAAAAAACGAGTTTGCTTGTCTCGCTTTCACGCCTCTAGTACTCAACTGATGTCTGTAAACATATGTGATTTGCACGCATTTAACCTATGTCATGAAGAGGAACGTAGAATGCTTTCAATCTTGGAATATAATATTTTTTATAATAATTGTTATAATAATTTAAAAAAAAAAATTAGGCAAATTTACATAAAAACCATTTATTCTTGTTGAATGACCAGTGATTACTGAATTGAATCATATAATTCTATTAACATTTCTGAACATACAAAAATTAGACTTAACTTAATTCCGAAATTGATTGTCATACAATCTTGTCGTGACAATCAATAAACACATAAATAATCGAAAAAATATATATAATAAATAAAAAGAAAATTAGTGAATAATAAACAGAGATAACTGTAGATAGCACATTTCTAAATCCACAATGATAAATAATTACCTATAACAATTCCTTTCGACACTTTAATAGCGTCTGACAAATGGGATATTTGGTTTTAAAAATATATTTTATTTATGTACTGCCCTAAAAAGGAAAAAAAAACAATCCTAATAAGATCGCTCAATGTCCACCCATCAGTCTATCGCAACCCCTTGTTCACAAAACGTTTGACAAAGAAACTTGAAATTTGGTTTTATTATAAAGCTTACCAACCAGTATACATTTCAGCAGTTGACATTCGAAATAATTGTATAGAAATTTTAGAAGAGGCAAATAAAATACATTTTTTTTAATCTCCCATGTCCCAGGGGTTATCAATTGAAAGAACAAGTTAAGTATTTCATAATTATATTTATTCGAATTTTATTTCAAATAAGTTTTGGAGGTATTATTGAAAATTTAAGCAGAAAATGTATTCGAAACTGATAAAACTAAAATTGTTTCAAGTTTACATAAAATTTACCGAGAATCTATAGTAATGTTTCCAAAACTCATAGTTTTTGAAAAAAAACACAATATTTTTACGGTTGTGAAATGTATTCAAGACAAAATATTTATATGTTAAAAATCGTATTAATATTTGTGAATATTCAAAAGGAATACTACGCACTCTTAAGTTGTTTTATGCGTCTAAGTGTGCACGGAACCCTTACAGTAATAATTCACTCACTCTACCCTAGTGCAATTGGTAATATAAATTCCAAGAGGTCAAACGGTATAAAGACTTCCCCAGGCGCTTATAGTTATTCTCTTTTTTTATTACTAACGGGGGATCAAATTGGGGAAGCTTCCAAATCTTACGTTTAACATACACATGTATTAGTAATTTGATTCAGAACCCATAAGATATATAACCTTAAAAAATAAAACCTATATTTACCCCGCCTTTAAATTATGTATTCAAAAATCTAAAAAAGTTAGTAAAATATATAGGTTAATAAAATGCATTTCCATACCAATTTTAAGCTCCTACGTCGCGTGGTTTCTGAGAAAATCGGTTAAGAATATAGACTATACGTTCATAGACGTAAAAATACGGTGAAAATTTAAAAAAAAAATTGACGTTTTAACATGAAAATTATAGCAACGAGAATCTTTGCTATAGTTTTTCTACAGCCTTTGCGAGGGCTTCTAAAAACTTCTATATATTCGTAATTTTGGGTTCAGTAGTTTCGGAATTACGATTTTTTCATCTTTTTCAGAATATGTCTGGAGATATAACATCTATAATTATTAAAAAATTACCTTTATAACTAGTCCTTACAAACGGTACCCCATATTATATATGGAATTTTTAAAAAAATCAGAGTTCTTGTTCCAATAATGACGTCATGGGGACCGAAAAAGGCTGTCTAAAGAGCCAAAATAAAATATTTTTTGAAGAGAATACTCTATATACGACCCCAGCCTTAAAAAAGCGCAGGTCTCGTAAGTAGAGAGACAAAACACTATTTACAAAAATATATTTTTAAAACTTTGCGTTTTATTGTCACTACTTTTTGATGATTCCTCGTACATATATTGCTTGTTTCTTAACGAGCATAAAATATAATTTACTTGCATGATCATTTCTTTGAACACATTTGTGAAAGAAATTTTACAAGCTTTAATTAATTATATGAAATGCGAAAATTAAATTAAATGAATGTAATGTTTTTCATGTCGTATTAAGAAAGTTTCTGGCTATATAATATTTTCACTTGAACTGGAAAGTCTATTACCAGGACGTAATAATTAGTTAGTCTGTTATATGCTTCCTTATGTGTATGCACATTATGTCACTTGTGAGTTATAAATATTCAACAACATCAATTGTCTCCACTTCATCCATAAAATGTCAGCTCAACGAGTTCCAATTCCAGTTATGTGAGAATAATCTTAAATTTTTTTATTTCCTTATCAGATTCACAGAATTATAGTTTATTTATATTGCAGTGTAATTTATATATAATGCATAAAGTTGAATTACAATAAATAATGCTGAATAAAAAACATACACATTTATTTTTTAGTATTAATCCTGATAAACCAAATGATGCATTAATAAAAACAGCCAAATACCCACCAAAATATACTTCAAGCAGGGTTCGGAAGTTACTTGTGTCTCTTGAAATTATCAATTTAAGTTAACTGAAACGACTCTAATTGATAGTTTTAATCAAACGCTACTTGGTTGTTTCCATATTTTACAAACAGGATTTAAAAATGAAAAAAAAATACATATATATATATATATATATATATATATATATATATATATATATATATATATATATAAACAAAAATGCAAATTTGATTTTGAATTAAATAATATTTTTCAAGATACTCCACAACATGGCGTGTGTGAAAAAATGAGCTCACATTTTCTATAACTGCTTGCGAAAATACGCAACATTTCTTCTTATATTTTACTCCATTTCAGTTGTAATGCCTAATACTTTAGGGATCTTAGATGCTGTGGGGTCGCCACCGACGCACGGATGAGGGGTCGAACAGGCACGATCTATATTTACGAGTATAAAAGCTAAATATAAAAGCTAATAAGTTTGTAGCCCTTACGTACCATTTATAGTTTTAGACATTATGAAATGTCTAAAACTATAAATGGTACGTAAGGGCTACAAACTTGAAAAATTTGGCACTCTTTTTTTTTCTCTTAGCTTCTAGGTTCTCGAAAAGAAATGATTTTTCGAAATTCAACCTCTAAAGGTCTGAAAGTGGGGGGGGGGGAGACGTGTGAGAATATCGAAATAATTAAAGTTAGAGACCTGAAAATTAGTATAGATTCTCGTAGAAATAAAGAAACATCTATTTCAGCTTGTTTGAAAAGTCGCTAACCGGAAATAATTATTACCGGAAATATATATAAAAAAGCGAATAAAAGAAAATATAGAAATAATGTTTTTGCCCAGGCAAAACCGGGAGGGCAGCTGTTGAAGTTATAAGGGTCCTTGATTTCACAACGGAAACTTAAAAACTAAAATTTGTTCTATATTTTTTAGTTTATGGTAAATAAAGCTTTTTATATATTAACTTCAATATAACTAGAGCTGTATACACATAAAAGCGTGGATAAATAAAGCTGTATACGTATAAACTCTCGCATAAATAGTGTTGTATACATATAAACTGTTGGGTAAATATAATTGTATACATATAAATCCTATTTGCATTCAAAAGATGGTTTAAGTACTTTATATCACGTGCATTTCATTACCCGCCATTTTACATTAAGTATGTTTACCCAATGACGTTCTATTGAATACATAAGAAATATTAACCTCTTGCGAAAAGATGTATACCTTAGCAAGTAGTAAAGGACGTGACGATTTATTTTTTAAAATATTACTGATATAATGATCTGACCAGAATATACTATGAAATATAATTTTAAGGAATAAGGAGAATGTTTTTACCAATAATAAATAAAGATTAAACGGATTTTCAAGGGTATAGGTGGCAATATATAGTAAAGTGCCTGTATCGGCTATAGTACTATAACAAGGACGCGTGGGCGGTGCCTTGGCGTAGAGCGCAGTCTCCTGGGGCGTAGACATGATCGTTGGGCGGCGTAATCAGACGTAATTATTAACGTATTATTAGTGAATAATTATTTCGAAATTAAATCTGACTAATTTATCTCCAATATTATTGAATATTACAGTAATCCAATATATACCAGCTGTTAAAAACTAGATCTATTGATCGATCAAAATTTTAATTTTCAGCATCGAGTATATGATGTTAGTCTTTGTATTTTCATCAGGATATTCTCTCTCAGATGTTTTCAAAATTTTATTCCGAGTAATCTAAAAACATATTTTTTTAAAACACTTCTATTACCGCTAACTGATTATATGCTCTTCTGATCTTAATGAATAATATTTAAGCAAGTTAGAACACCTACAATACATATGTTAGATGTATACGTATTGTAGGTATATCATATATGTATCTTCAGCCCTAGAAAATATGATAATGAATAAAATATGATATGATCTGAAGATATACATATGTATATGTACAGTACTAAAAATATGATTATATTTATAAACACAAGTCACGTCTGAATCTGAAAACAGGTCACTTCTCAAATAATGCTCTTTAAATCAATATTTTATTATTGGCAGATTTAAAAATCTGTCTGTTCATCGCCTTGGATTACGGTGTGACATTTAATAACCCTGTTTTTTCCCAAACTGTGGAATCAACTGAATCCTAAGCTAACTAAGATAATTTCCTAACTAAGATAATTTCCTAATGTGAGGATTCAGTTGATTCCACAGCAAAACTGTGGAATTCCGCAGCAAAACTGTGTAAATTTTTATGACAGACAAATGAATGGACGTACATGTGAATGACGTTGTAAGGGTTCTGAATTTTTTTTTATAGGTACGAAATATTAAAAAGTGAAAATGTGGCTCATAATAATTGTGTTTTAAAAATGATGAAAGGTATTTTGAGGTGGTTTTGTTATTTGTAAACAATAAATAGTACGTGACTTCCGAAAGGTGACGTACAATGGTACGCAATATGCTATGGTGCGGAAGACGAGGATAATCGGAATGAATTTAATCGATAGTGTAAGAAGATATTATGATACAGTTTGACAGATATAACACAGAACTCACTTTCAGGACCGAATCAGGTAACCACATAATAGTGGTAATAAAAGTGGCCGAGAAAGGGTTGCAGCCCGCAAAGCGAGAGTGCAAGAGAAACGCGAATCAGATGGCGATCTACCCCATGGGGGAGACCTTCGGCAACTACTGGAGCGACAACTTGGCTCCGCTGATGCGCTATCGCAACTCGACGCAAGCCACCACCGCTAAAGAAGATACGAGTAGGTCGCAGTGGTATATCCCCGACACCACAAAACGTGTCGAAATAAAAAAAACGATTGAAAGGTATTTGGCAAATTATTTAAAAAAAATTGCAGTTCATTTTGGTGCCTTTCTGATTCTTGTTTGATATCCTTAATCGCGTGGAGCTTATTGCGGTTTTGCGAAAACGTACGAGATATTGGAAATATTGTAAAAGGTCCAGTAGAACGACATAATGGCTCGATAAGAACTTGTAAAAAAAACTGAAAGTATTTTATTTATTCTATCACTAATAAAACAAAAATTGATTGAATGTTTTTCTTAAGTTTTTTTAATGGAAGTTCTGTTTATCACAATGAAACGACTAAATGTAGGTAGTTATGGTTAGGAAAGTATTGAAAATAAAAAAATACGTTGTTATTAAAAGGTAAATTATTTCCCGTCATAAAGACCCCAATAAAAATAGATATTATAAATTATTCATTTAACCAACCTGTTTATTCTCCAACTTCATTTTTGATCCAAAACTATTTAATTACTACATTTATGCTATGTTCCATGTATTGTGATATATTCTAGTTTAATTGATCTTCTGCGCTATATTTTGTACAGCGATTGTGCAGAAAACTAAAGACTGAATAATATATTGAACTTCTGCAATATATACTGCTGTTGTTTATTAAACTTCTTGAAAGCTTTTATTGAACTCTGCTGTATTTGAAATTCTGCTGTATATTGAACTTCTGCGTAACCCACATCTGGCTATACTCACTGGTAAGTAACTAGTTCGCGCTCCATCAGACTTTTCGAGATCAGTAACTTACGCAGGAACATTTGAATATCTTCATTTTTTTGTTATACTTACGAGCCGACACTCGTACAGAGGGTATTGTCTACCTTTATTTATTCATAGATTCATTAAATCCTTTGGTTTATTTTTAATTTTTAATATATTTTCAAATTTACTTGAAGTTTATTACGATGTAATTACATTATTTCAAACAGGTATTGAAAATACATTCTTTCTTGAGGACTGAAATATAAAATCTAAAAACTATCTAAAAATCTTTAGAGTTATCTAAAGTAAAAGTTATCTTTGCACCACTAAATATAGACAGTACACCTGAACATTAATATTAATAGTGCTTTATAACAGTGCAGACTACTTATTACGACTAGTTTTGGTCTATTAAAGTGCCTACTGTGAAAAGGGATATTATCGGTAAAAAAATGCAATTCTGAAAATCTAATAGGTGTACTACATTGGTATACGTTATATAATAAAAAATAAAGTAACTTTCTGTGCTCGCTAATATAATAAGTTCCTGTTGTTTTTGCCAATAAATAAGTATCTTACATTTAAACTTATACAAAGCATTCAAGTTCAGATTATCTGACTTTTATAAATAAGGTATATTCTGTAAAATGAATTATTACACTCCACAAACATCCTTACTATTAACAAAAGTTGAGAATTTTTGGTGTATTAATCAATTTCGACCGCTTTGGTGTAAAAAGGAGGACTATTTTTGGCAATGGTCCTTTGTATGTTTCCTAGCGAAATCAGTTGGGTGAATTTATCTTTCCTAAATTTATCTTTCCTAAATTTATCTTTCCTAAATTTGTCTTTCCTAAATTTATCTTTCCTAAATTTATCTTTCCTAAATTTGTCTTTCCTAAATTTGTCTTTCCTAAATTTGTCTTTCCTAAATTTATCTTTCCTAAATTTATCTTTCCTAAATTTGTCTTTCCTAAATTTATCTTTCCTAAATTTACCTTTCCTAAATTTATCTTTCCTAAATTTATCTTTCCTAAATTTACCTTTCCTAAATTTATCTTTCCTAAATTTACCTTTCCTAAATTTATCTTTCCTAAATTTGTCTTTCCTAAATTTATCTTTCCTAAATTTACCTTTCCTAAATTTATCTTTCCTAAATTTATCTTTCCTAAATTTATCTTTCCTAAATTTATCTTTCCTAAATTTGTCTTTCCTAAATTTATCTTTCCTAAATTTATCTTTCCTAAATTTGTCTTTCCTAAATTTGTCTTTCCTAAATTTGTCTTTCCTAAATTTATCTTTCCTAAATTTATCTTTCCTAAATTTGTCTTTCCTAAATTTATCTTTCCTAAATTTATCTTTCCTAAATTTACCTTTCCTAAATTTATCTTTCCTAAATTTACCTTTCCTAAATTTATCTTTCCTAAATTTATCTTTCCTAAATTTACCTTTCCTAAATTTATCTTTCCTAAATTTACCTTTCCTAAATTTATCTTTCCTAAATTTATCTTTCCTAAATTTATCTTTCCTAAATTTATCTTTCCTAAATTTATCTTTCCTAAATTTATCGTTCCTAAATTTATCTTTCCTAAATTTATCTTTCCTAAATTTGTCTTTCCTAAATTTGTCTTTCCTAAATTTGTCTTTCCTAAATTTATCTTTCCTAAATTTATCTTTTCTAAATTTATCTTTCCTAAATTTATCTTTCCTAAATTTATCTTTCCTAAATTTGTCTTTCCTAAATTTATCTTTCCTAAATTTATCTTTCCTAAATTTATCTTTCCTAAATTTGTTTTTCCTAAATTTATCTTTCCTAAATTTATCTTTCCTAAATTTATCTTTCCTAAATTTATCTTTCCTAAATTTGTCTTTCCTAAATTTATCTTTCCTAAATTTATCTTTCCTAAATTTATCTTTCCTAAATTTATCTTTCCTAAATTTATCTTTCCTAAATTTATCTTTCCTAAATTTGTCTTTCCTAAATTTGTCTTTCCTAAATTTGTCTTTCCTAAATTTGTCTTTCCTAAATGTATCTTTCCTAAATTTATCTTTCCTAAATTTATCTTTCCTAAATTTATCTTTCCTAAATTTATCTTTCCTAAATTTGTCTTTCCTAAATTTGTCTTTCCTAAATTTGTCTTTCCTGAATTTATCTTTCCTAAATTTATCTTTCCTGAATTTATCTTTCCTAAATTTATCTTTCCTAAATTTATCTTTCCTAAATTTGTCTTTCCTAAATTTATCTTTCCTAAATTTGTCTTTCCTAAATTTATCTTTCCTAAATTTATCTTTCCTAAATTTATCTTTCCTAAATTTGTCTTTCCTAAATTTGTCTTTCCTAAATTTATCTTTCCTAAATTTATCTTTCCTAAATTTGTCTTTCCTAAATTTGTCTTTCCTAAATTTGTCTTTCCTAAATGTATCTTTCCTAAATTTATCTTTCCTAAATTTATCTTAACTAAATTTATCTTTCCTAAATTTGTCTTTCCTAAATTTGTCTTTCCTAAATTTGTCTTTCCTAAATTTGTCTTTCCCAAATTTATCTTTCCTAAATTTATCTTTCCTAAATTTATCTTTCCTAAATTTATCTTTCCTAAATTTATCTTTCCTAAATTTGTCTTTCCTAAATTTGTCTTTCCTAAATTTGTCTTTCTTAAATTTGTCTTTCCTAAATTTGTCTTTCCTAAATTTATCTTTTCTAAATTTGTCTTTCCTAAATTTGTCTTTCCTAAATTTGTCTTTCCTAAATTTATCTTTCCTAAATGTATCTTTCCTAAATTTATCTTTCCTAAATTTGTCTTTCCTAAAAAACTAAAAACATTTGGTTTCAACGGAAATGATTTTGAAGGTGTATAAACTCCGAAACAATGCAACAATACAACATGTTCTACATTTTAACGTCATTTCTTAGTTCTTATACTGTGGTGGTAGAGTGGTGGTCATCGTGTCAGATGGGTTGCAGATGAGTGTTGCCATTCCTTTCTGACAGCTGATCTCCGGATGAAATCGTGAAGGGAAAGTCCATGACTTGACCTGATCTCTTCATCTCACCAGTATTCTTCCATTGTATTGGGTGCATTCCATTCTATCGCGTATGAGGACTTTCAAGACTATCATTGCTGTGCCGTGACAGGTGTCCAAAGAATGCTACGACACGAGTCTGTACAATATTGGACAAATGTCGTCTGATACCGAAATATTTGAGTATGAATGCATTAGTATGAAATTCAATCCACGAAACTCTAAGTATCCTTCCCCAGCATCACATTGTCTGGGCATCATTTTTTTTCTCTCGCTTTCACGTAGTGTTTGCGTCTCTGCTGCGTAAAGGAAAATGGGGAACATTAATGATCAAATGAGTCGAGTTTTCGTTGTTTTTCCAAAAATAATATTAATATAATACAACAGTATTTTAGTAAATTAAGCAAAACTTCGTAAGCTTAATTTCATCTTTCATTTACTATTCAATAAGTTTTTTGTTTTTAAATCACTCCTAAATCTTTAATCCCAATCGAGACTATGTTATCTTATTTTTCCATGTGACAAAACAAATTCGTTTTTAGATCCTTCTTAATCGCTACTAATTATACCTTGTGGAATGTCCTAAATAAAAAGGCCCTAAAGCATAAATACAAATAAAATGCATTTTTGAAAAGTGGCTAAATCGAATTATTTCGCATGAGATGTGATAAAGCATTTATGTTCATAACTATCAAGTACTGAAATTTTAACGTCGAATTATATTGAACTTTAAATATCGCGGTAGCAAATGGTGGTGGACCTCAAGATTGAATGGCGCCATCTGATGTTATTAAGTTTCATAGATCCTTATTCGAAATAAATATCAAAAGTAAAATGAATGCATCATTATCTAGTGGAGAATACTCATTTATGATGGTTGCTTATAAAAGAAACAATTAAGTAATTAGTCACATTTAAATAAAACTACGTCATGTAGTATTTTTTCTACTTTCCTTAAGTTCTTTACCAGACCTAGGTTTCGTTGTATTACAACATCTTCAGGTGGGCTATTAGCAAAGATTTACTCTTAGAAGCTTCTAAGAGCATTTATATATTACACAAAACAATAGTGGAAGCCTGGTTTGTGAGGTTTTTCCCACTGCTTACGTTAGAGTGTTTATTGTAGGGGAGCGGTGTAGTTTTTATTATATACTCTTTTGGAAAAAAACGGGCTCTTATAGGAATAAACAATATCAGAGTTATTTTATTATTATTTGATGCATTTTATATGGCGATATATTATTGAGATGCCGTTTTTACCCACTTTAGTCATTAAAAATGCGAATAAATAAAAAAAACGATGTTAAGTCCACAGACGACGTTTTCATACTGGTCCATTAAAAATGGCTAAAGTTTATTTCTGAATATTTTTTATTAATTTAACATAAAATTTGAAAATTTAGTAACGAATATGGCCTCCTCTAGCTAAAATCAATGCGCTTAATCTGCTAGGCATGCTTTCGACGACGTTTTTTATAATTTCCTGAGGAATACGTTCCCATTCAGCGACGATCACATTTTTAAGGGCTTGAATGTTTTCTGAAGCTGGTTTTACGTCTCTTTGAGATTATCGCATCGTTTGAGATTATCCCATATGTGTTCTATCGGATTGAGGTCGGGACTTCTAGCTGGCCAGTCTAACCGACGAATTCCGGCCTCCTGCATATACGCATTAACATCTCTAGAGCGGTGGACGCGAGCGTTGTCGTCCATAAAAATGGACTCGCCTCCAACTGCTGTTAATGCGGGTTGGACATGAGGTATAAGAACCTCTGTTATGTACCTTTGCGCATTAAGTGGGCCATTTTAAAAACTAACTCGGTACGGTCATCTGAGTTAATACCAGCCCAAAACATTACGGAGCCTCCACCGTAAGTAGTGATTTCCTCAAAGCACACTTCTGCGAAACGTTCTCCAGGTCTTCGTAAGACTTGCCGACGTCGATCCTCACCACTAATCGATATACGAGTTTCATCGAAGAATAAAACACTATTCCAGTCTTTTTGAGTCCATGACGAAAAATTTTGAGCGAATCTCAATCTGGCAACTCGATGCTCACGGAGCAATGTAGGGTCCCGAGCTGGGCGATAGCTAAGTATATTGACGGCCTGAAGTCTCCTTCTGACTGTCCATAGGCTTACTCGTGTACCTCTGACGTCCTCGAGGTTCTGTTTGAGATCCACGTACGTAACTTGACGATTTCGTAGCGCTTGACTGACTGAAGCAGTCGTCCCGTGGCTCAGTGCACCGTTTTCTTCCAGAACCGGGCCTTCAACTGACGGAGCCCGTTTCTTAGTATCGTTGCCAGGTCCTTTGGACGGTGGAACGGCCTACATTATACTGCTGAGACACATAACATTGGCTACAGCCTTCTTCAAGCAGTGCAATAATTTTACTAGCCCTTATCGTTTTTTCAACCATACTGAAAACAGTAAACAGAAGTGATTTAATGCAGCAAACAGTAGAAATTTAATTAAAATTTATTCGTTAAAATAAAAAACGCAACAAATGAAAAAGAACTTATAAGAGTTGTATTTTATTTACCGCCAAAAAATACGTTTTTGTCAGTGAAAGAGAATTTTCATTCAAAAAGAATAAATTTCAAACTTAGAACGTTAGTTTATATATGCCAGAATACACTATACCTGCCAGTAACAATGACAATTAATACAACTTCTTAATAAATAATGTTTTGTTAATAATATGAAAAAATTAAAATCGCTCGTTTTTTATTCAAGAGTGTATTTTCGAAAGTTATACAAGCATTTTATTGAGGGTATTAAATTAAATTGATGTTATTCCTTGAGGTTATGCAATGCAAGTGTTCCGGTGCATGTAATAAAATTAAACGTATATTATTCTCTTCCTGTTTTTTATGTGAGTTATGGAAATATTTTTTTTAATCGTAACTATATTTGATACATAATTTTGTGAAAACGCGTGAGGATCTACTTTTAAAAGAGCAGTGTTGACAAAAATGTCTTCTGAAATAAAAACTTTTACAACACGTTATTAGGCACAAAAAAACTTTTTCTTTGAAACCTACTTCATCATCGATGAGACTACTTACTTTTTTCTAAATTTCCTAATTTTATTTTATTTGCGCTAGGAAATATTTTTCAAATATTTTAAGCGCCGTTTGGCGCTTTCGCAGTTCTGTGAGAACTGCGAAAGCGCCAAACGGCGCTTAGCCAAACGAGTATTAATATGAAGCAAAGTACCGGAACTGAGACTTTCAACATATATTTTAAAAGGAATATAAGTTGAATACAAAGGATTTTTTTCAGGCTGTTACAAAGAGGTGATCCAATTCTATTATCAGAACGATATATCCAGACTCTTACCTAAAAGGAGGTCCACGAAACCCCAATATCCCCAGGATCCCGCCGAACTTACGCAGGATGACATTATTTTTCAAAGGTTTAGGGAAAAGCTGGTGAAGGTTTTAAAGCCTTAATTATTACGAGATATCGTAAACGTTTTTCAAAGTAAAGAGTATAAAATAAACAAAATAATTGGTATATGCCAGGATTAAAAGTGGTGAGAGCCACTTTACTTTTGATGCTACTGATATAAATTGTGTAATGATTATTAATAAATTCATCACAATACCTGCCCACAATGACCTAAACCAATTATGAGAATTGACTAAAAGTGCTGCCCACAGGATAGCAGAAAAAGGTTTAATGGCGAAAATCCAACTTCACGGTACCCTGTTAATCGGTTTCTAACCTATCGTTGAACATGGAGCGGCTTCAGAGTTTTTCCAGTATTCTTTCTGTGATTTGACGGAACATAATTATTGGGTATGGTTTAATGAATTAATAAGAGATTTATTTCTGGATATATCTACATTTATATCAAATAGTAAATCTGAATTGGAAATGTACCACGAGTTTTTGTAACCGGAAATACTTTGAAATAATCAATACTTCAATCATTAATCGGATATTTTTATTTTATTTTGTGTTATGGCCACAAAAATCAATTCATTACCATTAGCCAGAACGGTCTTTGAGGAATATGATTCCGTATTTGATTTTTCGTTTAAAAAAAATTTCACTAATCATAAAAAATAATAACTAAAGCGTATTGCTAAAAGCAATACGCTTTAGTTATTATTTTTTATAATGTTAAATATTTTTAACAATTTTTCAACACTCTTTTGAAACGTCTTTTCTTTCAATTTAACAAACTGACCCATCGCACTAATAAATAAAACTCCGCGATTACGTAGCTGGGTTAAGTATGTTTATATATATATATATATATATATATATATATATATATACACACACACACATGTACGTATGTATCTGTACATACGTACTTACGTATCTACTAATAATTTTGTTACTCTGTGGCTTTGTATGTACCTGTAAATACTTTCCTATCTAGCTACCTACCTGCTAATATTTAGTCATTTTATGCATTTGTTTACAACTTACTTATTTGCCTACTTATAATACCTTGGTTGCTCCATGCCGTTGAATGTACCTGTATATACTTACCTACCTACTCTTTATCAATTAACATTTGTCACTACATTTCGGCTCCATCATTGTAACTTGATTTTATTTTCGTTGATAAAAATTTACTTTCACCAATCTAAAATTTTTTTTTACTATTATCGTGATCATCATTCCCTGTCGTTATCTACTTCATATAATCATTAAGTCAACCATTTACGTAGCGAAATGGCCACAACTACTCCGCAGTCCATCTTCCTGGGGGAAGTACCAATTGTGCGGTTCGGTGTGATACTCGGCGATACCTACACCACTGAGGTCTATGAAGACGATGAGGATGAGGAAGAGCCTGAAGAGACAGGGTGAGAGATGATTCGAACAATGTTAATTTGAAAATAGTATATTTTGCATCTCTTTGATCTTGTTTAGATTGCACTTCCTGTAAATTGTTGTTATTTACATTAAGAAACTTAAGAATGTATTCTTATTTTCCACATTATAAAGATGAAACCTTTTTATTTACTAGCTTTATATTTAATTTATTGTATATAATAGCAAAATATAGTACAGTTGCCCCGATTTTAAATACAGGAAGTATTGTCTAATACCTTTACCACTATTTCCAAAAATCTTTATAAGTTGTGTGTATTAAAGTTTTGGCGCCCGCCCTGTATCAAGTCTGCATGCTATTTTAATCTTCTTTCTATATAACAACTAACTGTACCCGTGACTTCATTCACATGGACTTTTGATACATTTTATTAATCTAACTATAAGGTTGAATGATGAAGTTATACGTAACGCCATCTATTATCATTATTATAAACGTAATTGCAAAGTATTAAAATTTCAAATTGCCATGAAACAAGTCCTATATGTGACCCCAAGAACTTTTTCATTCAAAAGTTAATATTTTATTTAAGTCTCTTCAGTGAAATGAAATGAAGTAAAATTCTTACGCGATGCGTGAACAAATAAACACAAAAGAGACAGACAGATAAAAATTTCAAAAATTTTATTTTTGTATTCTATTCCCTATGTCATGTGTCCCTAAATAATTTTTACGTAAATATTTTCAGTACACAGACACGCCAGTTGTACAAATTTATATATATATATATATATATATATATATATATATATATGTATATATATATATACAAACATTTTTATCATACTCATTATCTACTATTTTTAAAAAGGTTATATATTCCATGCAAATAGATAAAATAAGCTACACGATAGTGAACTATTCATATCAATCAGATAAGAGTTTTTTTGTGTCAAATTTTAAAAAACAAAAAAATAAACAATACTTTCTCTCTATCTAATTGATATGGTTTACTTTGTCACTCGGCTAGACTAAAAGCCTCTTAAAAAGAATACCCCAAAATTATAGAAATATAATTGGTAACAAGAAATGCTTTGTAGTGGGCCACCTCTATCCACTTTCCTCCATCATGTTGCTCTACATTACTATATTTTTATTAATTAAAATAAAGCCCAGGTTCTACGTGAAATAAACATTATATATAAAAAGTCTTGAATAATTCATTATACCAGTAAGTATAAAGTTATCTTACGGATTGTTTTGTGTCTGGGCCTGGGAAAGACAAATAAAGTAATGTATAGAGAATATTTCAGGTAATATCTTCTTTAACCTAAAATGTACCCTTGTGAAGCCAGGATGCATTGCTAGTATTAAATAAAGTTGTGCAATCGACATATGTAACGAAAAACGTTGCATTAAATAAATTATAAAATATACATGAAAATACATTAGTTGTGCAATAGACAAATGTAACACAAAATGTGCAATCGAAATATGTAACGCAAAATGTGCAATCGATATATGTAATACAAAATACTGCATTAAATAAATTATAAAATATACATGAAAATACATTAGTTGTGAAATCGACATTACATTAGTTGTGCAATCGATATATGTAACACAAAATGCAGCATTAAATAAAGTTGTGCATTCGACATATGTAACTCAAAATGTTACAACCTAGTGTTACAATAATAAATATGTCTGTTTATAGGTCTACAGAGAGATACTTAACACAAGTGGTTGGCTTAGCTACGATAGAGGTAGTGTTGCATCCTAAAATACCGGAAGACAAATCAAATCCCGCTTTTCACGAAGCAAGAATGGAAAGGTGATGATATATCATAAATAAATAATAACATTTATTGATTATTGATCTTAATGCTCTAAATATTAATTTGACTCCATCGACTTTTAATTAGTGTATTGTACATTCTACTTTTTATTACGGATACTGTACTAAGGTTTAAAGGTTTCTAAAATAAAAAAAACATGGAGTATATTGCAGTAAATATTTTCGATTTAATAATACATACCTAAAATAAAAAAATCTGTGACATTTTTTAAAATTTTGTCAATGAATATAAGAATGGAAAATAAACATAACATAATGGTAACCATGATATTTTGTGATCCAGTCGTATCAGAAACGAAAAAACCAAAATTTTTCTTAAATTTTTTTATGCAGCACTTAGCGGTCTTTTTTGTAACAAAATGGTAAATAAAATATTTTTTTGTTGATATAAAACCTCAATTCTAGTACCTGCGACAGTTGTAGAAAGTAGGAATACAATCTGAAAAATTGTTTTGTTGACATTTTTTCCTTTTACGGGTTCTCAAAGTATAGTAGTTTCTAAACTTGAAATAAAAAATCTTTTGAAAATTTTACATGAGAATGTTTTCTACATCCTGACGTAAATGGCGAAGTGTGTAAATTTTAAGAGCAAACCTACTTTGCTTTTGGTTAATATTGTTCTTTAGTCAAGAAACTTCTTCCAACTTCTATCAGCCAAGAACTCCCATCTGTTTCCGCCTATTTCTATAACTTTAAGTCATTGTCACACATTATTTTAAGGACGAGACTCTCCAGTTCATAAATGAATGAAGTCGGCCTTATAATCAATGTCTTCTCTTGATAAAACGGAATTCTCGTCGTAATATCGGCTAACATTGGTACCTTGAAAAAAAAACAATAAACAATGTAACCGCTGGTGTCCTGATGTATTCAATATTTAGTGGCAGTGGCAATTTTTTCTTCACGTTGGAAGGAAAGTGGACGGAATGTATATTTCCAACAATGACTTTATATTATAAGAAATATCCCTGGAACTTTAAAAAAGACGAGATAATTTTCTCGTCTTCAATACGACCATTTCTTTCATGTATTCACTTTCTTTGAAATCTATGTCTCATTTCAAAATTCGCGCATGGTGCTCGCTGTGGAGCTTGTTCTTCATTTTATATGAATATAATTTATCTTTTAAATATAACGATATTGGCCCATAAGAATTCAATTGGATTTTAAATAAAACAGCATTTTTACTTCTTTCTCTTTGGTTTTTTTATCTGTATCCAAGTATATTTTACTGTTTACATATGTAAGTGCGGGGAGCAATTGCGTTCACTTCTATATTATATTGTCTTGATCGTATTTCTAGTTTAATTTTGCTATGTTACTGAAAAACAAACTATATACGAATAAATGTTTAAGAACTTCTGTCTACTAACTAAAACTGAGTGACATGAAGCTTTTTCGTGACAAGGATGACATGAGAAATCCGCCTTTTTGAAAAACATAAATGGTGTAATGTCTCGTGAATGGTGAGGTATGTAACAAAAAACGAAGTAACTTTTTTATAAGAATTGTTATAAGGATTAAAAGAACTTTTACACAACAAACATATTTTTCAAATTACAGTATGTCAAAATTTTATAAAAATACTTTCCGTAATATAACTTAGAAATAAGTTATTGGGAGACTACTATGATTACTAAAACATTTGTAGATCATTAAATTTTCTACAAGTTTGATCTCATTATTTTTTAATTCTTAAATTATAGGATTTTAAAATTCTATCTACGTTTCTCTTGATCTATAGTAAACGCTACCAGAAGTGCCTGAATTATAACCTAGATCAACATATAGTACCAACCACTAAGTCTGATCGTATATGCGAGTCAAAAGGCAGACAAAATTATCGAATTAGGCGCAAAATTACTAGTCACCTTCCGTATAGTTGTCTATTCTAGTATTTAGCCATTTCCACTTTAACTATCTCTCGTTCCCAGTTCTCGAAAATGCAATCGCATCGTAAATAAAGCAATCGCATCGTAAATAAAGCAATCGCATCGTAAATAAAGCAATCGCATCATAAATAAAGCAATCGTAAATAAAGCAATCGCATCGTAAATAAAGCAATCGCATCGTAAATAAAGCAATCGCATCGTAAATAAAGCAATCGCATCGTAAATAAAGCAATCGCATCGTCAACAAAGCAATCGCATCGTCAATAAAGCAATCGCATCGTCAATAAAGGCAATCGCATCGTAAATAAGCATCGGCAAGAATTCCTATTCTTATTTCATGACCTCATAATCTGATCTGATTTGAAGTGCTTTATAAGTTTTGAAAAAAGAAATGAACCCAATATGCAATGTACAAAATTTTAAACCTTACTTAATTTCACACCTTCTTTGCTTACCTTTTCTTCCATATCCTCCTTTCGGCTTTATCAGTAATAAACGCATATATATTTAAGTAGATATTCATTTTTATACACAAGTAATTTATAAGCACACAACTATTTACTCGGATATACAAATAAAATGGAAAATGCGACATCAATTAAAAGATTTTTCTCGTTTGCTCAAGTCTACAATCTTTGGATAACATCGATCGTAAACCCATCTAGTTTTCTCAGTTTGAAAATATTAAGTTCCAGCGATGTGCAGAAAATGCCTCACGTAATAACAACAATTTTTCATAACTTGAACTGTAGTTGCACTGAAAGTAATAAAAATACCCTAATACTCCATTTTTCCTTCAAAATATTTAATGAAGTTCAAGAAACGAAGATTCTTGAACTTCTTTAAATATTTTTAAGGATAAGAAACTTCAAGAAAAGAAAGTTCAAGAAAAATAAAATATTCGATATTTGTATGTAAAGTTAAACTATTTTGCATTAACTTACTAGCAGACTTGCTTATAAATTGATAAAAAATTAGTATACAGAGTTCAGATTTAAAACAAATAATTTGTAGCACCACTGATGCAAATGCGTTTTAGTAATATTTTCAAACCACATTTTCCAGGCGCATTTTAACCTCATTTCAGCATATTATTAATATTTGATTGACTAGCACACAGGAAGACGTACGTCTAGCAAAAGAATGGATATTACCGAACGATGTAAATCACGTAACGGATGCAGAAAATGTCACCTCTAATGACGTAACATGTGATATATCTCCACGTCGGAACATGCCTTATTTTGGTGAAATCAATATAACGGGTTAGTATAGAAACAATGATTAATATTATTAATTTCAAAATTATTATCGATCGCCGCTTACATAACAAGGTTTCACTGAATGCTAATGCTAAAAAATCATACCAGTAAATGATACTTTTGAAATGCAAAAATAATTTTGGGAAAAAAAATCCGAAACCTTAATAAAACGTCTACGCGAGCAAAGCTGAGTGAATAAGTAGTTTACTATACAATAGCTGATATAATCATACGATGTATATAAATATGAGATTCTTGTCGTCTTTTTTCAGACCCATCCACTACTACTGTATCGACAAATGAGGAAATCGTGAAAATTCGAAATAACCATACATTAAAGTTCCTCGATCCCTGGAAACTCATTGCATCACGACGCCGAAACGTAACCCTCGTATCTCCGAGAACAATTCCAGACATTATGTTTCGTAAAAGGTATTTGAAGTGATGTTAACCAGAGTTTATGTAAAAATTAAAGTTAAACCACAAATCGTTTTAGTATTTTGAACTACTAAAGCAACCACAAATCGTTTTAGTATTTTGAACTACTTTGTCAATTCGTTAGCCCTATCAGCTATTTAAAAAATCTTCAATATGTTTCAAAACTTTTTCACTTTTATTATTAAATAAACCTAATTATATTTAAACTTACAGCAATGTGAATGTTCAAATGAATTCAAATGGTGACTTAAATAATGACTTTGAAATTCCCGACCAACACACAGATGATAAAACGATATCAAATTCAATAACGATCCTCACAAGTGAAAATGATCTGTCGCTAGATGTAGTAACATCTCTCACAAGTGAAAATGATCTGTCGCCAGATGTGGTAACATCTCTCACAAGTGAAAATGATCTATGGCCAGATGTGATAACATCTTTCACAAGTGAAAACACTACGAATCAAAGCACTGACGTCGATCTTGAGATACTAGGGAGCAAAGGTGAAATAGATAAAGTTACTTTCTCCATCGACAACATGACAAGCACCGAAGAGAACTTGGCGGCAAATTTTTCAAATTCTTCCTCTGAAGATAGCATTGCATTTAAACACAAAAATATTTTATTTCCGTCTTCCAATGTGAATGCTAGAATTAATCTTAGTATAGATAATGAAAATGATGACATAAATGAGAAAATAACGACATATTCCGAGAAAAAATTAAATGAACAAAATCAATTGTTTTCTTCAGTAAAAACAGACGATAACTTTAGTGGTGTTATAACATCATCCTTATCAAGAAACTTAGCTGATGATCTGAATGAACTGGACAGAGAAAATGTATTGCCAAATGACACAACATTCTTAGTTCCATTAGGAAATAAATGGTCTGAATTCCTTACGCACAGCTATAATATATCTGAAGGGTTTTTAGTGAAGGATACTTTACTGAAAAACAATTCTGGTTATAATGATTCAGAACAACTCCTATATTCAAGTACCTCTTCGACATCTTTAACACGCAGAGGGTGGTTTAAACTTATGGGTGAAGTTCAAAATTACTTAATTACAAATAAAACGCCAATAACTCGCAAAAAGTCATGGGAGAATATAATAAACGCTGCACCTGACATGGTGGAAGTTTTGAATAATAAATCAGTTGAGAGGAAAGGGGAAGAAGCACACGGAACCGTAACTGGAGCTGACAAATTTGAAAGCGAAAATTATTTAGTAACGTGGGTATTAGTTAAATAATTTATTAAAAAAAATAATTTGACGAAAGAAGTGAAATAATATTTTTTTAAGATTGAAATTCTAGTAGACGAAATTAAGTCATAAAGTACTATGTCCCTGTGTCCTTCCAAAGAGTATCCCATATATAGCAAAGTGTTGTACTTTGCTATACTGATCGATCCTCGATTCATTAAACTCCGAGTTCACCTATGCCGTTCAATTCTACCAGCACAATCTACCCCCAGGTCCACTGCAGACATTTCCTCTTCCGGTGAGGGTCCCAATAGAATTAGGTAGTCTGTTCGAAAATAGAGACAGGCTCCCTCTTGACCGTTTGACTAAAACAGTTTCCTTTGCGGCATTTTATTTTATGCGCAATCGCAAGCAAGCTTTCGCTATATATGTTCTTGTACCAAAGTACGAGAAAATATCTAATGAAAAGCATATGAAATAAAGGTTATAACAATGACTCAAATAGAAAATTCTTGGACTTTTTCGAATAGAGGTTTTTGTACAGTAAACATAACTTTAAGCTTTGACTGTAATTATAATACTTAAATTATCTATCTAACGGTAATAGCTCCGCTAAAATGCCCCGCTATTGTATTTTTATGTCTGTGAATTAAACCAACAAAGGCAAAACGTTAATTATTTTCTTCACTTTTTTAAATTATAAAGACTCCTCTCTTTAATTAAAACAAAAACTAGAAAATTGTAAAAGCTGGGAAAATGCGAATATTCCTGAATTGATATTCAAGAATATTCGCATTTTACTTTTTACATTGTATACTTATGATGACGTAATTTCCTCGATTTTGTTCACATCCAGGCCGCAAGCAATCAGGCATACCCCAGAATCGTCAGCGTCTAAGATTCGACACAAACGTCATCTCGGCGTCATTGATATCGAACGCACGACCAGTTTTCATAAGCACATAACTCGAAAAAGTACCGAAGAGAAGATCGACTTTGATAGCGCGGAGTTCCACATCATAAACGAGTTGGTGGAACCGAGGCGCTCTGGCAAGATCTGGCAGAAGCTCGTACTGAACTCCGTTATGGATCGGTACATTGGACGTCAGGCCGTCAGCCTCTGTGACCACATATTGAACGAGGACTTTGACGCGAGGGAGAATATTGTTCTCATTGTGTATAACTCGCGACTTCTACTGAATTTAAATATGTTTACGGTAGGTCATTTTATACTCTGTTGGCAAGTAATGAACCTACGATTTCAGTTCATCAGTATTTTTTTTATTGTAGTAGAGGAGAATGAAATGTCAGGCAACATGAAATTAACCTAGGATCTTTTTTGAAAAATCTTGTTAATTTTTCTAAATTTAATATAGACGGTACTCAGGATAAGGCTTACGTATCGGCGAGGACCAAATGTCTTTTAACCTCTCTGGACACAACAACAACATTATAAACTATTGGCTGTATTATGAAACAGTACAACTTCTTCCATACTTGTGCATATATTGTGTATCGCTTCGCTCGCTTTTCGCTCTAAACGGAATTCTTACGTGAGAGCATCCTAACTTATTTGTTTTTTACTCTCGAAACTCAGTCGCTAACTGAACAGAAGTTCGAATGTCGTACTCTTTATATACTCAATTATAGATGTTTGATAAACGTCCATAACGTTTAATAATATATGAGGACATTCGCTGCAAACTTGGTTGTGCCCCCCAACCCTCTGAAAAAAATTCTGTATCCGCTCTTGTATGTTAGGGTGTCGACATATTAGGTCGTGCTGATAGAACTAAATATATCTTCAAGTTTATTACTCAATTTAACCAAATTGTATGCTATTGAATATATTTGGCGTTAATTTTGTAGAAATTCATTATTCATTAGTTTCGTTATATTACAACATTTTTGCTAAGAGCCCACCTGAAGATGTTGTAATACAACGAAACCTAGATCGTGGTAAAGAATTCGAATAAAGAAATAATACTACGTCACGTAGTTTTATTTAATTGCAAATTGAATGCAAAAATCGTTAACAAAATCAAAGTGTATACTGGCATGCTACTATTAAGAGTCTGGAAGATTTTTGAAAATGTCATTAAACTATTATGACGTGTTGGTAAAAGGCATTAAAAATTAAACGAAAAAGGAATAGAAAATTAATATTTGTTTGTTATTATCCGTTTCTTCGGTCTTAACAAATGTCACTTAAGGACAATATGTTAACAATGAAATGCAGTGATCAATTTGATGTATCTAGCCTTTTTAAGTCGCATAATTTTTCATCAATTTTCACATCAATTCCTATTGCCAGACCGACGATAATAACGATTTTCTAAAAGGCTTTATTCTGAAAACAGATTGACTTATTATACAAATTTCTTGTGTCCATAAATGGGAGTTATGGCTCTACGTATCAACGGCAAAAAACGGGGAAGTTCGAGATCAATTGTAAATATTAATACTTTTAAACATTAATCAATCTAAATGCGTGTATTATTGTCAAATGGAATTTTCAACTAAAGGCAAAATATACATAATGTAGATAACTAGTCTTAACGGAACGCCATCGCTTCAGCATTCTGGACGATAATACAACATGTTTACATCCTTTTACTAGACATATGTGTGTGTATATATATATATATATATATATATATATATATATATATATACATATGTACATCGATACAGGTAAATAAAATTGCACTGTCTGTCTGGGATTTTCAGTTTTTAAATACTTTTTCCGCTTGCACATTCTATTACTAAAACGAATCTAATGTTAGCTCGAAAACTATTTAGGCCATTAATATAAATTTTACAAAAAATATTTCCAAAAAATATGATTTATAATAAATAGATCATATATTTTTATATGTAGATTATGTACATAGATCATATCTTTTTTCATCGTGATATCTCAAACGAAGCATGTTTACACACTCTTACTTTTTGAGGCTGCGGTATCATCATGTACGCGTTTCGTATGTCTAATATTGTGTATATAATATCTATAGTCCATTTACTCGTTTCGTATGTCTAATATTGTGTATATAATATCTATAGTCCATTTACTCGTTTCGTATGTCTAATATTGTGTATATAATATCTATAGTCCATTTACTCATTTTCTACAAACTTTGCGGTATGGAACCATATAATAGCTTCACTTCTTAATAAGGGTCTCTCTCTATCTGATATCGAATATATTTTTAGAGAATATCAACATTTACGATTATATTTCATTCGGCGCCATCTATGGTGCAGTAGTAAAACTAACTCCACAGTACGCCAACTATGGTGCGATATCCTTGACAAATTATGTATGTTTATATCTCATTTCGATTATATTTTTTAAATAACCCGGCTTAATAAATCCAAAATTCTAAGTAAGTGAAGTCGTGGGTACTGCTATACTTCAGCATATATACTAATAACAGATCCCGAGCATGCTGGTAACTCTAACCGTGGCGTACAGCGCTGAAAAAATGCACGAATCATGCGGGCCGACACAGCGCGAGTGCCTGGTCAACACGACCCGCGTGTGCGTCAGCGCGGCGGTGGCCTGCGACGGAGTGGCCAACTGCGGCTCCGACACACTCTACGACGAGGACGGTGTCGCGTGTCGGAGACGCGACAGAGGCCGGTTGCTCCTGCCAACCGCCCTGCTCGCTTGCATCCCGGTCGTGCTCTACCTGCTCTACTGCTGGCTGCGGCGCTGCGTGCCCCGCGTTTCGGAAGCATTCTTCGTCTACACGGAGCAGGCTCAAAATATGTGAGTTTCATTCAGTCAGACTCAGCAGTATAGTAGTTGATATCTTCTTAAATTACGAAACGATTCACCGAACCTTGCATAGATGACTTCTTATGGAATTGGTTTCACTGCTACGTCATATATGGTCAACGAAATATAATACATGCATGCGTGTATACACATTGTGTATACATGCGTGTATACACATTGTGTATATATATATATATATATATATATATATATATATATATATATATATATATATATATGCGTCCTTCAGACACATTTGATACTGCTGCCTTTTTATTATTAAAACTTGAACAGTTTTGGTAATAGTAAAATGTATCCAAAAATAGCCTCAATTCAATAGCACGTCTGCTTTTCATAAACTAACCTGGCAATTTGACCTCAGGTGCAAATAGTAGGTAAGAAAACATTTTGTTACATACGGAGAAAGTCACGTGCTTCCAAAACCTGAAGTCCTGAGACCTGAAATCACAAGTCGAACCAGTGAAAAAGTAAATGAAGTACGTACGTTTCAGAAGACGTACCCTAGCCGCGTGCATTACATCACGAAGCTGAGACACTTTACAGAGCTAGTTTTCTACATTTCATCCATGTGTCTACAAATAATATGCCATTTCTCAAATAGGATGTTAAGCAATTGTCATATCAAAGTCACATGGAAATCGGAAACATTTTCTGCGTCCAGTATGCTTCCAGTGCTGGCAGTCACCAGAACTACAACTGTGTCCATATTTTCAATACGACACAACTATGTCTAATCTTTGAACATAACTTGTTATACGGTTTTAGACGATATCGCATTTTCGATCATACTTATAGAGCGCCATATATGACGTAGTAGTAAAACCAATTCCATAGGTATGACATCTACAGTTCAGTAGCAAGCCCCTTCATATCAAAAACTTTTTTGGTAAATTTGTAAAGTATTGTGGACATCATATAAACGCCAAAACCATAATTTTGTTTAATGTTTTTCGTTTTTTTTTGTACGCGCATTAGGTAAGAGCTGTTGAAGAATTCATCTTGAGTTTACATTACTTAATAACATAGAACCTTTGCTATATATATATATATATATATATATATATATATATATATATATATATATATATATATATATAAATAACTATGAAAAAGAATTTAGTATTAAATATTGATGCAAGCTAAGCTGCGAACCACAACAAGCCTATACTCATTGTTTTCTTAAAACTCACTATGTACAGTTGTTTTTTTGTGTTACCTAATTACTACTTGTTTGCAATTACACACGCGTTCTTAAGAGGTAATGTGCATCTGATTTATTTATCAAATGCTTAAAAAAATTGTTAGTTAGGGACTAGGTGGCAGAGGAAAAACAGACTGTACTCTTGCAACTGTATGGAGCAAGCTAAACGCCATAGGCTCTTACTAGAGTTTAACGATCAACCTGAAGCTCGATTGAGGACTGATCATGTGCGCTTATTTAAGAATACCCTGTCGGAATTTATCGATATTAATGATTAGTGGAAAATCGACTAAGAAGCGACTATCGGTGTCACTTTATAACCATCATTAATCGTAAAAGTAGAAATAATACTACATCACGTAGTTTCATTTTATTATTGTAACTCTCAATTTAAGGTTTAACTCAGGACATAATCAAGTTTCAGTTTACGGTAGATTGCGAGGCCGGTAGGCTTAGAGAGACTCAGAAACGTGTTATTAAAAATGAACAAAAAATCTAAGAACCTTTAAACGCTAAACATAGCTGTTATGTGATCTTGAAGCTTCCGAATCTAATGAACAATGAGAGCAACGAATAGCTACAACGATGTGATACTAATGAAAGTATTTACTAATCTATAAAAAGAAAATGAATTACAAAAAGAAAAAGAATCAAAACAATATCAGATACCTGAAATTGTTACCGATTAACCGTTAAAGTTAGTTAAAGGGACAAGCGGGTTTTCTTACAATAAGCCAGTTATTTACGTTGAGTAGGCCGAAAAAGAAAAATTAACGAGATCTACGCGTGTCAGGTGTTAAAATTGAGAAAGGAGTTAATTGGTCCATACCTATTATTCTAGTAAAAAAGGATATTTAGACCTTTTTCATTTGCCCCAAAAATGAGACGTTTCATTCATATATATTTGTAAATCTGTATAGTAAAGAGTCTAGACCTCCTTCAGTAATCAATAAGTTTCAAGGAATGCCTATTTTCAAGATAAAATACCAAGTCTATCACCTTATTTACTCCATGCTATCTAGAGATGAGCCAAAGCGCTTGTATATAAATTTTATGTCAGTTTAGGTTAAACTTAAAGAGTAAAACATTGATTAGACACAATGAATCAGCAGTCTTAGGACTTAGTTTGAATCACTGTCACAAAGTGAAAAAAACAATTATAACTGCCGGCCAGCACCGCAATCAGAATGATCCGTGCCGTTATACTGTTATTTCCACTAAAAAGAGACAGCCGTGATATTATTCTTTAAATCCAGGATAAATTACAGCGCATAAATAAAATTTGTCACGCTTAAAATGAAATCGAATAAAGAAGAGAACAATAGGAGAGAGGATAACTAAAATCTTGCTATCCACAACATGAAACCAATAAGATGGCCACTAATTTTTGACGTTTTCGTCACAACTTGTAACTTACGCAAATGATATTTACGCAACTTGATATTTACGCAAAGATTGAAATAGAAATATAGTTTTTTTTTAATTGCCCGACTCAAAAAAAACTGCTGCTTAAACTTCCATCGCAACCTGCAACTCAAACGAAAAAAAAGTAACGTAAGAACTCTTACTAAACGCAGCATAAACTCATTATATCATAGCAAGTATTTCGTCTGAACCTTGAACTGCGAATTGATTTGTACCACACAATAGAATGGTAGACGCAAAGTCCATATAATTCTAAAATTTTTTTTGTGGCTTCAAGAGACGATTCGTTTCAGCAGAGTCGATAATGCGATAAGTGTGGAATTATTTAATCGATATGGCCTTCGAATTTAAAGTATAGCAAAGATAGCAAGTTCTCTATATGCTACTGAATATTGCTTCCGTTTATAAAACACAGTTACTGATCTGAAAGGGAGAGAAACAGTTACCACGCAGTAGTTTTATTGCCGAAGTCATCCCACATGGGTAAAATGTTTTTATGGATAGGCGGTGGCCTTATTTGCCAATTTTGTCCGAAATATCTCAAGCCCACCTAAATGTGTGCTTGTGAAAATATATAAATAAATCATTCATCAAGACACGTTTGATACAATATACAAATCAGACTAACACAAAAGATCTTAAGGTTGAAAGTGAAAAACGCATATATATAAACTCCGAAATTATCACACACAACTCAGAAAATGCGACACAAAAATTGCTGTAACTTCTTTAAAACTTTATGGTTTCAATGATTTTCTCTAAACTCTATTCTGTGGTGATCTCCAGTTCATAGTATTAAACACTTGACAAACAGCGGGTAATATTATTAACGAAATAAAAAATGCAACCAAGTGTTCCAGGCTTAAAGAGTATTCCATAGGAAGGGTGCCTGCGGAACATAGAATAGTAATGATTGTTGTTATTGTTCTTATGTAATCTAGAGAATCTACGTTCTTCGCCGCATTAAAATGGTCAATGGTTAAATGACTCTTCTTTCCGCACTGCCTGATGAGCACCATATTTACTTGACGATAGCCAACACTTAAACGTCGCGATGATTTAATCGAAGTTTATACAAGTGACGGACGTTATCGATGGATTAATTTACTTATCCATTAAGCAAATGTTATCTTCTCTTTTACACACGATAGTTACAGAGAAAATTTATAAACGATGTCCTGGACAGCGTTACTTCCATTAGTGATGACCGATTAAATCATTATAGTCTTTCGTTGCAGACACAAATTTTGTTTTAAAAAGATAAAAATGAGCGAAGTTAGAAATAATATAATAGTTATAGTAAAGTTACATAGGTAATCCCCAAAAAATCCTGATTTATTCTTTGGCGATTATTGAAGTAACACTTCTTTACGCACGCTTTACTTGGGGAGTAAGCTGGTGAATGCGTGATGAGAGCGTTACGAAAAGTGTGATCGGGCGAGGCGAACGGAAGTTGAGAGGGAGATATAAGTTAGTGAAGACAGAAAGAGAGAGAGTTACGTTTCGTATATTACTGTAGGGACAAGAGAGAGAGAGAGGTGCGAGCACACATTTTCTTTCTCTCTTTCGCTCATAACCAGTTATGTTTCGTATATCTAAGACACAGTGCAAGCCTATTGTCTGTATCACACTGTAGGAGCAAGAGAGAGCAGTGCGCACGCACATTTTCTTTCTCTCTTCCTCTCATAGCCAGTGCATGAAATATATATATATATATATATATATATATATATATATATATATATATATATGCGATAAAATTGTGAATTCATTTTAAAGTTCATATTTTGTGAATTTGAAGTTCTACTTCAGTCGTGTGGTCTAAAGCACACTCGTTTTTTTCTAATATACATGTTATTTAGGTTATCGTATCAATGTAAACAATTATACATCAACAATTTTTTTTTCACTGAGGTTGAAACCCTTTTAATAAGTAAATACTAATAATGATGAATTTGTGGCTAATATTGAATATATTTGGCGTTAGTTTTGTAAAAATTCATTATTCAAAATTAAATGAAACTACGTGATGTAGTATGATGTAGTATTACTTTAAGTTCTTTACCACGACAATTGAATATTAGCAAAGATGTTGTAATACAACGAAACCTAGGTCGTGGTAAAGAACTTAAAGAAAGTAGAAATAATACTACATAACGTAGTTTCATTTAATTGCGAATTTGTGGCTGTTTAGAAATAGGTACACTAGCATCTCAGCCAATTAAAGAACGATAAAAGTGCATACAAAATTGTAAATATTACTTGCAAACGAAGAGCTGTGGTTATTTATATTGATAAGAAAAAACTAGACATAATTATCTGAATCCAAATTATCTTAATCCATTGCATAAAATACCATAAGATCGCGTGACAGCAGATTGGCGGACCGTGCGTTGATTGTAAGGTCCATAGTTACGTCTTCTGCTAATGATTGTTATGATAACTATCAGCAAGTGATACAGATGCAAAAAATAAAAGTCGATAATATTTTGTAAATTAACCAACTAAATGGTTAAAAGTGTGTCCTAAATATAGAAATTGAGCATTTGAAGATCGAATGAAGGTGCTATAATAATGCTACAATAGCCGGATCCAAATTCTATTGAAATTATTTGGGAACGGCTTAGCATTGAAATCATTGTGAGACATTCTAGCATAGAAATAGCGCGCTTTAGATATTTATGCAATAATGAATATTGTTTATAGACTTTTTTCAATACAGAATATTTTGCTGTTCGAAAAAACCTTACATTCCGTACTCCAATTATAATTTAAAATTTTTATTGATGTACAAAAAATTAGCAATTTTTTAAAATTAGCAATTAGCAATATATATATATATATATACTTATGTATATATATATATATATATATATATATATATCTGTGTGTGTGTGTGCGTGCCTGTGTATATACAGGTGCTCCTTTTTTATGCCATATGTTCACATGGATGTTTGGTCTCATCACTGTGTAAAAAGTTTCTGGTAAAAATGAGAAAACCCAACTCTCAGAAAGATAAAACTGTAAAGACTATGACCCTATTTTAAATTTATACATCACTAATAAGATCAGCTGATGATTTGCAAAGTCTTGACAATGGATTCTTTTTAATGCATGCTTCGGAATGGGGAGTTAGCATTGAAAGACCGACCGAGATGAGACGGAAGTGTCGTCGTACTGGCGGGGGAGTGCCGATGCAGCTACGTATACCTCCTATTCTCTCAGACTGCGTGTATCAACGTGTTGTCATGGAAAGTGCATGTCGATATCGACAGCGTCCTATCCGTATTCTTCCTCTGCTTCGTAGCCGAAATAACACGTTGTCTCCTTCTATCTGCCCTTTCTCCCTTATAGAAACACTACGTAATAAAAAGGGGCCTTCTTTCACACTACATTCGTATGCCGTACAGTAAATACGTGCTCAAACGCAATATTTAATTTAATTTAAGGATAATATTAGGGTATTAATTATGTGTGAATCATAGAGTAAAAGTGATAAACCAAACGATGCTTTAGTACAAATCAAATAAAGGATGTGGCAGATATACAGGCTGTCCAATGGCAGATTTCAATGTTTGAAACATTGTAAATAAAAACTACACCTCTAATACAAAGTAGGTTTATTTTAACTTTATAACAACAAATGCGGATTTAATTTTTTAAAAACCACGTTTTCCAAATGGCGGCCATCGAGTCTGACACACTCTTCGAGTCTAGCACGCATGTTTTCAAAAACGCGTTTGCAGAGCGACTGGGGTATCCTACTGACTTCGGCTCGAATATTTTCTTTAAGTTGTGTCACAGTGCTCGGATTTGTTTTGTAAACAACGGATTTTAAGTATCCCCATAAGAAAAAGTCACATGGGCTTAAATCGGGTGAGCTAGGTGGCCACGGTACGGTACCGTTTCGGGATATGTTTTTTTCTGGAAATAACTGCCGCACTGCATTCATGGACACATTAGCAGTGTGAGCTGTGGCCCCGTCCTGCTGAAACCATGTGTTTTGGTTGAAGGATGGACTATTCTGTAGTTCTACTCTGAAAAAGTCATTTAACATCTGGGCATATCTCTCCGAATTCACAGTTACAGTTTGGCCACGTTTATTTTCAAAGAAATAAGGCCCTATGATTGCAGATGCCGACATGGCACACCAGACTGTAACTTTAGACTTAGGTAAAGGCTCTTGATGCATTTGTCTTGGGTTGTGAACATCCCAGTAACGAAAGTTCTGCTTATTCACATATCCTCCAATGTGAAAGTGAGCTTCGTCACTAAAGAATATGATGCCCATCCGGGTAGCAGTACGAAATCTCAACAACATCACCTTCGCGTAAGTTTTTCTTAATTCAAAGTCAGAATCGTGTAAATCTAGAACAATTTGAATTTTATATGGATGGAACTTGAGCTTTTTTCGCATTATTACCTGTAAAGTTGATTTCGGAATTCCCAATATCGATGAACGTGTACGCAGTGATAAACGGGGATTTTCAACGACAGAAACCATAACACGCTCGACATTTTCATCCGTGGCTATCAATGGTGTAGGTCCTGGGCTGGGCCTATTTAATGTTGATCCTGTAGCTCTGAACCTTGCTACCCATGACTGAATGAGGTTGGTCGATGGTCCATCACGTAATCGACGAATACTGTAGCGATTATTAAATCAACGGCGTGCTACAGACAGCGGAAATCCACTCGAAATGTACGCCTCGACAGCAAAAGCGCGGTGCTCTCCGCTCCACTGTTCCATGGCTACTAAAACATCCGCACCGCTTGCGCTTCTAACGACGCCCCCCGCGCCCCTCTTATGTGTTGCGTTCAGAAACTATGTTTGTTCAAACTTTGAAATCTGCCACTGGACATCCTGTATTTTATCTGTTTTGGAAATTAATTATAAATAAATAATTAAATAATATTTTAATATTTTCTTTCATTTGTGGGAGGGAAGTTAGAGAGAGGTAGAAAGAGAGACAGAGAGAGATAGAGAGAGAGAGGGGGGGAGAGAGATTCTACCATTACCTGTTTACGTAAAAACGTAAAGAGCTTCGATTCTATAATGCGACCACTTAACGGGACACCCGTTTTTTTTCTATATTTAGGTGACTTGTAATATTATTCTGAATAGGAAAAACGAAAAAATGGATTTATTGAAAAAAAAATTTCCTTTCAATCACGTCTGTATTATCGTAAGGAACAGTACACCTGCGTGTGCCGAACTCTTTATTTTCCCGTAAATTACAAACTGTCTAACAAGTTTTAATTTAAGAAATATTATTATATTCATTTTCTCGCTTCCGCGATTAAAAAGCCTATTTGAAGAAGCCTATTTGATAGAGAAACAAATATCTGATGGCCTCCGACTGCGTGTAACCATCAATTGCGTTGTTGGTTAGTGTAAGCTTAGAATATCTTGAGTCACGAAGACGTGATAATTGCATGAATGATCTCCATCAATGCACCATTGTCACAAATACACTCTGACTCGTTTCCAACTTTTTAGTTTTATTTTAAAAGTTTTTATTTAACTTGCTTTGTTATCTCTTTCTAATTTTGTAATCGATATTTCATCCACGTCCTGACGGGCTAGAAACCCGTAACTTGATATATATACTTGTTTTCCGTGACAATACAAAATTATGATAGAGCCAGGATCTGATGATGGTGATGAAAATTGAGCAAAGGATCTCTGTTTCCTATACAAAGAGGTTCTCCTTGGGTTATTTTCTCCTATTAAGTACACTTACCTATGTGTACTTTTAACAATTAGAATACTTTTTTCACCTTATTTTACTTTTTCTTTCTACTTTCGTTTTTCTGTTGCGATATAAAATTTATTTATTTTTCTGTCATGTCTTTGACAAATAAGTCAACAACATAGGCAAACGAGTCACTCTTCCACATAAAACGGAAATGGAAACGCACACGCCCCACCCCCACTCAATTACTATTATGTGGTATAACGAAATCGATACATACGAACATGCATCTTAGATTTTTTTTAACATACACTCAGTGGAACAAGCACATACGGGGCGTAACTAAAAAGGGTGGGATGAGAGAGAGGGAACGGTAATGGTGTCATATAGAAAAGAGGGAAGTCCACGAAGCAACAATACCAAGGCTTTAATATCCCTTCAAGTAACGTGAAGAAAAGTTGTTTCCAAAACGAGCGCTACTTGTGCGAGTTGCTACGAGGCAGTATTTTTGTGTGCCCACCTCAGGGAGTTGAAACTGAACTATGCAACAACTGGGCATTACATGCGGAAATCAGAGGTCTTCATGAGGAAGTAGGGTTAGCCATTACGACGAAAAAATAGTGAAGTCCATGAAGCAACAATAACAACGCTTTAATATCCCCTCAACTGACGTAAAGATAAGTCGTTTCCAAAACGAGCGCTACTTGCGCGAGTCGCTAAGAGCAGTATTTTTGTATGCCCACCACAGGGAGCTGAAACTGAACTATGCAGCAGCTGGGCATTACATGCGGAAATCAGAGGTCTTAATGAGGAAGTGGGTTAGCTATTACGAAGAGACCAAGGCTGTCGATGATCTCTTAGGTCGAGTCTCAACACGTATAATTACCGCAACGGGGAACCAGTCAATAATTGACGTTTTAGAGAAGCACAGAAGTTACTGACTAGAAAAGGAATAGAGGTCAGTGTGAGGACCATCAAACGCCACATGGTTGATTCTAACTAAGTATGGAGAAGCGTGAAATTCAAACCATTTTTGAAACCGGAACACCGACAAGAGCGGTTCAGGTCGACTTAATAAAATATCGACGGTGATTGATCGAATGTCATCTTTTCTGATGCCCCTTTTTTGTCAGCTTAGGTTATAATGTATGCTTGGTCGGTACGTGGGTGTCGTTTGCTGCAGTGCACTGTTAAACACCCCATGAAATTTCCTGATTGGGCCGGCTTCTGCATCAAAGATTTCGGTTTTTTAAATGTATTTCTGGGAAACTTAAAGCACAAAATATGATAACAATCTATCAAAAAACATTGCTTAACTCTAATCAAAAATAATTTGGACCGAACAATCACGACTGGATAGTCCAGAAGGATAATGACCCTGAACATCAGCGTCGACTCTGCAACATGTGAGAAACTGAAAATAATATTATCACTTCGGGCTGGTGCTCGCAGTCACTTGACGCGAACTCTGAAGCAGCTCTCGTCACCTTCGCAACATCTGGAAGTCATTTTCTCTAAATTACATGCTGAAAACTTAACAGAAAGTATGCCTTAACGTTGTCAGGTTATAATTGATAATTACAGCAACTGAACGGAGTTTTAAATTAATGCATTTTACTATATTTAGAGAACTTTGAGAACAAAAGTTCAATTTTTGAAGATGTTTCCTTTTTCTTATAATTCTGAAGTTCTCAAATTAATCTGGTGACAGACTATCCTCGTACGGGCAACTTCAGCCATAACTCCAAACTAGTAAATGTCTTTACATATAAACTCAACATCTGTTCGTCTGTCTGTCTGTTTGCTTATAACTTGAGTTCTGCTAGATACATTTTGATGTAGTTCTTCCTATCATAGGGTATATTTATCTGGGAAGGTTATGTAATAAAACAGTAGCCTAAATGTATACATTAGCTATAGAGCTATGTTAATATTAGTGAAATAGGTAGATGGGAATTTGGGAAGCACTATGGATGACGCGACGACGGCGGGGCGAGTCATTTTATCGGAGAGATTCAAATACAACAGTCAATTGTGGAAGTTGTGAACATCACAATTTCTTCGCGAGAGAAGCTGCGGGAAAGCTAATATTCTATATATAGAAGTTGGTATGGGTAACAAGTGAGTGAATAAATCAAAAGAAACGATACACCACACTAATTCATTAAGCTAAATAATTCTCTTCAAATTTTATTGATCCATTTGACTTTTTGATTCGGCAGATTTAATAAATTAGTAACATTATTCTTTTCTCTTTGGTATGCATTAATTTTTTGTAGTAGGTTCATCCATTTTTATTCCGTAAAGAATTAAGCAGAAAGCTTGAAAAGCATCAAATTCATCTTGTATTAGGTAGGTGCATCACTTTCTCTCCCGCGATAATTTATGCGGAGTGAGTGAGTAACACAATTCATATTCATAAATCTACTCAAATTTTGTTTTATTAAGAACTACTTACGCCGAAATTAAGTTAAAAGGTTCATTTGAAAAATTCGTAATTATTACATAAATTTTGTGTGCGTTTGGTTGACGATGTTAAGTCTGCAAAGTATGAAAAGTCGTCAGTTACAATAAATTTTTTTCCAGTCATTAAATACAGAACTTAATACAAGAGCTATTTGATTAAAATCAAATGGTAGAAGTTTGTCGATCGAGATGTACAGCAATACATGTCGATCGACAAACTTCTGCTTATTCTTTAAAGTCATCGAGTCGTTAAGTCGTCAGTGTCATTGAGTCGTCAGTGAGTTACTTCACTTATAGGAATCAAGATGACTCACAACTATATAGAAGTTTCGTGAAAACTAAAAATAATTTTTCTATTTGTTACTTTAACAATGTTTTCCCATTTAGTCATTTCCCGTTTTTTTCCTTCTTTCCAGCCGTGGGCAAAATTTTGTGGTTTTTAAATGTATGACATATTTCTAAAGATGAAATACTTTTTTGTTATAGATTATACCTGGACACAATCATGAGGTCTCCGCGCGAGAAAGACAGAGCGCCTTCTAAGTATGGAGTTGGCGCTGGCTACCCAGAGATAGAGCTCGATCTAGGAGAGCAAGAACACGAGGCCCGCACACATATCAATAAATTTAAAAAATATTTTCTCTTCATTAAGCGCCTTTTCCGATGGAAAACAAGCAAAGATAAAGATCGCTCATCTTTCAATGAAGAAGTGATACAAAATTACTTCCCATCGAAGCATATAGGACAAAACGTCGGTGTCCAAACCGGACCCAGTTTGGAAATGGGAAATGTGTCAAGTCAAGTTCAAACCGAATTGTCTGTGGATGAGATTCCGGAATTTATTTGTGGAGAAATCGACGGTTCAAGTTTAGAAGAAAATTTAGTCAAAGATCAATCAGAGTTACCAATCCTCGGCGGAAACTTAAGAACAGACAAACGTAACGATTTAAACGTCATACAGTTTCTGAAACATATGAAGCAAAACATCGACACCACATTCGCTCACAGGCCGAAGGACAGAAATGCAGAGAAGATCGAGGAGAAATTACCCACCAAAGTCACGGATGATTCACAAGATATGTCTTTGTCGAAGATTGAAGAATCAAACAGTGGTGACGCAATACCATCGTCGAGGGTTCCCAAGATTAGGTTTGTGGAGGATGCGATCACGATAGCACAAGAATGTTACGAGGATGAAGAGTCGGAAAATTCGGCCGAAAGAGCCATTTCGGCTTTCAGCGGATCCTCCATTAATATTAAGCCTAACACCACACAACTGAATGACAGAACTCGTTTTGCGAAAAAAAGTAAGCAGAGGTTGAAGATTTTCCGTAATTCCTAAAGTTTTTACTGACGAAACATTAATTATTTTCTCAATGCGACATTTTTAATATAATTTTATATAAATTTGTAATTAATATATACATGTTTATATCTTTTTATACTTATTTATTTGTTTTATTATTTGTTCGTATTTCACTATATACAATCGTCTGGAACGTCGACTTATCTCACCTATAATTTTATGTTAAAATCTTTTTCTTAGTTTCTCGATTGAATAAAAGTTTTTCTACTTTCCAAGATGTACACTTTAGTATTTCTCAGATATACCATTCCAAGTTCTGGAAAATAGTTACAATACCGACTTTGAAAGGCAGTTACCATCTAGTGTCAGGAATGACCTCATCACCACTACGTTCTGGAAATACTTTTACACTTTCATGTCTTTATTCTAAAGTTTACCAATCTTAATTACATCAGAAGTATTTTAAAAGGTAATTATGATATTAATTTCACAAAGGAACATTTCATATGTGTGTTTATTAGCTTATGGTATTCAGATGCACATGCGGTATGCATTGTATTTTTAGAACGTGTGGGTAAAAAGAAGTAATGATTTAATTGAATAGTTCAAATATTTTCATATTTTAATTGAACTTTTAAACTATTATGGCTACATTAAAATAATATTCGACAGAATTGTACACGACGATAGAATCAATAAAAATAAGTCAAGATGTATATATACATAACTATTATAGGACCATTAAATGAAACTACGTGATGTAGTATTATTTCTACTTTCTTTGAGTTCTTTACCACGACCCAGGTTTCGTTGTATTACATCTTCAGGTGGGCTATTAGCACTTCCTTAAAGAAAGTAGAAATAATGCTACATCACGTAGTTTCATTTAATTGTGAATAATGAATTTCTACAACATTAACGCCAAATAAATTCAATATCATAACACCGTTTGTCAATACTATTGTAATGTAAAAGATCACACCTTACTTTTCTGTACTCGACTAAATCACATAATTAATAAACTGTTAATAACAACAATAAGAAATTAACTTTAAATAATTAGCACATAAAAAAGCTATTAAAACAAAATCCAATTATGGCCCTTTTTTGACCGGATAAAACCGTAGTAGTAACCGACTTTATTTTAGTTAAAAATAAAACTTGTAATTAATAAGTCACAAGCTGGCATTACGCAGCTGAGTACCCTGGAAAAGAAGAAAGTAACGATATACTTTTCTTTTCGTTAAGGCGGTACTGTGGAAAAAGTGCGAATGGCGGGAATTATCGATTATCGATAACTGTGGGCATTCGCGTAAATGTTATCGATATTAAATTACAAAAAACTATTACAAAGAAATGACGCTGCAAGGCATAAACAATTTTCCTTATCCAAGCAAATGGAAGTTTCATAAGAGTAATATGTTAAAAACATTTTCGAAAGCAAAATCAGCAGAAAATAAAAAAAAACGGTTAAATGCAAGTTGTGAGGGTTCCGTACACATTTAGGTGTACATAAAAAGTTATAAAAATGGTGTAAACTTAAATGTTATATTTCTATTAGGCGTTCCTGAATATAAACAATATTTTCTTTACCTAAACATATTGTCCAGTTTATCTTGCACAGATATAAAAAATAACTTGTTGCCCGTATTTGTTCAATTGTTCAAATGAATTTTTAGTTGAAGTTCTTACTAGATGCCATTATCGTTTATTTTAATTTTAAACATACGTGGTTAAAAAGTTAGAGGGGAAGGAAGTGGGATTACAAAAGGTTTTTTGAAATCAACTCGCGAAGGAGAATGGACTCCAATCCATTTCTTTAGTGAAGATCTCTTTTACGGTAACTCAGTCAACGTGGTCCGTTTGAAAAACATGTTTTATCCTTAATTTCTATTTACGGGGAAGTATTTCGAAAATATTTTGAAAAAAATTTATTAATGATACCTGTCTACAAGCCTAGAACACTAAGCGTACAGTGGCAGACTTGCTGCTAAAAGAACATTTTCTTACAGCCGACAACAATGAATCGAGTGAGAAAAAAGAAGTACTGCGCTGGACTGTGAATTATCAGTAAGAAGTAAATAATAACAGAATAATAATACAGAACACATAATAATGAATTTATACCCAAATACATAATAATAAATTTATACACAAAATACATAATAATGAATTTATATAGGCGTAAATGTAAAAAATACAGAATGAATATAATACTAGTTCTGCCTAAGACTCAGTCCGCGTATGAAATCCAGAATAAGAAAAATTGTTAGAATTTGTTTTCTCATATGTTGCTCTTTGATATAAACTATTACCATATGAAATTTCATCAAAATCCGTCCAATACATTTTACGTAATTGAGGAACAAATTGACATACAGACAGACAGATAACAATTCTGAAAACAGATATTCTGGCTTCTATTATCATTCTATAACCTAATTTAATCACTCTTTTCCATGTATAGAATTCACTCTGTTACAATTTTATGATTCGTTTAGATTAAATAAAACAAATGTAAAACAACACGTTAGGGACAGGGGGCCTCCCTTAAATAGGATGTATTGGGTTTTAGGATGGGTTGGGGTGTAGAAGAAATTTCAAACTGTCAATTATAATAGGTAATGTAATTTAAAACAAATTTTTAGCATTGACAATGAGGGTGCACTTTGTATATTTGTATTCAGTTGATTCCATAATCTAGTGCGGTAAAGGATTCCTCATGGAATGTAGTTCCGTGCTGAGGGCTTACGAGGGTGTACTTATTTTTAGAACATAATTCAAGATCGTGGACTCATGGATAGTGGAATCTAGATGGACCATATGAAGATGTAAAAGAAGTTCTCACAATTTGGCTACGGAACTCTGAAAATGAAGAGACTACACCGTCTCATGCACAGGTGTGGCAAAAAAGGCTTTGACGCATGATTAATCTTTAGATGTAGACGGAAAATTATTTCTGATCTGTATTACGTGATAGAAAAACATATTGAGTATGGCCACTAAACGCTTCAATAACATAAGGTTGGCCTATGTAACTCGATGTGCAATTATACGCCTCGATGTGTAATATACAACTTATGTAACTCGATATGTAATTATACGCCTCGATGTGTAATACATAACCTATGTAACTCGATATGTAATTATACGCCTCGATTTGTAATATATAACCTATATAACTCGATATGTAATTATACGCCTCGATGTGTGATATATAACCTATGTAACTCGATGTGTAATTATACGCGGCTGTAGCGATGTGTACTTGTACGTGGGTATATAATTTCGCGTAAAATTTTACACGAAATTAAGCCAACGTACAGTACTCACCACGTCATCGGTGCAGTTTAGCAGAATTGTATACTTCTAAAATGACGGTGAACCGTGTCAGCAAAAACTTGCCAGAAATAACTGGCCAGAAATTACATTAGTTTAACTGTGATCTCGGACAAAGCAGGTTGCGCAGATGAAGTGAAATGGTGTATGCCAGTATCTACAACTGCACTGGACAAGTCATATCAAATATAGAGAGTCATAAACGACACCAAAACCATCAAGACTCGTATCGTCCAAGTTCTTGTGTTTCCCATATTCCTGAACGTCCCAGAAACGTGAACGCTTAAGAAGGAGAAGGTAAAGACCCTGGGGATGTACTGCTAGAAAAGGCTACTGGGAATATCCTGAGCTGAATTCCGGAATAATGTCTCCATACTCCAAAAATTCAACATTAAATAGCATCTATCGACCTTAATACAATCTCGGAAGCTGACAATTTTGTGGCCATGTTTCACGGTGGTCTTGTTCCACCACGAGACATGGTCATGTATTTAAAACCATGAATCAGCGTGGCTTAACGTCAGCTGTATGAATTTCAGCCTGTCTGATGAACATTTTTGGTTAATTTTATTAAATATAAATTATACACATAGAGGAGAGTCTGTCTAGAAATTTTTCCAACCAATACCAGCATATTTTTTCCTGATTAATTACGGTATGAAATATAATGTATTAAAAATTGAACTCGTCTATATATTTTGGTAATATTCAAAATGCAATTTACAAAATTCAGTGTCGGTGAAATATCCGCGAACCCGACTCGGTTACATTGGCTTCGCAACTATGGAAAAGACACATGGTTTTGAAGTATTTACCAAAAAATGGCCACCAGCTCTCAGTTTATTATAATATTACACGATTTTTAATTATATTTTTTTATAATTTTATTTTCAAAAAATTAGAAATTCGTCAAAACAGTTTAGAAAGAGATAGCATCCATCTGGAACTGGCGGCAATAACTAACTTTTTTTTGTTTAACTATTATTTTGTAGACCTGTAAAAGATGTGAATTTTCTACAATTTTCCAGTGCAAAATCAGAATCATGCCTTTGCCTGACTTTTTTCCACTTCAAATAGCTATGCATATGTATGTACCTAAAGAAATTTCCGCGAAAACGATTCATGAAAAATCGTTATCTCTATCGTTGGATTGAATTGTCCCCATACGTGTATACATACACACACACACACACACGCACACACACACATATATATATATATATATATATACATATATATATATATATATATATATATATATATATATATATATATATATATAAACACACATACATATATCAAAAGGGAATCCTTACACCACAAATCACGCGTCTGTATTGTTATCTCGTCTGTAAACAATTTCTGCTTTTATCAGAAACTGTTTAAATGGGAGCGTTTGAATTTAGCATGGTAGATTCAACTCTCCCTTAAAGTTTGCGAGTATTTCGGAGAGAAAATTTTTTAATTTGATTTGAAAAAAACGAGACAAGTGAAAGGAAATGTTCATTTCATTGTACATTTCCTTTCACTTGTCTAATTAATTGTTTTTTGAAATGTTAATTAATTGAAAGGAACAGGTATAAAGATTCCAATTCAACAATTTATATGAAATATTCTAGGTATGTTACTGAAAATGAAAATGCTCCTCTCTGCTTTCTATGTAGCCGAAATGCTACATTAAAATTTAAAAAAACAGGGTTCCTAGAAATTGATCTAAATTTTATTGGATTTCAGAAATTCACAATGTTTTGTCCTGAAACTTATACCAGATGCACATAGTCAAAAATAATATTTATATATATATATATATATATATATATATATATATATATATATATATAGTTTACAAAAAATAGTATATCCTTGCTTTTACATGTATATAATTATGTGTATTGCACTTTCTAAGCCTTATAACTGAATACAAATTAATTAAATTTATATATATATATATATAATATTAATATAATATATATAATATATATTAATTAATTAATATAATATATATATAATATTAATTAAATTTCATTAAAATCTAAAATTTCACGAGACATGATAAATTAAAAGTTATTTTTTTAAGTTATAAATATAGAGTATTAATTATATTTACAATAATGTATCTAATTTTATCCTACATTCTTACTGTAATAATCAAAGTCGCACAAAGGTAACGAAATTTATATTTACGATCGCTTCATTTCAGCAATATTCGAGACTGAATCGCATTTGCTTAAATGATTTAAATATTTGAAGCCTTAGGATATCAGATAGCAGAAAAAAAGACAGTTTCAAGAGAGCCCCAATTTTAGTCTTGTAAATAGTTGGAAAAAAAACTAACCAGGATTGGCCATACTGCAAATAATTTGAATACATGGAGCAAGTGAGCAGCTGATTGCATTTAAACCTTGCAGTATGAGTTTAATTCATAATTAACATGGTTTTTTAATTTTACTTTTCTTGTTGCCTCGTTGGTGATTCGATTAGCACAGTGACAGGCTAAGTTTATATAAAAATTAAGTCATTCAAAATGTCAACGAAAATCCAGGGGAAATTTTGACAAAAACAGCTACAAGAACTAAAAATTTTCATTGTTGGTTGTAGTTGTAAAGGCTAATGTAATGGAGTTAATAAAATTAAATATAACTTTGATGGCGACAACGTTAGTCGCGAGTCAGAGGCCGATAGTGAGTAACAGAATACTTATGTACGAAGAAGACATGTCGGAATACTGCAAGTGGGGAGTCTTGAATTCGTGGTTCCTCGACGTTGACATTGCTCTTCGAGTGACTGTCTAGAGCACACAACTGCAGAAGCATCAGCGTCAGGTAAGGTGGAGCGTAGCTAGATGATATCGTTTAGGTTTTGTTACTATAGCTATTACAATTTTAAAGGATTAAAAATCTCACCAAAGAAACGCAAGGTTATGAGCTGGCTTGTGGATTTTTTTCGTAACTTCACAATACAATTTATTGTTTTATTTTATTATTGGCTTATATAGCAATAGTCATTGCAGCACCACATACCCCTGCTACCACATCCAAACCTGTTTATACGAACGAGCGCAAATTACTTAAATTTTGTACTAGAAACAGAGAAACGATCAAATTTCTAACTTTTTTTTATTTACACAGTATAATAATTAAACAAGAAAACAAATGTAAAATAACATAAGAAATGAGACATTTCATTATAATTGGTTAATTTAGTCAGTCGGGACGCTAGAAAGCGCAACATACACATAGTTCTGTACGCAGATATTAGATTTTTTTTAACTTTGAGTTATTTTATGACCTATTAGTTCTTAAAAATTGATTCTAAGAAAAAGTCTTCGATTTTTTCATGGACACAAATTTTCATTTTGTTTCCTGTGCAAAATATTACAGCCGATTGAGGGTGATTGTTTAATTAAACCTATTAATTAAAGAAAAGCTTCAGCTTATTCAAAAAGTCCCTTCTATATTGTAGACAACATTTCCGACTCATTAATGATGGGATTTCGAGAATAAAAAGTAAACAATCTGAACTATTAATTAAAAAAAAGCTTCAGCTTATTCAAAAAGTCACTTCTGTATTGTTGATAACATTTCCGACTCATTAATGGTAGGATTTCGAGAATAAAAAGTAAACAATCTGAAAGTATTCTGCTTTGGCTTCATTATCCTTAATTTGACGACCATGTCGAGACATGTGTTCTCTTAGCGGGTTAGCAATATCTTAAGACAACGGGATTTATTAGCGGGTTAGCAATCCAATCCACGCCTGCATCAAAATCCATACCGGCAACGGTTCAAATATTTTAAGACAACGGGAGGCGATTAGACGAAACAACTCTAGTAATTATTCGGTTGTTACCTAGAACTCCGTCTCAACCGATATAAGAAGGGGTTTTCTCCAGAATGCAATTCCACAAATTATATCCAGAACTAATTAACATAGAGTGACATCACAGATAAATTTTATAATTCAACTAGAAACTAGAAATAATCCTAACTGACTAGAAATAATTCTAACTCATGCCAATTTATATGATAATTTTTTTAAACTCTATCAGCCAATCTTCTAAACTTATTGTTATAGTTAATCGAAAGAGATGGCTCTGTATCAATAATCAGAATCTGTATCTGTATCAATAATAGACAAATAAATAAAATAAACAACAAATAACTGGCAGCGGGCGTAAATTGGGCTAGTCACGCCTCTATCGGCAATCACAGAGACTTTGTATAAGAATAAAACTTTACTTTTCCAGTGATTGAAGTAGAAACAAAATATTTTAAAGATAATTCGTAAAAAATTATATATAAAGAAAAATTATTTAATTAAATATATCCTATTAAATACAAACAAAAACCATTACATTCATACTACGAAGCTCCGTACACACACGTATGACATATGGGAGTAAATACATAATATTTGTATAAAAATATTAATATTATTTTATTTATTGTAAGTATATGTGTAGTAGATTATTTAGCTTTTCCAGTTAACCAATCTGCATATTCTCCCGCTGCATTATGGATCTATTTAATTTACCTATTTTTTAAGTAATGTGATATACTCTAGCTTAATCCATTGTCTGAGCTATGTTTTGTGGATTTATTGAGCAAAAAACTAAAGATTGAATAATATATTGAACCGAAAAGGAACTTCTGCGTAACCCACATTTGGCTATACTCACTGGTAAGTACCTAGTTCACGCTTCGTCAGATTTTCGAGATCAGTAACTTACGCTCCATCAGACTTTTCGAGAACTGGTAAGTTACTACCAGTTGAATGTCTTCATTTTTTTATTATATTTACGAGCCGAAACTCGTACAGAGGGTATTATCCATCCGCATTTATTTATTCACAGATGCTTTAAACCCTCTGATTTCTTTTCAATTTAAATATATTTCAATACCTTGCAATTTATTACGGTATAAAAATATTTGTTCGAATATAAATATACGTATTGCAAAAAAACAAGCATCTAAAACATTTTTTATAACTATGTAAATCTTGAAAGATATTTTATATGCATTCGAATAATCAGAAATTTTGTCTATTAAAGATGTGTATATTAAAAAGTGTATGTATATTAAAGAGTGCTAACAGGTAAAATTGTCTGTATATTAAAGAGTGCTAACAGGTAAGACAAAACATTCGAAATTTGATAATTTTTAATTTATTTTAAAAATATTGGATTGGAATTAAATGATTTGTTAAGATTATATGGTTAAATATAGTGTTGTTTAAAAATAAATGTTTAAATAATTTTAAATATTGATGTTGCTGTTAAAGTTTTTAATTTTTTGGTGACAAATTTTATAAAACACAACGGCAACATAACAATAATCTATGGTAATTTAGTGACTTTTCTTGAAGAAAGCTATACGCAATATTATGTTTCACAACGGTTTGGTTAAGTCGTTCTAATGTTCAGAGGACCTGGAAAAGAATTCAGGAAAGTGATTCATTCAAAAGAAGACCAGGGTCGTGAACAAAACTGTGTACTGAGTCAAGGGATAAGTAAAAAGTGTTAACCTGTGGACTGTCAGTAGGAGAGTTCCAGAAGTTCATATAGACAGCCGAAGACCGGCTAGGGGCCCAAATTACTTTGTGGGCTCCATATTGTGAGGTTGAGGTGTACCCAAAATTGTGTGACCGTAGACCGAAGTTCCACCAGACGCCACATGGTGCTAAGAAAACCTGGAGAATGTTATACAGATATGTGTTTCGAAGCGATTACGTCTTATGGCGTGGGCTCTGTTATGTTTGGGGCAGGCATAACTTCTGAAGATCGTATGGAGTTAATTTTTGTTGAAAGTGTTTCTCTGAATGCACAACATCAGGGAAATCCTAATTCTTCATGAATAACCAGCACTAGCCGTTACAAGAGTTGCTGCTGTCTTCATGTACGATAACGCTTAAGCTCGTCGAGCGAATAAAGTAGGCGCTTAACTGATTGAGTTCGGAATTCGCCATTTAGATTGGTCAGCACGAGGCCCCGACCTCAAGCCTATTGAGCATTTGTGTGAGATTCTAAAGCAGACATGTTAGAGCTGCACATTCAGTCCGAAGGAGCTCTCTTCTTAGTACATTCGAGAGCTAAAAAGAGTTATTACGACTGAACGGGTGAGTATTCCCCAATAAATCATTAAAAACCTCATGAAGGCCATACAACGAAGAATTGCAGCAGTCATTTCGGCAAGAGGAAGGAGATACTATTTTTTTTCTGTGTTCTGTTAAATAAAGGATATAGCCAGTTCAAGGCCCCCCTTTTTCTTAAAATGAGTAATTTCAAAAAAAAAAAAAACGAATTAAGAAAGTTTAAATTACAAGTCAACAATTTTTTACTCTTAGTATTAATAGTTATTTTATGTATATATATATATACATATATATATATATATATATATATATATATATATATATATATATATATATATATATATATATATATATATATATATATATATATATATATATATATATATATATATATATATATATATATATATATATATATATATATATATATATATATATATATATATATATATATATATATATATATATATATATATATATATATATATATATATATATATATATATATATATATATATATATATATATATATATATATATGTATATATATATATATATATATATATATATTATATATTGGTTGACTTTCAGAGTGGAAGCTATTGAACTTCATAATGGTTTGTCAAATGGTTTGATTTTTATATTTTTTAAAAAAAATTAAACTATTCCTACCTAGTTTGTAAAAATTTCTTTTCTTTTTTACTTCAAAACGAAAAAGGAACCATTATAAGATGAGTTCATTGTCCGTCCGTCAGGCCTCCTTTTTCTCGTGGCGCCTTTTTCTCGTGGAAGTATCAAGTTGAAATTAATATCAAACATTTAGGTCTACGATCCCGTGGAGTTGTCAAAATATCGAGCTTCTAAATCAACGCAATCAAGAAGAACGCTAAAAATACAACTATTTATGCCGCATATTTCGGCACTCGCAAATAAATCAAAATCTATAGGCCATTTCCCCTTGACCTAGAATCACGCAATTTGGCAAAAAGCAAGGTCTCACGGCATAATCCAAATCAAGTATCCAAAAATGGTTAAACTGTAATTATGCCACATAAAATTATATACACATAAAAATGTTTTTTTCAAATATGCGCCTGTGAAAGACATTGCAGGCAATATATTTTCGTTCTAAAAATTAAATTATTGTAAATAGTTTAATAGGAATATTATGTACCATTAAATGTGTTCGTAAACCTCGTGGTACGTTTTCTGCTTGACAGGTTTTTTTTAAGTTATATTTCTTTAGGCACGTTATGAAAAAAATATAAGAGTGACATTTTAAAACGTGCGCGCACGATGCAACAAAAATCGACAGAATGAAGTTGCTTACTAAACATAAATTGATGTGTGCAGTGACTGATACTATATTCATGATAGTTATTGATGTATTTGTAAATACACAACACGTGTTTTATATTCATACAAATCTTAGTTATATCTGTGCTTTTGGATAATATTTTTTTAATAATTTTAATTTAATAGTGGTCCATATAATAAAAAAAATTTATTTAATGTGAACTTTTGTAATAGAAATAGTGCTTATAAGCTTTTTAAATATATTTAAATGTATTTCTGTAAGTGAGGTTAAGTTTCGATATATATTTATTTGCATGATAAATTATTACTTCATCATTAATTAAATACTTCAAATTAATAAATTGCTATAAATCTTCAGCATATTCACTTATTTTCACTTTTAATTAAACTTTATTTAGATTGTTTAGGAATATTTATTATATGTTCATGTGTAACAATTGTTTAATTATTAAATGAAAATGATCGTAATTCTAGATTAAAAGATCAAATTTTTTGCTACTCTGTATGAGAAAATAAATTTTAATTTTTAAATTAAATTGATTGTTGCCAGATTATTAATTATAATTAACTAATGTAAATGTATCGCATTAGTTTTAAAAAAAATATTCCATGTTTTATTCTATATATATATATATATATATATATATATACATATATATATATATATATATATATATATATATATATATAATATATATAAAACACGAAAAAAAAGAAAAACAACGGGTTGTGCACTTTTGCTTTTACCAATGATTTTCGTGGTGATTTGTCACTTTACTCCGAATAAGAAAAACTAGGGAGGAGATGATGAAAGGAAATATATATAAATATATATATATATATATATATATATATATATATATATATTTATATATATACCTAAAGGACATACATTTCACTTGTATCATATTTTCGACATGCATATACGGCAAAAGCACAACGTAGTAATGAACGGTAAATTCGCTATAAATTTTCGCAATGCTCCAGAATTAATTTACACCGAATAAACCATATGTAATTTAATCGAGTATGTTTCCAGTGTATGATGTATTTACATAGAATTTATCCCGATTATACATTGAATTTTTTCGGAATTTATCCGACATAACGGAGTCATTTAGGATTTCAATTTGAAATTATCACCTGTTACAAATGATATCAGTAAAAAAACCTATCAAACACGAGTGGAACTCGCACTACGACGGTTCCGTACATATTAGGCATTTATATACATTTAGTGGTACGTAATTTTTGTATTAAGCTATTTATAAAATTTAGATTTTTTAGAACGAGTACATATTGCCTACTATATTTTTACAGGGGAATATTTAATAAGAATTATGTAATATAACTACAAACTAACAATTTTCATATTTTTTCTTTTACTTGTACTGTAAGACCTCGGTTCTTGCCAAATTGCATGATTCTAGGTCAACGGGAAGTACCCTATGGATCTTATTAATAAAATAACTTAAACTATCCTTAAACTAAACCTAGCTAAACCTAGTCTACCGTGGATATAAGTTCACTTTAAAAATGTTATTAATAAACACGGAGTAACGGTGGTTTAACTATACATTTTTTAAACCTAGCTTAAGGTAGGTCAAATTGGCAGTCGCCAACATAATAAAATAAATAGTAGCATCGGTACGTATATACACGTCCTTATAATTGCATAACGCTGTTGTCAGATTGACATACGGTATTGATACATACGCTGACATTGCTGTTTGAACCATTTATATTATTAAAAAGGTTTAATATAAATCAGAAAAGAACGAGGCCTGTTGACTGGGTTGAAGAAGAAAAGGTAAGACGAATTAAATTTTTCCTGATCAAATTATGAAAAATCTATGTAATAGTGATGGTATTAAGAAACACGTTTCTGTTTACAGCAACTTTTAAGAGCTGTTCTTACAGATTGAGATGATTTAGAATAAAAGTTGGATACCAACATTAATAAAATGAAAACAAAAAGCGTGGATAGCCATTTATTGCAGGTCAATTATTTGAAATAATATAGTTCCATTTTTAAGGCTATATCATTACTTGGTTTCTTCTGTAAACTTATTTTCCCACATTCGACAATGATATCGGACGCTAGGTCATATCGTTCAGCTGAGATTTATTTTTCATAATTTTTTTTCATTCATTTATTTTCAGATTAAATAGTTTAAATGTAAGGAAACTAACATTAAATCAAGTCCAAATGCAGTGGATAATAATAAAAATGGTGTGTTAAATTTTATCGGAATTATACCAATCTGGAGGCAGCCCCACTCATAAAATCCCTACTCCGCAGAATCAACTAGGACATGAGATGAGTTCAACTCCGATGGAGATGTATTAACTAATGTTAGTGCGTTTTGCTTAACCATTAAAATTGTAGGCCGGCATTTTGTTTATTTTTTAACTAATAAATTAAAATCTTATTATTATTGTAGGTTTATATGCATAAAATAAATAAAATAAACAAACAAATATCGAGGCTTTGTCTGCACTTGAAAAATACATAATTATTTCTAGCGTTATTAATATCGACATAATATCAGGAGAGGATACAAAATCTTATCTGACGTAAATTTGATTTTCTTCCTTGCTTTATTAATTAACATACTTTCGTATTATCATCCATAACAAATAAATTCGGTGGCGAATTGAATAGTAATAGCATTATACACACACACACACATATGTATGTGTGTGTATAATGTATAATATATATATATATATATATATATATCTATATATACACATATATATATATATATATATATATATATATATATATATATATATACATATATATATATATATATATATATATATATATATATATATATATATATATTATCATTACATCTGTTATTTTGTAGGTATAGGGAAATATGGAATTAACATAAAGGCCATCAACCTCATCTAAGACAGCGACTCCACAAGCGCCACAAATATCATCTGTATCTGTTGAACGACAAATTGAAGGCAAAGGAAAAACGGTAAAAGTTAGCTGTAATGTGTATATATAAAATAAATTTATAAATATAATCATTCTTTGGGGAAACCTTAGTGGAAAGTCTTAAATCTTGAGTGTTTATTATTTTACATATGATCAGATGAAATTACAAGACGGCAATCTTTAATTTACCTAAGAAATATAGGCATTTGGTCTACGCATGGAAAATGAAGGTGCATCAAATGTTCAGTGGGAAACACGCTATGGATGCTAAAGAATATAAACTTAATTAAAATGAAAATTTAAAACAAAATTAGATCGACTTTTAAATAAAAATGTACATTAGAAAAATTTAAGTTTTAATTTTTCTCCTTTTAAATTATATATTGTAAAATTTTATATTTCTCTCTAAAATTATATATTTCTTTACAATCGCTATTTAAATTTTTATAGTTTTCTTTACTATTTATTTGTGAGCTATTCTTCACTATATATATTTAAGCTATTTGATATCGGTTTGGTAGGCTGCAAGCTTTGTAAATTAAAAAGGAAATTTCTAAATCACAGGAAAATCAAATTGTTCAGATATATATTTTCATGACATTTGACGTTAGAATATGATTTGAAGACATAGAGAGAGCTTAAAGTATATATTTTTAATTTGCAAAAGGTTTTTGCCAAATTTCAGCAACATTATTTTTTATATAATAAATTACCTTTATAATTAAATTAAATTAAATTAGACATGTCAATGTGTCCATAAGTGGTTATGATAAAACAATATAGTTTTTCAACACACTTGATATTTAAATAAGTTCTATAACAGTGTAAGTAGAGTATATATTTAATAGCATCCATTAAAATATACAAAGAAAGAATTATATCAGGTCTTCAATAACTATAAAATTTCTATTTTATATTGAATAATTTAATGGCAAATGTGATGAAATCCACATAAAAACAAAATACAGAAAGGCAAATAAATGACTTATATTAATCAAAGAATATCATGTTTTAAAGCAAAACACGAGGGGTGGCTGAAAATTTCTGAACCTAAGGTATTAAAAGTCAAGAAAATGGTCTCAAAAAATTATCTTCCAATATAATCCCTTACAAGTTCAGTACATTTTCACACCTTTTAAAAAGGCCTTGTATCCCACTGAAGAACCAATTCGTACCCTATATTTTTGCTTGAATTCTTTGTCATTCAACGCCTTCGCGGGATTTTTCCCACATTTGTGAAATTTCTCCTTTCGCATTCGAACCACTCTCTTCCACTTTCATATCCTCTATCAAATCGATATCATTATCCACATCTATACTTTTATTAATTTAAACAAATTACAAAAAAATAACAAAAACGACGATCGGCCTATATAATAAACGTAAAATGCATGGATAAGTTAAACACTGGATAGCGCATAAGAACACAGATGTATGAAAACCAAGCAAGCCACTACTCATCAGGGTAAACGTACCACGTGACACCATTAGCCAATCAGTGCTTTGTCCCTTGGAGTAGCACAGAGATGTAGTTTGCTCGAGACTTACGTATTTTCGATATGTGTCAAAGTAAGGGTTTTAACAAATTAAAAACATCGTTATTTAAAAAGAAGAATTTTATTATAATATATTAACTTAATAAACTGTTGCACGAAATAATGTTGTATATATATATATATATATATATATGTATATATATATATATATATATATATATATATATATATACATATATATATACATATATATATATATATATATATATATATATATATATATATATATAAATATTTACTATTTGCTAATATGAAATGTGAAATTTACTGGAGAAAAAAGGACAACACTTCTTGTCGATTATACAAAACTCAGAGATATAAACAATGACTCGAATTGCCCAGCCACCTGTATCCATTTTTCTTTTCAGTGAGGGCAGTTCGGAAACCTAAAATGATAAGTGTAATATTAGTAAAATATAATATTTTATACTTAGAAATTAATTAACTTATTTTACTTTTTAAAAAATATCTTATTTACAATTTTTTGGATATTTAAGTAGTAACAAAAGTATCGATTTAGTTATCGATAACGGACCGATGCATCTCTAGTGGTGAAAAATTCAACAATATGGCGGAATCGCTGCCGGCGATCTGACTGCAATATACGAAGATATACTTACTTAAATAATAGTTAACAGTGTACTTACTTGTGAAAAATAATTCCATTTTTCTCAAATGGTGATGTAATGCTTCGGTTTTGGTAATATTTAATAGCACAAGAAGCCATGGTTTACTTAATTTTGATTTTAAAATTACGAGAAACTTTCGCTGTGACGATCGTTTTCTTACTGAGGGCGCGTAAGCTCTTCGCCCGGAGCGGTGGCACAAATTGTGCCTTCGCGTGGCTAGATTTTGTGTTGATGCGTCATCCAATAGTTAACTTATCCATGGTAAAATGTCCAACTACAAGCACGTTTTTGAGGTGAAAACCACATGTTAAACTATGGAGTACGATGGTTTAGTCAACAATACCTCACATAGACAAGGTTTTTGAGCTAAAAAATCTAATTCCTTGTTTATTAATAACAAAATTATCTGTTCCTTCGTAAAGCTAAAATCACATTAAAACTTCGTTAATCTATGTTTAATAATAAGGTTTTAATTTATTTGTATGTGTCAAAAAAGCGGCATAAATGGTAGTATTTTTAAAGTTTTTTTTATTGCGTTTAGTTAGCTTGATTTTTTTTCAAAAAATAAAGTATTCTAAGTTAATTTTATAAAATGTAAAGGTAATAATATATTGATCAAAAGCTAAATTATAATAAATACAAATTTCGTCAAAAATATATTTTATTATCACTTTCGCCGGTAAGTAATAGTTGGACTTGCCTGTAAAGGGGATACATATATTTATTATATTCAGCCAGCAACCCTGTGTGCTCTTCGCGCGGGACAAGCTGTACGGCAATACATTTCAAAATCTTCAAATTTTCTGCAGCCAAGAGGATACACTAGAATCTGACAGAGGAGAGATGTAGAGAGAGTAATTTATTACTGTTATATTAATATAAAAGTGCTACTGAATTAAAATTTACATTTTCATGCTCATTAGTTAGCAGCACTGTGACGCGAGATCGTATCGTTAGCTATCATTGTAGGGCTATGGAAAACTCGGTGATTTATTTATTTATATCTCGATTTATCGTTAACAGAGTAACACCCCTAGTTCCTTATAATATACAGTAGCAAAAAATAATTTTTCAAGTTCATGCCACTATATAATGTTTCAGGCTATGTGACACAGCATATTTTCTTATCGATGATAGAAATCAGATTGTTTTAATATAGTTTTTTTTCTTTAATCCTTGAGCTTTTAAAAGTGAAACAAACAGTATTCAATAAATAAACAAAACTCGTCAAATTTAATTACAGGTTTACTTTTCAATAAGTTTTCCTTCGCGCCATCTACTTTATTTCCTCTGTTTTTAAATCACTTCTATACCTTTAATAGTATTATCGCAGCTTTTTGTAAGATATTATTTTCGAAAATTGTCCTTATTTTCAAGGGCAATTTTATTTTTGTCGCGTGATGTATGGGAATAATTTAATTCAATTTGTAGATAATTTTGGCGTAAACTCTTATGAAAAAGTACTTAAGACATTTTTGTTAAAAGTGCAACTTAGACAGAAATATCTTCGGAAACCTTTACAACATGTCATTAAGCAAAGAAAATTTAAATGGATTGTCCATGTGTTTAAAATAGAGCAGAATAAAATCCCTGCATGGGGCCCCTCATTGGTTCCAAAAGCAAAAAGAATATGAAGGGATCCTAAGATAACATGGAAAGAAATGGATGAACACGAATGAAACAAGGCGGGGCTGGCAGATTAGTTGAAGCAAGAGCCTTAATTTGAAGCTACTTTTTAAACAAAGTTTTTTTCTAAACAAAGCTAACTCTCAGTACGCATTAAATTGTAAATGTGTTATACAACCGGTTGCCGTCCTTGCCTACGGATACGGATGATTCACCACTTAAAGCGTACTGAAATTAATGTGATGAATCTCCATACTCGGAAGTAAAAGTCATTCTGCTCGTGGGACAATTGATGGAATCAGAGGGGGTCAAGAATGAAATCACCTGATTTGTCTCCTGGAATCATATTAGTCATCTGTATGCTCGTAGATACCGTACTTTTCTTTTACACTTACGTCATCGTCGAGGACCGTTTACAATAAATACGGCAATTCGAATTCTTTAGCAAAGCCGCAAAAAGTTCCTTTCGGTTAAGAAAATCAACGGTGACGTAGCTAATGTCCACACGCTCTAAATCAACCATTAAATGCAGCGAAGTGGCCACAAGTACACTGTCCTCCATCTTCCTAAGATCGATCTGGTACACCTGCACCAGCGAGATCGATAACGATGACGAGGACAAAGAAGAGCCTGAATCGATAATGTGAGAGATAATTCAATCTTGTTCATTTAAGAACAGCGTATCATCCGTTACAGAGCAATATATTTTGGATCTACTTGATATTGTTAAGATAGCTTTTTCTCTAACCAGTTGCTATTTATTTTAATGAAAAAAAAGGATTTATTTTTGTATTCATTATTTAAATAATCAAACTCATTAATTTTGTAGCTTTATATCTAAAATATTATATTTTATGGGTAAATATAATTAAGTAGACGCGACTTTAAATACTGAAGGTATTGTCTAGTCTCTTTACCATTATTTAGAAAAACACTTTTATGTTATTATATTGTTCTTTATATATTAAAGAACAATATAATAACTAGCTGTAATAGCCATAAAATTAACAGTATTTTTAAGCGAAGTTAAAAAGCTTTTGAAACTAAATAAAAGCAAAAACGTGAATTTATTGACATTTGGTGTTGTGTAATTACGCACGGAGATGAAGAACGGCGGTGTTAAACGGGTACAAGGGTATCAGTCGCGGCACCTTACTATATTTTTATTAATTAAAATAAAACCCAGGACTATGTTTATGAAAGAAAAAAGTAAATGTTAAAAAATCTTAATCTTATTACACCCGTATTAACTTATTGTAGTATGTAAGTGAACGTATGGATCCTTTCGGCGCCTGGACGAAGACACGTAACGTGTTGTATAGAACAATGTTTTATATAATATTTTTGTCTACCCTGAAATGAACCCCTGTGATATCGGACCGCTAGTAGTAAATTAATTAATGCAAACGACATATATGTAACGAAAAAATGCTTCAATTTATTGTTACTATAATAAAAATATATGTCCAGTAGGTCCACAGTAGAATACTTAACACTCTATTGTAGCTATGCCCACCACTTGGTGGGGCATAGCTATATATGCCCACCGCTTGGTGGGGCATAGCTATACATAGCGGCTTTATAGTAGCTATTACTATAGAGCCGCTACTACTTCCCAAACATCGATAGGCGAACCGAATAACGCTTTACATGGAGCAGAACTGGCAAGGTGTGGTAGAAGCTCTCTTCTACCTCACCTTGCCAGTTTTGCTCCACGCTAAATAAATAGTAAAATTTACTGATAATATCTTCCTATCCCCATTTCCCAGAACTCAGAAAAGCCATCAAGATTATAAGATTTCCTTATCCTTACACATATACGTGATGTAGTATTATTTCTACTTTCTTTAATTTCTTTACCACGACCTAGGTTTCGTTGTATTATATCTTCAGGTGCCATATTAGTAAAGATCTTTACTAATATCCCACCTGAAGATGTTGTATAATATGATTGAATGTTGTAGATAGATGCGAGTATTTGTTTAGAGGTATAGATAAAATGAAATAGATAAAAGTGGAGAGGGGGAGTGGGAAGCACGCTAAATGAGCTTTTTAGAAAGACGCAAATCAAAGGCTATCAATATAAAATACTTTTTATAGCAAATTATATTCTGTATTCTATAATTTACTTTAAGTAAAAATATTTTTTATAAAATTAATTACAAAGCGTTAAATTTTGATAAAATTCTTTCAGCAATATAACTCATAAAAAAATGACTGGAGGATTCAAATTAATAATAAACTCATAGCTCATCAATTTGCGTATAAATTTGCTTTTATTAATTTTTGAAAACAATAAATTGTTCTTAAATTATTACTTGTTTTTTTTACATATGGTGCTTATTGCTCGGCGCCTTGACTCTAACCTAAATAAATATATAGGGCAATATGTATAATATTGTAAAAGAGTCAGAACGCAAACAAAATGATTTAATTAGTAACACACTTGCTAATTACTTTCCATATAATTAGCAAGTGTGTTAATTACATGCTAAAAATGATTGCTACAGTTTAGGCTAACAATAAAAATACATAATTTTTTGTCAAGTTATTTTGGATTCACCACAATTCCATTATTTTTTTCTTTCTTTTACTGCGATGGCATTAATTTAATGCATGGTTTATATATTCGTTTCCACTTTAACTACCTCGTTCCGAGTACTCGAAAACGCCATTAAGGTCGTAAGATATACGGCAAAAAAATCAAATTATTTAGCACACGTATTGTTAAAAATTCCTACCTCTATTTCACTGTCTCATAATCTGATCTGAACAAGAGCGCTTTATAATTTATGAAGAAAGAAAATGAGCGCCAACATACAGTGTCCCATGTATTATGGCATACTTAATTTTATACCCTCTTTGCATATCTTTTTTCTTTCCATATTCCCCATTCATCTGTATTCATTTTATACGTATGTATAATATACATAGATGCTAATTTTTATACATATGTCATTTATAAGCATACAACTATGTCCTCTAGACCACACACAAACAAATAAACTGCAAAATGCAACATTAATTTAAAAGATGTTTCCCGTTTACTCAAGTTTACAAACTTTTAGGTATTATCGACCAATGATACCATCAGTTTTCTCAGTTTAAGAGTTCAAAAAGAGCCCTTTTTTCCTACAATATCCACAATTGATCAGAATACGGTAGTTGGCTCATTCTAAATTTTGATATTTTTCGTACAATATTGTAAAATATAAGTTAATTAAATACCAGTCTTGAAAAAAATTCAAAAATTTATTAAAAAATAAGCCAGTTGTAGGCTTCTATGATGCAGAAATTCTTCTAATGACCTCTAATGTCGTTGCCATGGTGTGCTGTATTGATCACGAGGCATACATACGGTCTTTGACGGCGCGGAGCACCGTGGGGAGCCGAGCTGACTATCTCTATGACCGAACTGGACTACTGAACTCCCCAAAGCTAGTTTCTAGTAAAAGATTCAATTACGCAAAAAGCATATGCTGCTTCTCACATCCATCAGCTTTTGCCCACAGAAAAGGTCTTCAAATGTTATCAAAACATTACTTTCAAAAGAATCAAGTTTATTTTTAAAACGTACCGAGATGCCAAACTATTGGCGAGCCTTGCTAGAGGAGTACAGATGAGTAAGTTAGAGCTTATCGTCTAGATTTATTGAAGACTAGCAGCAAATACCCGTTTTGCTGGGTTTTTTGGTCATACATTTATCTATACCTCATACTTTGTTATATTTTGTACAAAAATATCTTACAAACTAAGTATACACGAATTTATATGTATATATATTTATATATATATATATATATATATATATATATATATATATATATATATAACTTTTATACTGGAATTCACACATTTTCGAGGTCTAACACTATTTTCAACCCCCATATCTTCCACACCCTTATATTTATCGACGCGCATCATCATAGTGTACGATGGGAGGGTTGAAGCTGCATGCATTAATTCTATTTGTCCGTCCCATCTTGCAGCAAAACGAAGAGAGATAAGAATTTATCGCGGCCAATTCTATATTATGGTTAATGAATTTATTTCTATATAATAATACGTGAAGAGAAAACTATGTACACCTTTTAATTATATTACGCGCACGGAGGTGTGTAAGATTGTATCCAGTTAAAGTTTATATGGAGAAGAATGCAGAAAGCTAAAATTAATATATAATTTCTGTTACAAATACATTAAATTATATATTACAAATATATTAAGAGATTCATTGTTTACGTTCATATTGTCAATGTCAAACACATGACAATCTATGGTCAAACAATCGCACAGAGTAGAGATTTTAAAACGTCGGATTGACTGAAAGAGTTTCACCTAAACGAATAACTTTCAAACTTAAAAATGTAATAAATTCCGAATGGATTTCAACCACTGGGCGAGTATTAGTTTAAATAATTGAATATAATATTTAATGAATCTAGATCCAAAGCTCCAACTCAATTATATACACTTTCAAAGCAAAGAACTTTGCTGCTATTAGGACACTAATTTTTACAGCTAAGCTTTAAAGAGTGACTTGACCCTTTTTAGAGTAATTACTTTGGATAGCTTAATGAAATCGGAAAGCATAATATTTTTCTGTAAGTTTAAGTAACTTTAATATACCTATTTACATCTCAATTCTTTTGTACGCGAAGCCAACGAACCCTCAGCGGGTTCTTGTTATCGAACTTTGCCCCTTTTTCGCATGTATGCTTTTGGTAGCAGGTGCTATTCTCTTTTCTCTACCATTTTCTATATTTTCTAGTATAGACAAAACAAGTAAAACTTTGACAAGATAAATGGTAATAAAGTCGAAACTTCCGTAAATGAAGGAATCTTATTTAAAAAATGTAAGATATTTAGAACAGACTGAGTACCTCTGTAAGTATAATTTGAAACACCTTAAATTAAATTCGCATCTATAAAACCCATTTAACTGAAACTATTTCTAAGTTAAAAATTCTATTACGTTTCCCTTGAACTATATCTTATTAAAGATCTTTTTTATTAGAATGCTACTAATATACCACTTCTGCCACTTTTCAGGGTCAGCCACATTTTTAATTATAAAGTTTATCGACGTATTTATTGATAAAGTATACAGAATCATTAAAAATACACATAATAATATAAACCCAACTAAAATATTGGTGTATTTGACGAGTGAGTCAGGAATTCAGTACTAAAAACGGCTATGACGTCCCGAACAATATCTGAAGAACTTTTTGAACTATGGTTCTAAATTTTAGGATTCTAAATAACTGGTGGCCTTAACAGTCTAACAAAATTACAAATCCATAGCTGGTACAGATGTTGAGTTATCTGGAGAAGCTATCTCGAAATTGTTCATATAAAAGTACACTATGAATCTCCGTCTCTTTTTCTTTGACAAAACTACTGAAATTGGCTGACATAGTTCCTGTGTTTCGACCATTGTTCAAATTGTTGCGGATATAAGTTTGTCCATTAAATATATTCGGGAAAATTTGTCTTAGGGGTATTTCCAGGACTGACTAGAAGTCAAAACAACGTTGTCTAGATTTTTTGTCGGTTTGTTAAATCATCGTATAGAAACGATTGGATCAATTTGAATTAAATTTTCACTGAAACAGTAATTGGTATACAAATTCAAATCTACGTCTTCCTTCGTCATTCATCCTTTTTTACTATTCGAAGATTTCCTAAGAGACATTTTGTTTGTCTGAATGTTTTTTTCTGTTTATTTGGTTGCATCACCAAAAATTACTGTACCAATTGAATAGGACTTTAGCTAAAATAATGTTTTGCGGTTAAAATTAAAATCATTGTTATGATCAAATGTTCAAAGAACTTAAAAGCTTAAATATAAGTTACTTTTATTCTTTAAATCCCTAGCATTAATGAAATATCTAGACGAGCAAAGCAGTAGTACATTTGAAGGTATAGTCAATTCAGTCCCTCTTGCGGTATTTTATTTGACGCTCTATCAGAACTGTTTTCTATAGCAAGAGCAAGCTTTCATTAGAAATATTTTTGAATAGAAGTACGGTTGTAAATAAAGCAAAACTGTTTCACATGATTCCAATAAATAACGGTCAGTAACTCTACATTATAATATAAATGTTTCTACTTTAAAACTATAGAAGATATGACTTCGAGCTAAGACCAGTTGTTTAATTTGACGTTAATTATACCTAAGTTGTCCAATTTGATGTCAATCATACCTAAGTTGTCCAATTTGACGTCAATTATTCCTAAGTTGTTCAATTTGACGTCAATCAGACTCAAGTTGTGCAATTTGACGTCAATATTCTGATTAAAATGGCCCAATATATTCTTTTCTATTATTATGAATTAATAATCGAAATTAAATTCTAATTCATATTGAAGATTCGAAGAAAAATTTTATCTATCTACTTATTTTTTTTCAAAATCTATTTAAATTTTCATACACATGGACTTAATGGAGATTTAGGGGGACGGGCAAACAATTTAAAATTTATTTTCTTAATTTTAGTACGTCAAAAGAATTTTCCTGACAATATGTGTAACTGCAGACACAAATTATTTATATTTGTGGAAGGAAATTGACATAAGGTAGAAATGAAGATCGAGAGAATTCAATCTCTCGGAGACATCACTCTAAAATTGGTATATTTATTTCTGTTGAATTATTTTCTACGTGGTTAAAGGATACAAGTTTTGTTAACTATTCTCGGTTATATTAAATATCCTACTGAGACCTAGAAAAGCGGTTTCATGATGTTTGCAGTCATGTCAGCATACTCATGTCAGAGCTACAGGGATTACTTGTTTTATAACCACAAGCAATATTCAGCCTTCTTAATTTGTCGAGTAACTAATAGTACTAATTTACTGTAACTAATTTGAAAAAAATGAGCCAATTTTAAGGGAGAAGTTGCAGTCACATCTATTACTTCTCCGTTATGCCTTTTGTTCGTACACATATGGACAAAGTATAAAAAGGTTATGACAACTTTTCGATCGGCCCAGGTGTTAAATCGTATAGGCATTAGCTACCCCAAAATTCAGAAGTAGAATATAGAACACCTAGTCAAAAATCGGAATTACCATTATTTTAAATCTATGAATTACAATAGTATTTTCAAAATGGTATTCTTATATTCGATTTCTTATAAGCGATTTCTCTTAATAATGGCTAAGTTTTCCTACTGATTGCCCTAGCTTTATTATTACAAGAAAATATTTATTTCTTTACATTCTAATGGAAAACTTGTCGCTCAGTTATTATTTTTTTATTATAATTTATCACTTTCGTCCATTTTTAATGAACATAGTTTCATTTTCCTTTCCAGGCTGGAGTTCGCCGATTTCATTTATGTGAGATGAGTCTAAAACCCATGTTTCTTTCCCACTTCCGGTAATTATGAAAATGAATACGTCTTTAATGTCTAACTAGAATGTGATCATACGTAAAATCATTAGGCATGAAAAATTAAAACAAAACCTGAAATTAATTTTTTTCGTTCCTGTGTATAATTTTCTTAATTTTTTTAAATAGTAAAAACACGTTTCATTTTGTTTTAATTGAATTAAAACAATACATAGAAAATTATAAGAGATACGAAAATGTCATTATTCTTGAATGTCAGCGCACTTGTAACGATATAATTTCTTTGAATTTGTTCACAACCAGGCTGCAAGTAATAAATATAACATACCTACACCAGATTCATCGGCCGCTAAGGGTCGACGTTATAGGACCAGATCTGTCCAATGATACCTGTATTTTTTGATCATTGTTACATAATATTAAAAAAAGCACATAATTTGTCAGAGTATCTATATGACGGGCCGTACTGACAGAACTAAACCTATCTTCAAGGTTGTTACTTAAATTGATCGACTTGTAAACAAAAATTAAAGTATCTGAGTTCAGCTAGCATTCTACTTTAAAGGACCCGAAAAATCCCTGAAAATAAAAACATTAAAATTTAGTGACGTGTTACCAAAAGTGCAAATTAAACTAAAAAGAAATTAAAATTGAATAATTAAATATATCTTTGTATTTTGTGTTTTTAAATATATCTTTGTTATTGTTATTTTGTGCTTTTCCCGTTTCAATAAAATGTTAATCGAGGTCAGCTTGTGAATAATAAAAACAGTAGCCAATTATGACGTAATTAGTCTTTTGAAGTTGTATATTTTTTTCAATATACATCACTTCTTATTGCTAAGCTAATCTATATAATAATACGTGAAAAGAAAACTTTGTCCCCTTTTTAAGCATATTTCGCGTACGAAGGGGTGCGAGACTTGGCATAGTTAAAGTTTATATAGAGAAGGAGTGCAAAAGCTAAAATGTTTATATTTCTTACAAATACATTAAATTATGTATTACAAATACATTAAAAGATGCATTGTTTATGTTTCCACTGTCAATGTCAAACACAATATTCTGTGGTCAAACAGTCGCACAGAGTAGGGATTGTCGTAAAAGAATTATAAAACGTCAAATTGACTGATTAAGTTTCGAATTGTGAATTTTGTGTGATTTAAAATGTTACTTTTTCAATAGTTTGCGGAGTGTATGTTAAGGCAAAAAAGCGTTTATTGTATATTATATATAATAGATATCTATTTTTTATATATTAGTGAATACAGCTTTCTTATCATACACCTGTTGCAAAAGGAAAAATCTATAGCAGCAATCTGAATTGACTAACTCTCGCTTACCTGTTAGTGTTTTCAACAAAGTGAGTAGGTAAGTACATTACAGTCGAATTTCGACCCCCTCCCTCCCGGCGACCACTAGTTAGAATATTTTTGGGAAAAGTGAACATACATACATGTTACAAACATTTATGGCATACTTCAAGAATTTGGTTAGGAGTTATGTTTGTATGTATCACTGGATTACATGGTGGGAGTTATGGCTGTACATGTAAACGGCAAAACACGGTGTAGTTCGAGATCAAGAGCAAAACCGAGTACCTTTAAATTTTAATCAATTTGAACGCGACTTGTGTGTCGCATAATGGAGATTACTTACGAAATATGAGCAATCTGTTTTGCCAATGCGCCATCGCTTCAGCATTCTGGACAATAATTCAATATGCTTTATCCGTTCGCTGGTAGGAGACCTGCAATATGTATGTATGTATATGTGTATCTATGTGTGTGTGTATATATATATATATATATATATATATATATATATATATATATATATATATACGAAACAAAGAGTTATGAATATTTTAATGAAAAACAAAACCTTAATGATTCAAAACAAAATTAGATATTTTTCCCTGGTGCAAAATAGCATAAGATCGTGAGACAGGTACTTTGGCCGACTGTAACGTAGAATGCAGGAAGTCACGAAATCTGCTGATTTACACAATAATATATATCAGCAAATGAAATAAATGCAATCCAGGGTCAGAAATACGTGCTGAAAAAATCAGAATCGATTAAATTCTCATTTCCGGTATGATCAAAATATTCTATTAGAAATTATCTTCAGTGTTGTGTCGCTGTTCAAAAAACGTAAACAATAAGCCATAAAACTGGCCATAATCACACTTCAGGTTATAATCACCGTATAAGGTTAAAGTTATACGAATAAAACGGGCTCCCAAGTATCGAAGAATAAATCCAAATTATAAACGTTTATGTTGAAACGTCGCATTTCCGGCTAACGAACTCCTGAAACAAGTTATATCAAAGATATTTGACATAAAAAAACTAAATTGTCCATAAAAATAGGCTGACCACCTTAATAATCCGAACTTAAAACTTATTTAACTCATCCTGGATGAATTCAATTGAAATGAACGAGTAAAAAAATAAATTGTAACACTTTACTTATCTAGATATTTGCACAACACTGTGTACAGGCGTAGAAACTTTTACAAAAATTATATAAAACAGTATGCTTATTTTTATTCGTAACAAAACAATGTACGTTACGTAACGTAACCCAATTATTTCGATTTTTTTTTGACATAAAGAAAATTTAGGTATAATTTTAGCAGTTTTATTAAATGTGTATACCTTAAATTCTTATTTATGGCTGCAGTTTTTGACATACTCCGTTTAAACTGATGGATTATATTTTTACATAAGTATGGTGGTATTTTTTCTTACGACAAACATATATCATATATTCTGTAAAATGTTTTTGGTGAATGTGAAAAAAACCAACACTTTCTGAGAAAATTGTCTGCAAAATATGATATTAACAAAAATAATAAAATCACATTAATACTGAATATATTTGGCGTAAATTTTGTAGAAATTCATTATGCACAATTAAATGAAACTATGTGATGTAGTATTATTTCTACTTTCTTTAAGTTATTTACCACAACCTAGGTTTCGCTATATTACAACATCTTCAAATGGGCTATTAGCAAAGATCTCATCTTTGCTAATAGCCCACCTGAAGAACTTAAAGAAAGTAGAAATAATACTACATCACGTAGTTTCGTTTCACTTTAATACATTTATTGTATCAATTTCTACCATTTCCAGCAAAATAACTCTGTGACTTTAGCGAGAATACCCTTTTCAAAATTAATAACTAATAAGATCAGCTGACGATCCGCAAATTATTGACTTTTTTCATAACTTTCATTTAAGTGTGTTTCGTCATGTTACTCTGAATAGGAAACAAATGAGTTTATTTACTTTTTTTTCCAAATGTTCAATTTTTTCTTTCTGTTTATTAGTCGTGAAAATATATTGTAAACAGCAATATACGTGTAGGTAAATATCGGCTTCTTTATTCCTTCGTAGATTCCTAAGTGCCTAAGAAATTTTTATGCCTAAAATATTGTTAACATGATTTTCTCGATCCAAAGAATAAGATATGTAATCCAAGACTTATACTACTGGTTGTGGAAAAAATCTCAGGCTGTAACCATCCTTGGGTAGCAGAAGCTTAGAAAACCACAAACTCTATAATACGCACATTTATAATATATATATTTAAATTCTGACTATAATTGCGAGTATCACATAGGTGCATGTAATCATGAAAATGTTTAGTTCTATTTTTATGCAGCCGGTCTTTTCTTAATTTTAAAAGTTTTTATTTAGCTTGCTTTGTTTATCATCTGTCTGCTACCAATTTTGTAATCAATATTTCACACACTTCCACTTGGCGTGACACGTGAAACTTGGTACACATACTTATTTCCGGTGACAATGAGTGATGATGGAAGACGGGCAAAGAATCTCTCTAACGGTGAATAGTAGACTCGTTACGCTTGTCTTGATGATTTTTTTTTATTTATTATTTTTAGTACATTTAAAAATATTGTTTGTTCTATTAAATATTTTTTTTGTAGATGGCATTGTACTTAATTATTACGTCGAAACTAAGCCACAGTTTGTTAGACTTTATGATAATATATAGGATGTTATACATCGTTTCGGATACAAAACATTTCCTGTTAGTGTCATTTCCACTTTCTCGTATCATACATCCTAAATATTTCGAATATGTTTTCATTTTTCAGTTTCGATATAAAATTTATTCCTTTGTCTGCCATGTTTCCCCGGAATAAGTTGACAACAAAGATAAGTGCGTGCTTCCACGTAATATTGAACCCGAAACGCATTACGCATCACTCTACAAGTTTAGTGTTATTTTTGCGAAACTGATGCGCATAAACTTATTTTATCGGTTTAATTAATCAGTTCCGGTTATCGGCAATCGATTTAATTTTAACTAATAAAATATTCTTTTAATTTTGTTATCAATTGCACGTATAGAAAGGGTATATCCTTTGTCGAATAAGATGCTAAAAACGTAGAACTACGTATCTGATAATTACATAATTGGAGGTGTCGTTAACACAGATTATGTATTTTGGAATGGTAATTAATAAAATACGCAATAAAGGACCGGGTATAATTGATGAAGCACAAGGATAATTAATAAATCATTACCCTAATTAGTAAAACACAATGATAATTAAATCCTGCTGCAGCTTTGTCAGGCTGGTACCGATCTAAGAACAGACTCATCCTCGCATGGGCCACAGTGAAATTCGAGAAATGTAAATCTCTCTATATATAAATATAATGTAAGATCTACTTGTGTATCCATCTGTTTGTTTATTATGATTTGATAGAGAGTACTTATCCAAGAAGGTTTTCATGTATAAAATATGAGTGTAAATGCTCAGATTATGGAGCTATATTCATATTTGTGAGGCTTGTCGTTGAACGTAAAAAGGCACAAAACGCCATGGAAGGCGCGATTATGACAACGACACTGAATACCAAGAGAACTCATTTGTAGAAGTTGTGAACGTCACTTCTACGCCAGTAGAGCCACGGGAAAAGCTCTAGTATTGTTCACGTAGGAGTTTCGTGAAAACGTGCAGTAAATGAAACAAGCCGGAATGTAAAATAATTTTCTTTTTTCTGCTTGAAATAACTTTGTTTAATTTTTTCTTGCTTCTTTCTTTCTTTTTATGGTTTCAATTAATAAAGGTATATTTCCTAAAGCCTACAGTGACACAAAGCAAAATCAGCAAAGCGGCGGATAATGTTTAAGATTTTTTAAATGTTTGAAATATTTCTAAATATGAAATACTTTTTTTGTAGAATTATATAATTATAGAGTTTGTACTGACTACCTGGAGATAGGGCTTGATATAGGAGAGCAAGGACACTAGGCGCGCAGACATACCAATAAATTTAAAAATTGTTTTCACTTCATTAAGCGCGTTTTCCGAGGGAAAGCAAACAAAGATACAGATCGCTCATCATTTAGTGAAGAAATGCTAAAAATTATGTCCCACTAAAGCATCTAGGACATAAACGGGTGTCCAAACCGGGTCCAATTTGGAAATGAGATCAAGCCAAGTTATACCGAATTGTCTGTGGATCAGATTCCGGAAATCATTTTTGATGTAAATGGGAGTTCAAATTTAAAAGATTATTTAGTGAAAGGTCAACCAAGATCACTCTCACGGCAGAAACTTGATAACAGATAAACGGAACGATTTAAATGTTATACGGTTTCTGAAATATATAAGGTTTTTACCTTGCCGCCCTCGCGCCCAAGCCGAACAACAAAAGAAAAAGTCGAGAAAAAGGTTCCAGCAAAGTCGTATATAGCTTACAATATGTATCAATGCCGAAAACTGAGGACTTTAATAGCGACGACGCAATACCGTCACGGAGATTTCGCTAGATTAGGTTCGTGACGGACGCGGACACGATAGTATACGATTACGACGAGGATGAAGAGCCCGTGGAGTGAAGAACCGTTTCAGCTTTCCTTGGATCCTCCCTTAATCTTAGAGCTGACAACCCGCAAAGGTTTGAAAACCTCGTTTCGCGAAAAAAAGAAACACAGGTTGAAGATTTTCTCTAATGCCTAAAGTTTGTCGAACGAATAATTAATTATTTTTGAATATATGTTTATGTCGTTTTATAAAAAATATGTACTTGTTACATCTTTTTATTATTTCTTCCTTGTTTTACTATTTGTGCTTATTTTACTTTTTGAAACGATCTGGAACGTCGATCGACATCACTTACAAATTTAGAAGATACAATTTTTTCCTGTATTTTCGATATAATGAAAGTTACTTTACTTTTTATTTTATTTATTATTATTATTATATATATTCCAAGAACTCAGCATCAGTCAGTGACTGTCGTCCTCAGAACGATCTTGAGTGCTTAAAATTCTTTCGTCGTGTCTCACTGCAGAATAAGAGCTCCACAATGAGCCCTTGTCGTGAAGGAGGCAATAGACAGCACCGGAGTACGCAGATGGTCACCCATGCAATGAACCGACACGAGATGAAATCTACTGTGGGCGGCCTCCCACACGAATGCACTAGACTGGCGGCAAACGGAGGTAGATGGTGTTACATCGTGAGACGGTGTAACCAATGGATGTACCAATGGTAAGATTTAAAATCTGGTTGTCTGTATCGTTTAAATAATTTCTTATTATAACGATTTCTCCACATATTATTTTCCATGTCCTTCCAAATATTTTTCTCAATATCTTTTTTCGAAACTCCAAAAATCACTCAATTTAACACTCACTTCAGTATCAGACATTCCGTACAATATGAACGTTAAATATATATTTGAGTTTACTATCAAGTTTGATTAAGGTTAACCGGTTTAAGGTTCGGTTTAGCATTGTCTCGAATTTTTGGGAAACTAAAGGTGCAGGTTTTTTACTAACCAACCGGCAGGACGAATGAGACATGCGGATGTTTACCAAATTCTTGATAGAAGCATTGACCGCCACGAACAATAGTGTCACGATACCTGGTAAGGTTGAGAATGTGCAGTTAGCTTTCTAGGGTTCCTTAGCTAAATACTAACCCTTGTCATTTCTGTCTATCCGTTTGTATGTCGCAGTTGTTTCATTCGCAGATTTCATTTTTATTCGCATGCCTGTTATGTAGGATATCTTTGAACAGTTCATTTAGAAATATTGGGGATATTTAATGAACACTTTTTTATATAGAGGTTTGTTAAAATATTAAGATTTAACGTGCCTAGACCCTCCACCAGCTGAATCGCTATAGTTACTACTAGTAGTACTTTATATAAAGAACTACTGGTAGTACTTTATTTAAATCGCTATAGTTACTACTAGTGGTACTTTATATATTACTAGTAGTATTTTATATAAATAAATATAAAAACATTTCACAGCTAAATAGGTTCTACTAGTTTACTAGCACCAACTTATTATGTTATGTTACTAACTAACGAAACCTAACTGCAGGTAATACCTGCAGTTAGGTTTCGTGTAAACTCCGTACAAATAATTTAAAACAACTGTAAAAACAACTTTGTATTTTGAAATATATCATTTATTGTTTCTGTGAAAGATATACTAGAATATATATTTATATATTTGCACAGCGAGAAATAATATTAATATTTGTAATATGTGTTAAACGCGTGTAAATGTGGACGGAACCCTCTTAGTGCGACTCGCATTTAACAAGGTTTTCGCACTCGCATTTAACCTTTTTTTCGGTTTCTATATACACTCAGAATAACGTGGAGTTACGGTTTAAATTATTCTCTACATTATACAGATAACTTATATGAATTTTAATATGTCGAATTGTGAGCATTGATTCAATAATCAAATTAAAGCCAGAAAATATAGCAATTTGAATTGGACATTTACAGCTATTCACCGGTGTATTACTGGAAACGATGCACGATAAATCGCCAACAATACACTTATTTTCTTCTAGAAGCAGCCAATAAATTGTTTAAATATATAGTTGTCAAAATGCCAATACAGTAAGCACGTGTTTGCCATAACCGTTGATTAAACTATCGACGTCCTATAAAATCTGATATGTGTTTTTTATCAGAGATTTCCATGGTACAGAACCCCGAGTCTGACTCGCACACCGGGGCTTCTGTTCCGTGGAAAATTAATAAACCACCTTAATTTTGCGACTCACCAACAACAACTGAACCTAAAACATATTGTTTATAGTGACTAAACATTTGTCAAGATAGTCAAGTTATTATTTCTTCGCAAATACTAATAGAATAATTGTTTCTTCTGTAAGTAAATATTTTTTAGTATTTTTGTTTTGTTGTGGGTATTTATTTTAGTAAACAAATTAAATCCGTTTTTGATTATGTATATTTTTTGCAATTTTCTTTATCTTATTTTTTTATTTTTCCTATAATCTTTAAACGATTACATATTTTGTGTAATAAAATTAGTTTTAGAATGTGCTAAAAGCACTACCAACAAGACAACAGCCCTACCTAAAAGAAGAAAACAAACATTTTATATTTTGTTGCATATAATAATATTTATTGTGTAACTATGCTAATTTTTGAGTAGATAGCGTGTGAAATTTGTGAAAAAACTTCTATGATAAAGCGAATGATGAATACCTAAGTCTCACCATAATGGTTAATTTTTTGCCATTCTAATATAGAATCCAGAAACGTAAATATTATTTGTTTAAAACATTTAACATTTTTATATAAATGTAAATAATTTTAGCATCTTTAATAGCTATATAATTTATGTTTAGAAGTATTATACGTGTGTACTGTACCTACACGTTATTGACTACGCAAACAAAATTATTATCACTTCTGTAATCGGTTTTTTTGTTAAGAATGTTTTATTAGCTCCGATATTATTGAAGTTTTGAAACATCTATGGCAAATAATTAAGATAATGTCAGTAAAAGAAAACATTATGTACATTGTAAAATATGTTGTGCTTAATACATAACTTATTTCTACGTACAAAATATGTTTTATGTTTATTCTCCAACATGTAAATTTTTAAATATTTGCTTTCGATTATATTTCTTTAGTAATTAAAATAGTTTTCTTGCAAAACTTTAGAGTTATCTAATTGTAATAAATGTAGTATTACTCAAATATAAAAATTTAGACCAAAAGTGCATAGTTACTTTAATAATAAAGGTTACACGAAGTCTTAATAGGTCAGTAAGTACGGGCACTCTGGAACACATCTTGATAATATATAAAATCAATTACCAAACGAATCGCTGTTGATATATTAGCAGCCTTACATAATCATTGTAATGTATCCATTAATTGGATATGTTAACAAACAGATTAGCTATTTCATTTAATAATACTTAGCCGAAAGCTAAATCCTAACTATACTATCTAATATTATTAATGCCAAAATGAGTTCGTTGGTCTGTCTCTCCATCGCGCCTCAGCTACTCAATCAATACTTCGCATACTTTGCACACTAATAAAATGTTTAGGAATTAATACATAGTTTCCATTTCGGAAAAACACACGGTTCCTTGTAGTATAATAAAAAAATATTTTCTTAGGGTCCCGCCAGGTGGAGCTGCCGCTATTTTGCTTTAGTAAGCATTTTTGATCAAATGTGAAAAAACACCAATGTGAATAAATTTTACGAAGGCAAAGTCGCGGATAATTATAGCAATATTTCACAAGAAATAATATAATTTCATATTATTAAGAAAATAATTTTCTAATCTTACAAATTATCGTCATCATTTAAAGTGTTTAAGTCTATATTTTGTCTAATACAAAAAAAATTAATTTAAAAGTTTTATTTATAGATTTTGGCTAGCCATTTTAATTTCTTGTAAAATCGGGAAAAATATTTAATTAAAATAACTTAAACGTAAATTGAAATATTTCGAATCGTTTGACGTTTAACTCTGAACTAAAGTTCAAGATACTAGATCAAAGAAATATATAGATACTTAGCAAAACATTAGAAATATAATGCAATTCTCAGCTATTCATTGGAGGAGAAATCCCATGAAACTGGTATTACAAATGAAAAACCTGAAAAAAGGGACAATATACGACTGAATTGATTTTTAGTTTTACTCTTTTAAAACCATGAATTTCGAGTTATATTCTGTACGATACCAAAAATGTTTTCTGTCTTCATTCAAAACGTATTACTGTACTACTTAATAGTTTTAGATATTTTAAAATATCGAAGCTTTCCATATCCCACTTTTTATTTTAGAATAATATGCATTTTTCTTTTGAAACATGAGAAATATTTTAATTTCTATGACTAAGGGAAATATTATATAAGTCCACAAGTAACTAGTATTAATTATATTTCGAGTAATATTAACAAATTGTTTGTGGCAAACGTGTCAACTCATGGCTATATAGACTAAATGTATCGTACATGTCGCTGTTGATGGAAATTTAAAAAATCAAATCAACATCTCATAACGATGAGTGTTTAGAATGATATTAGTCCACACCGTCATCAGATTCGGTTGTACATAAAGACGTATATAAAAAACCCATTACTGTAGCAACTATCGCGCACAGAGGCGGAAGACAACAGCTGTGAACGTATATAGGAAGCGACAGTAGTGTACAGTAGAGTCGGGTCAAAGTGCGAGCCGCCAGTAAAATCTTGGTCTCTCGGCTCCGGCGGTGCAGACCCGCACGTACCCAATTGCCGCCAATTGACGCCAATTGTGTTCAATTGAGGCGGGATCGGAGCCCAAAAGGAGGTAAGGCTGAAATATTTATTGGCGTACATAAATGAGCTAGGTACTTTTTTAGTGAAATCAGGTCCTTTACGAAAAAATAAAATTGTAGTATAATATTGAATATATTTGATGTTAATTTTGTAGAAATGCATTATTCACAACTATAAAATAATAATAGAAATAATACTACGTGATGTAGTATTATTTCTATTTTATTTAAATTCTTTACTGGGTTTTCAGGTCGTGGTAGAGAATTTAAATAAAGTAGAAATAGTAATATATCACGTAGTTTCATTTAGTTGTGAATCACATCGTCATTAAATCACTTTGTTTATCAGTTCATATGGGGGTTACAGTCTCTAAAATCAATAAAATCTATCAAGAGGATTCTGTACACATTTAAGCACTTATAAACATTTAGCACAACAAACAAGGATACGTAGTATTTCTATTAAACTATTTACAGTTATTGATTTTTCACAATTTAAATATATCGTGTACTATATTTTTTAGATAACTAAAACATGGCGCATATTTCAAAAAGTTATGAAATCTTGAACAAGGGGCATGGTTTTCCCACAACCTTTTCGTAAGTTTTCAAAACTTAAATTTTTCGTAATTTTAGGCCGACTTGTTATGGAAATAAGGGTGACCCCCTTATTTCATGATTTGTTTAATATTTTGCAACATGTCTGAAGAATGCTAAGAATACTACCCGAAAATTAAATTGGAAAAATATTTTCGTACTCTTATTATTCCTTTCAAACGACATCCCATAGTTTATATGAAATTAATACGTGTCAAGTATTTAATATACCCCCATACCCCCACCCCTTGCTCCTAAATTTCCATATAAACATTTTTGAGTGTTTGTTATTGAGGCATGCGTATCATCGGGTTGATATGTTTTATAATTATACCACATTTCAAGCTTCCGCGTCAAACGATTTCTGAGAACAACGCCTATGACAGACAGACGAACAGAGATATGAGTAATCTTATATTTCGATTGGATTCTGTTTTTCCTTTTGAGGTACGAATCCTTAACAACTGGATTTTATGTGGACTTCACCATGTTCATGGCTCATTTCTTAACAAATGTTAAGCCGTCTGTATATTTTGCGTTCTGTCTTTAGGGAACTTGGCTTTCGGAACACAATCAAGATCTCGTACATATGAACGCTTGTGTAATTACGCATTACTCAAGAAAATTGTTTAAATTTATAGTTTTCACTTCTTCTGTGGATCGTCAGTGGGATCTGAAATGAACTCAAGAAATTAATAGAATAGTTTAGAATTCATATAAACTGATATACGTACAACATAATGGAAAAAGACCGAAATGTTTTTTTTGATATGAAACACCTAATGGTGCGTTTCGATGGGAGTAAAAACGTTGTGATGGGCGGAGTTGTGATTCGGCCAGCTTCGCGTATTGTCGGCTATTTCCAACTTAACACTTCTCTCTCAACTACATTACACACACCCTTTACTACATGTGTATTAGTGTATCAGCATTGCTTCTTATATTTTATTATTGACAACTATCTGAATATTTCTTTTATCGTTTTCAATTCCTTCCAATAAAAATATTTCAATACAAAAAAAATTAGTTGTTTCACATCTCCCAGGCGTCTCATCACAGGCCACATCTTTTTTTGCAACTTTTAAATTTGCATCAACTTGCCAATTATTAGATCTATGTCCATACTTCTTTCTATTGGTGCAATATCAAGAAAATCAATTCACTTTAATAAGAAAATGTATAGTTCTACAGTAAATAAAAGATACGCTTTTGTTACCAAAGGATTCATTGAGTCAAAATTGAACGATTCCAGACTCGATAGGGTTACTCTTACTTGTGGAGAAGTTCCCCGACCAACTTCTTTCTCTATCATCATATCAGCTCGATATTATCACGTGTGTTGTCATGAGAATTACATAAATTTTCAAAGTTTCAAATGGATACAGCAATTAGAAGTAAATGAAAAGTGACTTGTGAGATTTGTTTGCAATGTCAGGTAGTTACAGGTCAAGCTAATAGAACCTAATATAGAGCACCCCTATTGCTGACGTCAGTTGGTGGTACCATGCATGCAGCGTTTCAAGTAATGTCCAATTCGCAATGTTTCTGCTTTTTGGTGTTAGAGTAAAACTAAAATTGTCTGCTATTATTATATTAGAGTGACCAATATGTTAAAACAATGTCAAATCTCTACATGAGAACCAATAACATCACGATTCAACCTCTTAAATCTAACAATTTATTTTTAGCGTTCATGTGTAAAGGTCGAAAACAAGTAAACACTCCGGAAAGAAGCAAAAAATTCCGATAAAAAAAGAAAAAAAACAGAGCATCAACCTCATGTTAAAATTGTTCGCAAATCGCGCATGCACTTTTGAAATTTGACTTTATATAAAAGCGTGTACATACATTTTTATGCCGATCAAAAAAAATAATTTAGAAAATAATCGTTTCTTAACATTTTCGCAACACAAAACACTTTATTTGCGCACTAAGATTTTATTAAAAGTTTTACACGAAATATTATTTATAATCTTACTGGAAATTCACAATTTCGAGAGGGAGTGAGTATTTAAAAGCAACATTAATATTAACTATAAGAAATTTCAAATTAATAACTTAATATTTAATCGCCAAAATTTAACTAATATTTACTATAGTAAACAGATGAAAAACCGGGCAAACACGTATCTGAACTTGCATTAAATAGAGTTTCCTGGCATCTGTATCTATTGAAATTCTTGACGCAAGTATTTAGAATATTAAACATTTAAAACCATGGTTCAAAAACGATATGGCCGCGCACACATCGCACTTATTTTCAAACTTAATATTATCCAATGAAACTTCAAACGATAAATGAAATCGCAATTTAATTTTGAAAGACCTATCTAAAGACGATGAGATTCGAAAAAAAAATTCGCTTTCATTTTACACAAGCAACATATTAATGAAAACATTAATCTGTTGTATTTACTTACAGCATTTTATGCAACTGTGTTAAAGCAGTAGAAACAATGCGGCAAACGGACGGACGGATATAACGAAATTATAAGAGTTCGTCGTTTCATTACGAAATCCTTAAAATAAACATATTATTTATTTATTTATATACTTTAATGTATCTGATATATATATATATATATATATATATATATATGGCGGACATTTTGCCACGAAAGCAATCTCTTACAGCCAACCAGAACACCAGTCCGGGTCCCCGTGATGCGCCGTGCCGTCAAAGGCCGTATGACTTATGATCAACTCAACACACCACGGTGACGATGTCCGTACATACAAATTAATCAATTCTGATTATGTAATAACGGGCACAACATTGAACATTTGCGTTGTTTGGATATAGTCACTGTGGCCATTTTATCAAACAAAATAAAAACTCAATCGATTCATTGGATGCACTAAATATTGTCTGTAATAAAATAGATATTAAAAAGTAAACTAAAAACGAACATAACTTATATATTCAGAATATGCAATAATAGATCCGCTGCCCTGATTGGATATCACCACTATTTCTAGGCTTCCTTTAAGAAACAAAATAAAAAACCCAATCGATCCTTTGGGTGTTATAAATATTGTTTGTAATAACATCTACATTAAAAAAAAAAACAATATTATGTCATCAAACTTCAATAGAACGAAGCGTACGCGGTAAAATTGGAAATATTCCATGACGGCGGACATGCCCGCCTTTGTCATCCGGCTCTTTATTAATAAAGCGGCCCGGCCTGGGAGTCAATTGGCCGTAATTAGGAAGTGGCCGGCTCTGGCGGCGGACGCTGGGCCATTGGAGATTTTTATGGCGGAGACGCGCTCGTAAATACAACAGCGCGCCCCGCCGCGCGCTCTTATGTCACCGCTATGTGTGTCATCTGGAGCGCTCGCGGAGAGTAACTCGGACTATATTCGCAGCGGATGGCAACATAACATTTGAAATTAAACAACGGAAATTTTGTAATTAATGCTATTAAACCTCCTCAAAAAAGGCCGATAGTTTCGCTTAATTTTTGTTATACACAGTATGAAACTTGCCTATTTCCTATTATAAAATGTTGAAATCGTGCCATAACATGAATACTTTATTTTTACCGTTTCGTAGTGAAACAAGTAACACTTATAACTTAGTCATGTCCGTCCGTTCGTCACAACCTTACTGTTTCTTCAGTTTTGGGCCTACGCCCATAAAATTTTGCAAATAGATATTTCCCATAAAGATCTCGGTTATCTTATCAGATTTCAATTATCAAAATCTCTCTCTAACATCTGATCTCTGTAACAAAATGTTATTTTTATTAATATACCTCGCGATTGTTTGTAAAGTAAAGATGAAAATTTTCTTGAGAACCATATCGACTGGGGTGCAGTTAGAAAGATCTTTCAAAGCAAAATTGAGATTTTATTAAAGTTTTCACTTTAAAATCCAGTTTGGAAAATATTAAATTAATATACAACGTGTCCCCTGCCCACTAACGTATCAACTGAGGGTATGAAAAATATGAAAAATTCGAAATATCTTTTTTTAGTTTTCGATTAGAACTTGCAAGAGAATTGTGCGATTAAATTGTATAAAAAATTGCGAGAGTTTTAGAAACGGATCATTATATTACACGAGTGTCGATGCGCATTCAACATATTCTCTTTCATTTATCCAATTAATTCCCTTCTTATAAAGCACGTACATTACGTGTTTTCGGAAATACTTTGTGTTTTTGAATTTAATAGTATATATTTATATAATTAAATAATACTCTGACTTTTAATAACGTGATTTACCCGGTAGTTTGAATGAAAAGGAGAAGGCTACATATTTGAAAATATTCGTAAATAAGGAATTAATTTCATCCGTCATATACTTGTCTGTGTACTGTTGAACAATCGCCTCTTCCTGATGAGTCGTAATATTGGTTGAAGTCAGTTTTTTTGGGAATACGATGGATTTGCCGTGGGGTACTGAGAGGCAATTTAGACTAAGTGTGGGTAAATGTAAATTTGGGTGGAAAAAGGGTGGTAAATTTAAGTTTACATTTTTAACGATATATTAATGTTAACAGATTTGAGTTTAAGGATGTTAGTACTAAAAATGGATTTTATTACCTATTATCAATGTGTGCCGATGTTCGCCAGTATAGAAGTAACTCATCCATTATACAACTTAAAGCTGGTTCTGCGTAGATAACAAAACTAAAATCTTTTTCATAAATTACTCAAAACATTCAATGTGATGCGTGAATGTCAGGGATACTAATATGTTAGCCAGCAGATTAAAGAATATCATGAGAATTTTTCATGCCATCTGGTTCCCAGCACCTCTTTTAATTTTGGCCAAGTTCTAAGAAATTTTGACACTAAATTTTCATTGTGTGATTGCTATAACATTAAGGCATATTTTCTTTTATATCTATGGAGTGCATAATTCGCACTTCTACTACACGGTTGTAAAATATATACCCAGAGGCATAGACCTGACGGAATCTTAAAAAAAGTTCCAATAATAGTAATCATTTAGCGATTTGAAGTATAAACTAAAGAAAAGGAGATAATAAAACACTTATGTAATTTATATTTTTAATTGACTTGAAAAAATGGAAAGTGTTTTTTATTAATGGATTATATTTTAGAACGCTAAAATGTTTTTATTGATAATAGGTGAACTCACGAAAATGAACAATCGTCTTGTTTTCCGTAGCCAGAAGGAATATTTAAACCTTCTTTTTCTTTTATTTATGATTATATAATAGTGTTTAGTAAATTATATAAATATTTTTAAAAACTTAAGCTTTTTTATAACTAACTTTTCTTCAAAATGAGTTAGAATATGCATACCCGTGAACTAGGCGTACCATGGCTACTCTCCTGTTCCTTCTTTCTGAATTGTCTATTGTATTACAGAAAAATTAGATTGAAAATTTGGAGTTACATATACATTCACTTTCTATCTAGTAATCCACAATCGCTGAAGCTAGTTAATCACGACGAAGAGGCTCCATGCGTTTGAACCGTACAACTGAGCTGTTAGTAAGTTTCTAATTTTCGCCTTTTAATACTTTTCCGGTCGTGTATTCTATTACTAAATCAAAGCTAATATTAAAAAATGTTATCTCTCTGTCAGTCTGTCTATATGACTGGATTTAACTAAAAAAACTACATGAATTTTACACAGTAAAACTGAGTATAATTTAGTTTTCATTTCATTGTGATGTCCCAAACGTTTCCTAAGTTATGATGATGAAAAGGTTACGTAGGAAATTAAACAAAATCTCCGCCGCACGAGAGGTGGACAGCCGCGGGCTCTAGGAAAACGCGGGGGACGGGCAGGGTGACAGTGCGCAAGCCGGTCCGCGCGGGATTTTAACTTGACTAATTATTTGTGCCTAATAAAATAGAATAAAGTAGAATAATAATAATAAAATAGAATAATACTGCTCTTGCATTTTGAGATTCTATGCAAACGAAGTCGCAAGGCGCCGTTAGCTATTGGTAATAGTTTTCGGTTTCTTCCTTTACAGTTTATTATTTATTATCTGCACCTCCAGACCTACGTACTCTCGTCTAGAAGCTAAGCTAAGGTTATCTTTAAAGGTCTGTAGCTTTTTACAATGTGTCTTAAACTGGTGAAGTATTTTCTTATTTTATTTTCTTTTTTATTTTTTTGCGTTGAACCCGCAGCTTTTATCCTGGGCGTTAAGAACCTTGATTAATCTGTCTTTTATGTTAGCTATAGTCTGCAAATAAATATTCGTTCAATGAAAGACGAAAAACTCTTATTGTATAAAATTTTATTTTTGATGTACACCAAACGACGTGATTCTAATTACGTCACATGTAAGTATTAAAGAAATTATTTTTTCAAATTATTAAACATCCGTAATCTACCTGTGCACTTTAATAATTCGATCATAATAAACATGTATGTGTATATAAACTACTACCGTTGGAAGTTGTTATGCGAAATAAAACATAACATGACTTACATTAGCGCTGAAATAGTATCTTACCTCTACTCTCAATCAACGAATCAAAACAATCAACCACCCATCGGGTTAGATGCAGGGGAGAAGGACTAACACCTATATGCACCACACACGGTCAAGACTGTCAGTCAGACTTACTAACAGTTAAAAACGTATTTCTGTTTCTCATTAACTGTCAGTCGAGTAGGAACAAGAGTCTACTTTACCGACCGTGCCCTTTTGCACAGTCCAATAGCTAAAGTATCCATACAAAATACTTTTTTAACCATCAGTACATCCAACTGAATATCCTGACCGTGTCTGGTGCGTACGGGCGTAAGCAATATGGTTGATCTGACTCTTCGTCTCTACCACCACATTCGTTGATTCATTCGTTATTTTAACCCGATTCATCCTGTGACCTGGATAACTTTGGTCTGTCCTGAACAAACATTTTCTTATAATAATTATAGACTGTTTGTATTAGATGTGTATGAAATTATCATAAATACAGAACAATACATGGGTCAGTTGCAGAATAAACGATAAGAGTTAACTATTATTAAATTAGAAAGGTATTGCGATAGGAACCATCCAATGACCCCATAACAGCATACTCGAGGTTATTATTCGATCAAGATTTTTAAATCCAGGCACAGTAGTACTCATCACTGAACTGAGAGGAGCAAAGGTGCGTACAAGAAGAGAATATCGCAGAATATTAGGTAATTGTTGAAGATAATATAATGAATGATGAATATAAGATCTGGGGTGTATAAGACAAAATATAAAAGACTTATATTGGAGCCATTTTATGAAGTGCTTGATAACGAGCAGGTCTCGGCTTAGAAATTATAAGTTATGCCGACTATAAGTAGAAAGAAATTTATGGAAAATCATTGGGAATCAACATATCTCGAGTTAGAATAATGTTTTAATTTTCTCTTGAATTTCTTCCAAAATAAGTCTACAAGATCTTCATAAACAGACAAGACCATCAATTTCATTTAAAATTTATAGCAAACAATCAGTCTCCTTAATTACATCAACACAAAATGAGGCGTATGTATCCTTATGACTCATATGTAACTTCATATATTTTTTATGCAACGACTCTTTATTAATATTCACATGATAATCTTATAAAACGAATGAAAATATTTTGATCAGGTAGTGGAATATAAAGAAATTTCATATAAACGTTTAAACGTTAAGAAATGAATAAAGAATCAAAGAAAGCGTGTGTATAAAAGAGATAGTTGCAATGAAAATAACGCAATTAAAGCAATTACTTTTGTCCTTTGGGGATAATTTTTGTGGTGCTAATTACGAATCTATTTTTACATAACATAATTGATTATGTGGATGTTTTGCTTGTATTTACAATTATTAAACGAATAGCTTGATCTGTATCTTCCTAACGTCGTGCGCAAATTTTACAGTTCATTTTTCACCAACTTCTAAGTCATAATTATTTAAAACTTTGCAAACTTATGTAGTTCTGATGACAATACAATAATATGGCATACCATCGATCTGATAAGATGACGGAGGAGGAAGGCAATCATGGGAACTTTTCAGTGGCTAACAGTAAATCCATCGAGTTGTTATGTATTTGTTGTCATTGAGTTTTTCAACAGACATAGTAAATATATTGTTTACTACATATGTCTTTAATAATATTGTTAAAAATTAAAACTTTGAAAAAAAATTTTGAAAAAAAATAACTTTGTCTTTTAACGTGTATATTTACAATTTCCGTGAAAGATATACTTGGCAATATGTTTACATATTTACACGGTGAGAATATATAAATATATTGCCAAGTATATCTTTCACGGCCATTATAAATATACATATTAAAAGACAAAGTTATTTTTGCAATTTATTTAAATCATTTCTATGGAGTTTCATGAACTTTTTACAGAACTAACTCCAGGTCATAAGTTGATTAAATATTATTACTAGTAAACTAGTAGATACTACAACGCTATTGTGATAATTTTCCTTTTACTTTCGTTGTACATGCTGCTATTGTGAATACTTTTATGATACTCAAAAATAGCGGTTTAGCTGGTGGTGCGAGTTGGGAACACGAAACTCTATAAACATTTTAAAACCTAATACTTCGTAAACGGATCCCCGTATCGAAAAAGTGTTTCTGACAGACCCCAATATTTTCGGAAGAACTATCCAATAATAATCTAAACAATGGAGTAATTTACTTCAAACATAATTTACCTCTACTCATATGGGAGAGGTACATGAAAGACTTTTGTTAAAGATTTTATTTCACAAATTTGTAGGCTTTATAAATATGCATAATAATGCCAAGCTTCAGTTTTTAGCACTAAAAGTCTGCAAGTAAAACTCCTGTAATATACGGACGAATGGACAGACAGACAGATGGATATAGGAAAATTATAAGGTTTCCTAATTTGGCAAACGGAACCCTAAAAACGCACTTTCAAAAAAACTAGTTTTAATTTTGTTTTGTTTATGAAAAACAAGCCACATAAAACTATTATTATATTTAAGAATATAATTTATGTAAACCGCTTTTTCGAGCTCGTAATGGATTTATGTAGAATAGATTAAATGAAATAAAACCTCTTAACTTCTAGTCAAATTCGGGCTAAGAGGATTCCGTACACACTTAAATTCATGTATAAGTTTAAACAAGGGTTTACCATTAAACCATTTATAAATATTTATATTATATTGCACTATGTAAATATCAGGTTACCAATTAATATGGTCGCAATCCTAGTTGATTAGTGTTAGCTAATGTAGTAGTCAAATAGATTAATGCAATTCCCCAAAACATGAAGTTATTTTTCTATTGCAGTATGACAGCATGAATACAACTCCGCCAAATAACGCGAATTTACCTCGGGATCTGTTTCAATAGGGCTTTTTGATTTTTCTAAATTTAATGTATCAAGTCGTCCTGGATTCTTTGAAACGAATAGTTGACATGTGTCGTAGGAGAACACATCTTCACCCATCTTCGTGCATATATTGCTTGTTAAAGCAATATATGCACGAAGATGGAGCACTCTTATAAAAGTTCTCTTCGTGAAAGGAGACCGGCAAAAATGGGCATAGACGTAGATGGGCATAGATAAAAAATAATTTTTAAAAAAGCTGGTTTCTTTTAGAATATAAAAAACCGAACAATTCAGTAAAGCAACTGAAAAAAAACCAAACAACCAGGAAAGAGGAAAAATGGAATTCAAATTTGTAACCATAATGCGAAAGAAAAAAGCTATCTGCATAAATACACATATATTATATTTTTTTAAATATAAAGAATCATTAATTGGAAATAAAAATAACAAAAAAATTGGACACATTACATAATAACTTTTTAAAAAGGATTACAAAAAATAATCAATGCCTTTTGCTTTCTTTAACGTGTAGCCATTGCCTAAATTAATTAAAAATAAATTGTTAATAATCATTGACAATGGTTCTATGGTTATCAAAATGAATGGTTTTTTCCGTCTTATCGAGGTTTACGTAATTTTTATCGACAATCCTGTCGAGCCTGTGAGTATCATGGATTAATATGGTACATCTGTGGATGGAGGATATAACAAGACACAATCTACACTTTGTTTTATCTCGCTAGTTCAAAGAATTCCGTAGAAATTACATTTACAATCAATTATGAAAAACAACCTAACTTTTCATGAAAAAATACAAGATTTTGGCTTTGGCTGATTGACGATTTTGATAAAATCCATAAGAGCTTATTTTTTTAATTTTCTTTATTTAATAGTGTCATTATTATTCTTATAACATCTGGGCCCAACACGATATGGACCTTTGCCGGTCTCCTTTCAGTATTTTTTTGTTCTCTGGTCGCTGAAATTCAATTTATAAATAAACAGAGGAACGAATGCCGCGTTCTATAGATATACCCTACAGAGATATTCGAAAAGTTTCTATAACATTCCAGAAATGACTGGAAAGTGTAACCAATATTGTATCCGGTATTTTTCAATAATGCAAAATTAAAAAATATTTTGCCTGTGTTATAAATTACTTGTATATTATTTTATATACATCAATTATTTGAATTTGTTGTTCAGAAACAGAATGTATGTAATATTGGATTTAAATTAAAATTTCTATATTTTAAGGTTGTTATCGTTTATGAGATAGAACTCGTAAAAAACTGAAATAAATCTCTGACAATCTCCCATGCCGTTATTTTCTTATTAAAAACAAATTTAAAAATGGTGTTTGCACTTTACTCAAATATTTGTTTCAACGATATCCGACATCTCCGAAAAAAATTGTTTGGAGAGTATTCTTTTGCATTTAAGGCGAATATCCTCGATATGTATAAAGGGGGAAATTATAAAAAAAACGAAACATACCCTGCCGTCCATCACTATTTTCCTTAACTAACGTTCTTTACTTTACAATTTAAAAAATTTAAAATAATAATATTTTTATTACAGTTTTCTAATAATTTTGCTCTTATTCCATTTTCGACTAATTACATATTTTGATTAATTAAATACACATACGTTAACAGAGGTACATTAGTTTAAAAATGAAAGCAATAAATTAAGAGTCCTTAATTCACCTATAAATATAATGAAATTGTAAAAGAGTGAATTCTATACATAGAAAATATTAAAAAAAAAAAAGATTGATTTGGCTTATAGAACGATAAGAGAAGCCAGAAAACATACTTTTTGAAGTTTGCTTTTAGAAAAATCCACTACACGGATTTTTATGAAATCTGGTAAGGTAATTGTTTATCTGGATATTACGAATATTAAAAAGCACTCTTGACTTTGACTTGGTGAATACTGCGATACTGGTACTACCAACGCCATTAGCGTTTTTGGTACATTTTATGTCCATAGATGTATTACGATATGGTACTGCCAAAGTCAACTATTAGCATTTTTAGTATACTTCATTTATTGAATATATTTGGCGTTAATTTTGTAGAAATTCATTATTCACAATTAAATGAAACTACGTGATGTAGAAGTTGTAATACAACGAAACCTAGGTCGTGGTAAAGAACTTAAAAAAAGTAGAAATAATACTACATCACTTAGTTTCATTTAATTGTGAGTATACTTCATGCTCATAAAGGGCTAAGAAAAAAAAACAATTAAAAAAGAAAACGAAAAATTTTTAATAGCAAAAAAAATGTCTTATGCCGAAATCCACGTGAACAGTGACAGCCGGCGGCGGCACATCTAATTATGTATATTGGGTTATATAATAATGTGTATCGAGTTAGACAATTATGTATTTTGGGTTATATAATTATGTATATTGATTAATTATGATACAGGTTGGATAATTTGTCGAATGTGATATGAAATAATTGTGAAGGTTATTGTATTTTCAGTGACGACACAAACAGTGAATATTGTATTATGTTGACCCACCCGATATTTTAACGATGATGATTATAATACGTATAATTAAGTATAATCACGCCGTTATCTGGGATTATACCTAAGTCTCTTCCGGAGTACGATACAACAAACATTTATGTCATACTTTGAACGCGTATAACACATCGCTGATAGAAAATATTGCACCAACACCGCTTAATGAATCGATGACAGCTTTCGGGTTTGCTATACGACAAGAAAAATAAATGCCGATACGTGAGAAAGGAAAGGCATACAAAATCACGGTCCGACCTACTCTCATATATGACGCTGAATGCTGATCTCTGAATAAGTCACACTACGAAATTGCTCACATCAGAGATGAGGTTGTGAGATGAGCAGGAGATATCATATTGCTCGACAGCATGAGGGGCAACTATATCCTTGGCAGTTTCAAGTACCGCACTATCAAATACAAACTCTCATAAATACGGCTATGGTGGTTTCACCAAGTTACGAGGAAGCCAAAATATCACATGAGCCGAACAGTTCTAAACATAAAAACCGACTTGAAAAAACAAGGAAGACCACCCCTTCCTTAGATGTCTTTTATCAACAACGACTTGAAGAAAATTCATATGAACGAATCGACGACTCAGAATACTTGCGTCTGGTGAAAAATGATTAAGACAACCGACCCAAGTTATCCAATTATATCTATTCGTGTTCGAAATTATCTATAAAGATAGACAATTTTTGACATTTTATTGTTTTAGTAATCGAATAGGCAAACGGAAAACGCATTTTATAAAGCTGAAAATACAAAAATCACAGACAGACACACTTCAATTTTATTTGTAGGTATTGATCCACCCGAAACCCAGATATTTATTTGTCACTTCTCCTTTTATTAATTTATTTATTTATTCAAAGGCTAACAAAGCAAGTTATTGTTACATTTTGTATAATAAAAAGATCAGAGTAAAAAAATAGTCGATAATTCTATGTATGTACAAAATGGTTAGAACTTTCATATATCCGTTTTTAATGTTAGTGAGTTATTACATAACATATTGATCAATTAGTGACGTTAGTTTTAACTTAGAATTTATTTTATGTTATACATACTAAACCTAATGTATTATATTGTAGCTAGGTTTTACTTTATTAATAATATATATTTTTAGTTCCTTTTTATATGCGAATGATTTTCATTCACTAATGTTCAGAAATGATGTCGTAGTATGGGGTTATTAAAATAAGCATTATTATAATACACTTTGAGTACAAATAATTTCGGTAAAAGTTTATGGGATTTGAATCGGATGTTGAATTTGAGTAGAGAGAGGATAGAGGAACAGTCAACATGCGAATGTATGATTTTTTTATTAATACAATCAAGACCATTTTATTATGTCAGCGTTTTTTTCCATGTAGCTAGTGATGACATATTGAATCTCTGTACTCAAAATTCTGTACTCAGATTTAAAATCTATATTTTCGGCCAAGATGAAGTCTCCGGCAAAAAACACCAAAAATATATTTTGTAATACTTTAGTTCTCTCAATGTGTGATATACAGTATGAAGACCAAATAACTGACCCGTGTTCAAGTATACTTCCAATTAGCGAAGAGTATAAATATGTCAAAATGTGATGATTTTTCAACTCATTATTGGAACGAGAGATGAATCCTAAAAGTTGGGTACTTCTGTGGTCATCATGATCATAGTAAGAACGGAATATCAATTTTTCATCAAATAAACTCCGGGAACCCTGACAATGGACTTATGTTATAGTATAGAGCCGCTTAAGATGTAGCTAAATATTTTTTTATGTTTTAAAGTAATGACAGTCAATAAAACGCTCGACGACATTCAGAAGAATCCGGTTAAAGGCGCACCACTCGGCCTTTGCAAATAGGTTTAGTTGCAAGTTTAGACAGTTAACATCATTGACAGTGCTGTAGATCTTAAAATCATTTGCCTAGAGTGAACAGCGACATGCAAGTAGTTGTACCAGATCGTTAATGAATATCATCAATTTAATGGGTTCTACATGCGAGCCTCGTGGTACAATGAAGGTGATTGTTATGGGTGTAGAAAGATGACCTTTGGTACTCATAAATTGACTACTGTTACATAGGTAAGATCTGGCACCTCAATAAAGGGTGGAAGCTTCCTGTGGAAGCCACAAACTTCGAATTTTGAGCAGAATATTGAATGAGTGAACTTATCAAAAGCCCTTAATTTAAGTCTGAGGGCTAGCAAGTTAAAACATTTAAATGTTATAATTGGTGATTGAAAGATATAAAAATGGGCAAACAAATTATTTCAGAAGTGTTTAATTGTCCTATTTTTAAAATAGTGGATAAGTACCTGATTAGGATAGATGGGCCGAATACTCACTCGATAATGCTTTGGCAGAGTAGTAAAACTTTAAAATTACAAATTTTAAATTGTTTTTAATTTATTTGGTAAGGTCAAATAAAACTGTTATTTTTCTACCATATTTATGCAGGGAATACTGTCAATATTTATAATAAATCCATAAGCATAAATCTGATAATTATTATTGACGGTGCTTTCACTTTCTTTCAATAAACAAAAAATAAAATAGAAAAATTTGCTTCTAACAGCGATATATATTGAGAACAGTGTAATTTATGTTTAGCTCTGTGTCAACAAGCAATTATTAACAAAAGACGTGACCTTAATTAGTTATTACATTTTAACAATCCTCTATGATCAATCTGTAATTAAATATGTAGGAGAAGCCCTAAGATCAGCCAGTAAAACCGAAAAGTCCATACTAGACTGACCGCAAAATTTAGCCTCACGAGTTAGCACTGTTGGAGCTACTTTAAAACCGCCGCCAGCCCTGAAGAGAGTGAGAAATTAAATCCTGAATGCATCCTTTCAGAAAACTTAGGGATAGAGCCTTCCTTAAGACTTAGAGAATTATACGCATAAGAGCAAACTACTAAAAGATCAGCAGATCTGCTCAAAAGCTCCCGAAAAACCGCTGACTGGAGCAAAGGAGCTTGTTAAGAAATATAAACTACGCGTGGAAAAGCCAGCTAAGATGCGCCATATAGCCATCAGATATTCGACTACCTTCCAACTCCTTAGATTTTCCTACCATGACCATAGACTATCGAAGCATAATCCTTTGCATATGAAAGAAAACAAACGGCCTACAGTACCATACACACTAAGTTACCTGAGCCGGAGTGATTTCATTTTAATGGAAAAATATTAGCGCTGGCCCCAGAGGCTCCACGAAGGCGGTCTTTCTGACCGACTCAAAAGTAGTCATACTGTCGTTGGAAAAAAAACACCACCACTTATTGCTTTCACTCTAAAATGCAGAACGATACTCAAAAATGTCCAGAGGTGCGACTGCTGACGACCCGAAGAATTCCAATGCCAAATTTAATTCACGGGCAGTAAGAAGACTAGCTGTCCCGCATAACTAGAAACGACCTTGCCACAACTGACTTCAAAAACCTCTCCAGCATAGATTGCAAATCAAATCGATTTTGCAGTATGAAATCTGGTAGAAACTGCCGAAGCGTAGACTTTTTTACAGCCAAGCTGCTCACCTCCAAGACTATCAGAACCGACCTGTTCCCTCCTTCCTCTCTATCGCTATTCCTAACTTTCGCACTACCACCGGACTATCTCGTGTCCCATCAATAAAGAATAAGAATGTACTCTTTGCCAGGAGGGCAAAGGGTGCACTTTGTGTGGATTCCCAACCGTGGACGTTTCATGGCTACGCAGTTGTCCTAGACACTTTGATGTTAGGCATTCCTTCTCAAGGGAAAGACAACACCTACTAGCGAATCTCTAATGGTCAGCACGGCTCTTAATGGCAGAAGTATCAATGATGGGTTTCGATGAAGAAAGGAAGAACCTTTAAACAAGAACCATAAGAGATAAAACAATATTTTCAGCCTTCGTGTCATAAAGTTCAAACAGGCTAAAATAGCCCATAGTGAGTAGGCTAAGACGAAGGATCAAAATACCACGTTGTTACTTACACACCTATATTTGTAGTATTTATGTTAGATGTTGGGCTATTTATGGAACTTGATAATAAAATATGATTTTCAAAATGTTTGTACCCCTTTTTTAAAATAAAGAAAAAAGACAGGATATCTGAAAAAAAAGCTCACTCTAATCGAATGGGGTGTCTAAAGTAATTGGGTTGTTTTCTTAGTTTTATGTAATTTTATCTATTCGCTAAATTAAAAGGGACCATTAAATCTGTATTTAGTGCGCTTATAATTTAGCGACTTCTGTCAAATAATTGTTAAATCATGTCTTACTTATTCTGTCAAAGTTCGTGTGTTTTTATGGATAAAAACTTTGTCAAGTACGAATAGAACTCGCAGTGCGAGGCTTCCATACATATATGAGAATTTATAAATATTTAAGGGAAAGCAGTACTTTTTTTTATTTTAAAGCAAAATAGTTACGAAATTCAACGGTAACATTAAAAAATACAGTAATGAAAGTGTTTGTCTAAACGTCTAGGTTTTTATTAAGGAAAATAATGACTAAATCCATGTGGACTACTTTATGGAAACAGAGGCGCAAATAATTATACGCATAAAGCATAAAGCTCTCAATTTAAGATCACTACAAATAAAACATACTGTTTCAGTCTACGGATAAAAGCCAATTCACATTGTACTTCAATTCGCGTTTTTGCTCTGAATGATGATACGTTTCTTACATCTTATTACCAAAAGATAAATTGTTCGGAAAAGTAAAGTTAAAAAATGAACGTAATATATATATATCTATATAGACAGAAACCACCTGTCGTATCCTATGTGAACTCATTGAGAAGAAGATTTTTATATTTTTTCTTGGTAGACATAGTCACAACTGTCTGACATAGAAAAAAAATAGGATTGTTGCATATATTTATATCTAACATTACCTTTCGACACGGCTTCGCTTCTACAAATAGGAATTAACGAGGATTAGTTTTTTTTTCAGTAACTAAATTTTAATCTCAAATCTGATTGTTACGAATAAATTTAAAATCTTGTAATTTTTGTCCCATTCCAAAATTAATTCAACAGTTCCTGCATGATACTCTAGCAAACAGACAGACAAATAGGTCGAGACTAGTTTTTGACTAAATGATATTTGCTTTTTAACAAAACCAATGAAAAAACCTTGGTGTCACATTATGCGAATGTAGTGCCAGAACGAGACAGATCGAATTCCTAGACGCTCTGCTCCTCTTGCCGTACCTACATATTGACAATATCGCACGCCGATGTGATACATAGGCTTATCAGCTTTGAGGTTACTTGGCTCACATATTACTACTGAACATTAGTATAATATTATTCCATAAAATACTAGGGTCATATATTTATACTCAATAAAAAAGTAAACAATTTGAAATATGCAATTATATAATAGCGTACAACTTTTAACATTTTCCAAAATCAATTTATAAGACTTTGTTTAAAAGGTTAACTGTGATAAAGAAAAGTCAAATGTTCAGCTCATTCAGGAAGAAATGGTTTTTTTTAAGTTTATAAATATTTCTAACTTCGAAAAACATATCTTATAGAATTCCCTCGCCACTACGCAAAGGGTTCATTATTGAGGATGACTAAGGGTGAAACTCAAAAGTTTATCATGACCGTGTATAAAAGAGTCGATTAGTCAGCTCAATTTTAGCTGAATAGTCGGCTGAAGACCTAGTTAGCTCATCTCTACTCAAAAGGTAAGGAAGAGTATGTCAGTCATACGTTAAATCATCCACTTGTATCCAATTTAATTAGAATAGAGAGTTGTTGAATAGACCCCATTATAAGGCACTTTTTTCATATATTTATCAACAAAGGGATGTACATTTAAATATAACTGGGACGAGCTCCCAAAAACGTTTACGAGTTGATTTACAGTCTTACATAATAGTCAAAATAATGAAATGCAGAAGCCTCCTAGTCTAGGAATGAATTACAGTACAGAATTTAAATTGAAAAATACAACTGATTCTTTAATATCATTTTCCAACGATCATAATTTGTTCCTTAAATAGAACTTTAAAAAAATGGTTTCCTCTGGTCTCTTCAGTATATTGAAAAGAATAACCTCTCCGTGGACTTGTCGTACTCAACTTTACAACTCTGTATATTAAAGCTTGGCAACAAATAAACCCGTCCTTTTTCTTTGCGATTTCTGGAATGTTATAGAAACCTCTCAAACATCTCGGGTATGGTATATAAGTAGCACGACTTTCGATCTTCTGTTCATTTAGCAATTGAGTTTCGTCAAGTAAAGAACAAACATGAATGCACACCGAGAATGAAAGTGTGCTCTATTACGACGGCAGTATTACACAGCCTTGCATTGGTCCCACTGATTAAACTAAGGATATCTTGGTCTCTCCGATATTCCTCATTCAGAGCGATCCTATATAAAATAACTCGGTCGCTTAGTATTAATTATTTCATGGTCAAGTCTTTTATTTTATCATGCGTAAACCATCCTCGAATGATACTATAAATTAGTACCATGCAGCATACTATAAAATAGTACAACTGACGTAACAGAAGCCAATTTCTTATTGCTTGCAGGCAGTTCTTAGTGTTTATCGTAAAATTTTTTTATGATAAAGTAACCGGTTAGTTGACGTTGGTTTCAACGTATCGTCTATCGGTGTAAATTGACTTCTTCACGACAATAACATTCTGTCTACAACCATTTTGTATGTTAAAGTGGAGGATTTTTTGCCCCCTTTCAGTAGATAATTAATAGGAAATGCTAACTTTTTACATTTCCGCTCTATAATGTTATAATCGCTTTGATTATCGATGTAGGACAGTAGGCCATATTATAGTAACAGTTGTCCAGCTTGGTATAATATAATACACTCTCACGTTCCGTATAGTATAATACGCTACAGTACAATCATTGTTGTCGTGCTCGGTATAGTATAGTACGCTATAGTATAGTAACTGATGTCACGCTCGGTATAGTATAGTAATTGCTGTGGCGCTTGGTATAGTATAGTAACTGATGTCACGCTCGGTATAGTATAGTACGCTATAGTATAGTAACTGATGTCACGCTCGGTATAGTATAGCACGCTATAGTATAGTAATTTCTGTAGCACTCGTTATAGTATAGTACACTATAGTACAGTAACTGATGTCACGCTCGGTATAGTATAGTATCTGATTCCACGCTCGGTATAGTATAGTACCCTATAGTTTAGTAATTGCTGTAGCGCTTGGCATAGTATAGTATGATATAGTATAGGAACTGAGGTTACGCTCGGTATAGTATAGAACGCTATAGTACAGTAACTGGTGTAACGCTCGGTATAATATAGTACGCTATAGTATAGTAACTGTTGTCACGCTCGGTATAGCATGGTACGCTATAGTATAGTAACTGATGTCACACTCGGTATAGTATAGTAGGCTATAGTATAGTAACTGATGTCACGCTCGGTATAGTATAGTACGCTATAGTATAGTAACTGATGACACGCTGGGTATGGCATAATACGTTATAGTATAATACGCTAAAGTATAGTGACTGCTATTACGATCGCTGTAGTATAGTACGCTATAGTATAGTACCTGATGTCACGCTCAGTATTTTATTGTACGCTATAGTATATTAACTAATATCCCGCTGGGTATGGCATAATACATTATAGTATAATACCCTAAAGTATAGTAACTGATGTCACGCTGGGTATGGCATAATATATTATATTATAATACGCTAAAAAATAGGGACTGCTGTTACGTTCGCTCTAGTATAGTACGCTATAGTACAGTATCTGATGTCACGCTGGGTATAGTATAGTAGGCTATAGTATAGTAACTACCGTCATACTCCATTTGTATTATATAACTTTACGTATTTTCTTTCTCTATTTTTATATATTAAATATATGCCTATAATACACCACCTTTTTACATTAAGTTAACATAAATCAAATTAAACATTAAATTCAGACACAATGTATAAAAAAATATTCTACAACAACAAAAGGGCAACGTTTGTTTGTTGATTTCGTTCCTTAAAATGAAGAAAAAACGTAATCCTAATAAGGATAACTTTGTTTTCTGTTCATTTGTCAATCAATAATTTTTTTATCAAGAACGGCTAGGATTATTAAATATAAATGGCAAATACTAAGATAGCAAATAATAATAATAGCAAATAATAATAAATAAAAATAAGCTATATATTAGGTCAATATTGCAATAAGAAGATATGGTCTTTCAAAAATCAAGTATGTATTTTGATTCTGACTGGACGCCTATGGACGGAAGAATTTATAGTACAGATAAAGGAAAAAAATTGAAAATTGTAACGTGGCCAACATAATTTGTAAAGTACCTGCTTATTACGCTTTGCGATAATATGGCATAGCTGTAAGGAACCGGCAGGTCGTGAGTCTTACTTGCGCTTGACCGTCTTTTTATAGTTATGTCAACATAAACACCATGGCTCTATCAAGATACACACAAATTATTGCCTAAACCTTTTCAACAAATGTATCTACGAGTATTGATTTTTTTGTTAATTCCATATTGTTGTAATATTTAGCCCTGCTTTTCCCTACAAAAATACATAGATAAATAACAAAATCTCACAGATAAAATAATATCAAAATATTGTCGTTCTAAACCAAAAAAAAATATACATAAAAAGTATTTTAATAAAAATATCATACCAGCAATTCAATACAATGCAGTTACATTACAGTTAATAAACATTACATTAATCTACTTCATTTACCCAATACCAATGTTACGACGAGGAATAAAACATCGCAGATACTCTAAAATGGCAGCAATAAACTAGTTAGTCGACAAACAGGCTAATTGTAAAGATATACGTGGGTACACATGCAACAAACTACAATTTCACGCCCCGAATGCCGCCGCAACACGCACGCACATGCACCAGGCCAGCGCTTTATTGCATAAAAACAGAAACGAAAGAACCACCGACGCACATGATCCCCAGAATACAGAAAACGAAGTCCCATAACGCTCCCCGCCTAAATCAACGAAGCGCAAATTGACTTCAATTAAATAATAATGAAAATGGCCCAAAACTGTAGAGCCGCCCTCAACTTTAATCTAAGCTCTCGATACAATAAACGTTAATAAATGTTTTATTAATAAACCCCCCAACAATCAGGCTTAATTATTAATTAAGTGATCGTTCCTACTCTTGTCAAATGGATATGATCAGTAATATAGGAGTTACGGGCGTCAGTACTGTTTCGTTCGACTCCATCGAACCGTCGTGCAAATAAACAAAAAAAATCGTAGAAATACATGTGTTTAATTTACTCTAAAATGATATAATTTGTAACGTATAAATTAAAAATATTTTAGAAATAAAAAAGTTTGAAGCGAGAAGCGTTGAAGGATTTTATTCTGACAGTTCTTTTAGCGCCATTTTTATTATGACCTTGATGGTTGTTTTGACAGTTATTTGAGCGGTAACTTGTTTGACGATAGAAGTTTAAAAGTTTTAATAAGGCGTCTCGTTTGTTAAACATTAATAAAATGCATTGGATAACAAGTGTTTGTGAATTTATAATAAAAATGGATATATTTCAAGCGGATTACGGTGTTTACTACGTAAGTACCTGATTGTAAAACGAAAGTTTTATTTAAACCATAGTTTATGGCGGTTTTATTTTGTGCTGTACTAGCTTTATTTAATTTACACACCTTATGAAATTATAACGTTTGTGCATTAGATAGTGTTTTTAGCCACATGATTACTAAAAATAACCTTAAAGGTATAAACAATACTTCCTTTGTTCCTTTAACATGTTTGGGAAAAGTAAATAACGTGTTTATTTTGGTTCGAGAGTGCAAAGAAAATTATTTTAAATATAGAATAAAACAATTAGATTATAATTTAATTAATGCTGCCAGTTATACAAACTGAAATAAAATAATTTTTTTTAATGTTAAATGGCATTATGTTTATATTTAACCATTAACTTCGTACCTCAATGTTGAATGCTACATTATTTTCTATCCCTTTAACAATTTTCCAAAAAAATAAAAAAAAACAAATCTTAATGGAGCAAAAACAACGTTAGTTGTTTTTAAATTTAAAATAACTTATCAAACATTATTCGATACCAATAAACGATTGGTATCGAATTTTGGAATTTTAGATGGGACGAACAAATCCAAATCATAATAAAATAATTTCCTTGAATAACGTTTCTTCCTTTTTATTTTATTTTTTTAATTTCGTTCCCTCTGATTCCCACGAGGCTGGTCACGGATTGCGCGGCGGTGAGAGGTGCGAAATACATCCATCAAGGCGAATAGGTAGATATGTGGGTCGAGCGCCGCCCGCGTGTGGGACACAGTGGGACATTACGTGTCAAATGAGGTCGCTCTTTGTTGACGGCTAGAGGCTTAACTCTTTAATTGTCTTCTCGCAGATACTGGTTATTTATTTCGTTTTTAATCTAAAATGAAACTAAATAGTTTACAATATGTATTTATGTAGCGTCAAATAAAATTTTCCAAATACCTTTCGAAAGTATTTCTCAGTTTTCGAAAAATTGAGCATTTTATTTCCTTTCATCAGAATATATTAGGTACAATAATTTTCAAAAAATTGAGTACATAAGACTGATTTGGTAGGTGTCTTATTTATTTCAACTTCATGAATGTACTCATACTATTCTTGAAGAATCTACATAGTGGCTGTAATTTTAAAATACAACTGTCAATTTTATTACGAATAAATCGCCATAAAGTTGATTGAGTACACCGAGTAATCTAGTAGAGTCGATTTATAATTTAATACTTGCAGCGAACGCTGCATTCAAAGCTTTCGGGCGTCGCATTTTAGTCGAGAAATTTATTTGAATTTAGAATGGAGCTGGACGATACTTACTTACTCGACTATGTCTACTCTACTAAAATGCTCAACGCGTATTTTAGTAGAGTAGACACAGTCAGTCAAGCCTTAATACAATGTCAAATCGATATCAAATAATTACCTACTGAAAATGTTTACAGAATAAAACTAAAAATATACTTAGTACATACATAATAGATATACAGTACTTAAGTAATATTTAATAATCCGGGTAAATATTTTCAAACTAATACAATAATAACTTAAATTTAGATATTTGTAACCATCTTAAAGAGGAGTTAATCAAAATTTTCGTTTGCAGTTTTCGTTTTATATTTCTTTGTATAGTTCTGTTACATACTAGAATAGTCTGTACTTACTTTTTATTTACTGTTATTACTGTACTATGCTATAGTGCTAGATGTAGTAGGTACTGTTCAGTACTGTTAGTATTGTTAGTGTGTATTTTATTGTTGATAATGTATTACACTATACTAGAAATGTATTGTTCAATATTGTTTGATATTGGAGTATTCGAGTACGAAACAGTACTTTATAATACCATTTATTTTGATATACACAAAATAACACTATTAATATTACTCTTAATTTGCCGAAATGGTGCCGAAAACGGTTAAATGATACAACAGCTTTATTTAATATTACGCACTATAGTTATATATGCCCAGCTTTGTGTGCGCATTAATATAAAATATTAATTGACTTTGCAAATTAATCCATTTGTAAAAGAAAATTAGACATTTATAAAATAGCATAGCAAAACAACTAGATATTTAGAACTAACTAAAAAAATAAAAAAACTTCAAGAGTTTACCTAGAAGTAAATTTTTAAAAAAACTTTCTAAAAAGTAATCTTTCGTATTTTTATCATTCTGTCTAAATCCCAATTTTCATCTTGCAGCTATTAATAGGTATAGACAACGTTTCCAAACCTCTTTGTCGATTATTTCTTTTGCATACATTTTTTTTTTGTTTTAGAAGTACTTTAACAAGCCATGTACTCTACTTGTAGTAATCGAAAATGGCATTCATTTATATTATCGACATTTTCATTTTTTATTATATCTTAAACAATAATATTGAAATGTACCTAAACATAAATATATAGACCTAAATTTTATTATGTTTTTACTTAATTTTTGTGCGTACTTCATCTTTCATCTATAGCAACCGAACTTTCGTACCGCAGTGCATTTCGATGTGAACCGCATTAAGGAAGACACGTCCCGCATGGTGGCGGAACGTGCCACGCGACCGCCACCATGTGCCCCGCACCGCTCATACAAACAAACAAAACAAATATCAATTCCAAAATCCCGAGCACAACCCTAAAGCTACGCCCGCAGTTTCTACCGCAACGCTATTGGCCGACCGCCTCCCCGTACGGAAAAAAGCCGAGCCGCACACGAATGTAGTCTCTATGCTGTCGATGCAAACGCCATAGTGGATTAAACGCGTCGGTGAGATACGAGAAGAGCTTCGCGCGCTCGCGTCCCATTGGCCGAGCGGGCCGCGTTCCACTCCACCATATTATTTTAATATAAATTGGCCAACTGGAGGACAAATTCGGTTAGTTTGTTAAAGTTCATTAAAGCCATTTAGGTCCGCGGCCCGCGACGCTCGACCGCTCGCACCGGCGCGGTCGGCTAAATGAAGCCAAATTGTTTTACATTGAAGTTAATAAATTGGTTTTTAAGCCAGTTTATTGTTGCATCGGACTCGTTGATAGGGTGTTATGGCAATTTCACTCAATCAAACCTAAATTTAATCAAGAACGGTTAACTTATTTGCACTAATCAAGCGTTACGTGCCCGCTCGCTGTCGGATGTCGCCATTGTAGGGTCTCCGATTTAATTATGAATTAACTCGAGCACTGTGAATTAGAGCGCTTATTGATCTCAATGCGTTTGGACTAATTGTTTCAATTATCTCCCGGCGGGCGTCTTAAACGATTGAAATTAAGTAACTTCGTATCGATTATCTTCGACTAAGTGATGTAAATGTATACTAATCCAGGACTGATTGTCGATATCGATACGAATATATCGCATCACTCGCGAAGCTTTACGAAACGAATAACTCTAAACGCACTAGCGACGAACGCCGCTCGAAGATTGATTTGGCAACCATAATCGAGGACGTCGCAGGAATCGTATATCGGAACGCACGAACGAAGCGTCGAGAATGGACTCCTCAGGCTTCGACGAGCAGATGTTCCAAGAGTTTCCGGCGTCGATGGGAGGCGCCAAGACGCATTCGATCCAAGTGATGCTGGGCATGGCCGCGGCGGCTCAGGACGCTCTGCTGGCGCCCCTCGCAAGTCCGCCGCGCCCCGAGCAGTGTCACAGCACTGTGCCGCACGAGCTGCCCCTGTACCCGGCGCTGGAGAGTCCCGGCGCCAAGAGGAAGAACGACGAGGGCATGATGATGCAAGCGGCGCCGGTCGGCGGCGGCGAGGTCGTCTCCACGAATACGAAGAAATCGGAATCGAAGAAGAAGAACGACAACAACGGAATCAAAAAGAAGAAGACAAGGTAGATACAGTGCTGAATTTCATTTTGATCTGTGGGCGTTGGCGAATTCATTTGTTCTATTGTCAATCGAAGGATCGTTGGTTTTAATTGTTTTCCTCGAACCTGTTATTTGCGATGTCCAGTTATTGGTTTCAATGCCACACATTGACGTATTTTTCAAGATAATGTTATTTTATTGCCTCTATCTCTATTTAGGGATTCGATAAAGATATGTTGCATAGACGTTACATTTCATATCGAAATATTCTTACATTTAAACGAGTAATAACAATAGCTTTTAATGACGTGTAAATATTTTTAGTAGACATTCGTTTATATATATATATATATATATATATATATATATATATATATATATATATATTTCTGCATCCATAAGCTAAAGCAAGTGATTTGCACTAGGATATAAGACTACTGGTATTGTTACTATATTCTTCATAAAATTTCCAAACTCGTCTATAACCAATTACAGAAATGATCGTACAGGCTTGAAACGTAGCCCTTATTCACAAATAACGTATTTTAGATTATCTCGTTAGCCGAATGAACTGTATAGATAGTTTTTCATTATTTAGAAATATTATCACATGTTTTAAAAAATTGAGAAGTTTTCAATTAGTTTCATATTTTTTTTTTAGTGTTAATGGAATATATTCGGTACTTTTCTGTACGTACGCCAGTACCTATGCTGGTTGCATACCATTTTCACAAAAAAAAAACCGCGCGACTAGGGTGATGAATTTGAGCATTGTAATATACTCAGTAACGACACAAAGTTAAACGAAATAACCATCACTTGTTAGGGTACGGTACCTCAGAATATGAAAACGGCACTATTATAGATAGGATCACTCGGTATATGTCTCTCTGTCTGTCAACACTCCTTTTTTCAGGAACGGTTGAAACATTAATTTGAAATTAATATATTTGTAATTATTTAAATTGTTTACTAAAATTTTCAATTCCATAACTCAAACATTTAAATCAACTCAATAAAAAGGAAAGACCTTTATAATATCACGTACTCTGATGCAGATTCGTTCAGCAATATTTGTACGGTACCAACTAGTGCATAGAAACTTCAAATTTGGTACGGAGGAAGGTCTAACAGCACAAGAAAAGGAAAAATTCAAGTCATTAATTTCTAGTTTTATATGAAATAATCACGTGATAAACTCAACTTTTTTTGGCTTTCACTTTGTTTATTTTAAAGTATCCACTGACTAAGCTTTATGACAATATGATATAACGTTACAAAACCCTCAGAACGCTAGTTGTACTCGCAGTTGACAGCTTTTTATTTTCAAACTAATCTAAGTATATCGAATTAATTCATGTACATATTTTTTGGACAAAATTTTCTTTAATGTCCCCTCTATCAAATTTATAGCAAGAGAAATATGAAAAAAAACAAAAATATTTTGACAGGGTCTACAATAGACAAAAATTATATGGGGCCACATATTTAACCATTTTATTTATGGTATGGAACACTTATTAAGCGAGTTCGACTCTCGCTGGACAATTGAGTTTACGTATATACCTAGTCGCCGTTATTCGATTCGACGCAATTACAGAACAACATTGTGTGTCCCAGTAAAACTTTTCGCGTTGCGTTTTAGGAAACGTCGCACTGTTTCCGTGCATTGTTTCCAATATGAACACATATTTTTTTAATTCTATATAAAGGTATCTTCAGCGTAAAGTAAATATATATTTATATATATATATATATATATATATATATATATATATATATATATATATATATATAAACACAATGAAAAACTGACGAAGCGATATGTTAGTTATATTTAAGATAAAAAACTAAAAATATGTGTTTAACGTATAGTTATGCTAAATTGTCATTCTCGCATATCTCTCGTTTTTCAAAAATACGACATCAATACAATCGTATTTTTAAGTAATTTATTTTATGCAAAACTATTTTGTTAATTGATTCTTTATTTACAATTATATATTAATCAATTTAAATATCATTCTTTTAGCACTACTGCGTATACATGAGTATCTCGAGGAAAGTGACTTAGAAGAACCTTATTTAGGTATATACTAATCACCCTGTAGATACCCGTTTTTTTTAAACTAAACAACTCGATTTCATATAGATTATATATTTTGAAAGCCAGAGAGCAAAAAGTTTATTTTAAAACACCAACATTTATTATAAAGATAAATGCATAAATTGAGTGGCTATGTGGAGTATATAGAAACTTGATAAATTGAGTGGCTATGTGGAGTATATAGAAACTTGATAAATTGAGTGTCTATGTGGAGTATATAGTAACGAGATTTTTAGAGTGCCTTCAAAAACGAAAACCATTTTAGCGAAACAATATTTAAACTGAATTTGTCTACGTAACTGCAATATTCACTGACCTCACTCGTGAATAATTTCAGCGATCGGAAAGTTTGGTAGTTGTCAGGAAAATGACAAACTGCCCTGCAAAATTTTTACAGGTCCTTCATTTTTAACTAATCTTAAATAATGTTTTTAGGCAATATTATTTTTATTTTAGAAATGTAAACTCAAAATTGAGATAAAATGAATTAAGAAAAATGTTGGCGTACCCAATTTACGTATCCAAAATGTAAATTTCTCATATAATCCTTTAATTTAAATTCAACTGTATAAAATGAGAAGAAATCCTCATTGATTGAATTTTAAGCCTCTTTAACGCTTCCTCAGATTGAAATATAAATAAAACCTGTCGAATGCACGTTCGTACACGCGAAAGTAATATTACGGAACGATCCCACAAAACAAACACTTTAATGCGATATATTCGAAATAATTCTAAACGAATGTGTTCACCACTTTCAACATTTTTGTAGGTAATTTAAATCCCACCACCAGCTCCAAAACAAAAAAAAACGTCAAAGGCACGTTAATTACGTTTTTAAAGCCTTTCCAATGAAAATCCAATTTCAACATTAGGAAAAATTGATTGAGATGTCCTCTGAAGCGCCAACCCACAACAGACTACGTAGATCGGTTTGAAATTGTAGAACTGCGAGGTCGTAGCAAAACGGGCCTACGAACGGATGGATACGACGTTTAATTACAAAAGTGCGTAATTTGACTAAGTAACTTTAAAAATTATTGTAAGCCATACATAACATACCCAATGTTAAATTAATTGTAAATTGTTACATTGTTAATATAACAATTAGTGATGGTTTAATAAATTAGTTAAGAAAAGTGACTGAAAATACACAAGGAGCATAGATATCAAATAAAATTATTAAACATGAGTAAACTCACTTCCGCCCTTACAGCACCTACGAGGGTTGTATTGGGTACACAACCCCCGTTAATATTATTTGCCAATTTGTAACAGCTGAATTTTCTATCCTATATTTCGCAAGCGTAAAAGTAAAACTTGATGGCCTCTATATCTTTAATTGATTAATGTAAATAAATTAAAATGATTTCCCTTTCTATCCGTTACTAAATGCAGCTACTATTATATAAGTTATACCTCTTCAGGCGCATTTTGAAAATATCATGAGAGTGAAATTTTATGATGCGCGCGAATGATGCAACAAAAATCGACAGGATGAAGTTGCTCACTAAATATGCGTATAGTGACTTACTATATTCATGATAGTTATCGAAGGGTTTGTAAGTACACAACATGTGTTTTATATTCTTACAAATCTAAGTTATATCTGTACTTTTAAATAATACCTTTTTAGTAATTGAAATTTAATAGTAATCCATAAAAAAAACAATTATTTATTGTGAATATTCGTGATATAAATAGTGCTTATAAGCTTTTTAAAATATATTTTAAGTGTATTTCTCTAAGTGAGGTTAATTGTCGGTATGTATATTTACATTATAAATTATAAATTCTTTTAAAATATTTATTCGATTAAATTTAGATTTTAGCAACCGCATTTGTAATCACGGTTCAGTCTTTTATTGTTTTATCTCCATTAATTATTTGCGTGCTAAATAAAGTTATTCTTGTATTATGTCAAAGAAGTATAACTTCTAACGCCCTTACAATTTTTCTTTTTTATAATATTTTAATCTTGTCTGTCAATTAGCGTGACAAAACAAAACATTTACAGCCCAACATAACTTTTCTTTGTACAAATTTTATAGTCACGTTTTACATGAATTTTTGCATACACTTTTGCGTCAGGAGTCACAGGTGAACCTCCCTCGATTCAGGCGAGGATCGCCTGTGAACCCGCTGTCCGCTGTCGGTATACTGTTGTCGTTAAAGAAATAACACTCTCACGCACTCAAGTCGATACGATCCTTATGGTAAACATACAAAATACGATCAAACAACAAAATTCACATCAACTTCTTGTTGGTATATAGAAATACTTGTCTCATCGTAAATAGTTCTTTTACATTAACATGTGAAAGGTCAAGAAAAAAATGGATCCATATTTATATATTTTGTCACTTTGAAATAACTCTAACTAAACTCCTGACAATCAACTTGTAATTAATCTCACATTTTATTATTAATAGTTTTACTGTTATATTACAAAAATGCCATTTTTATTTACAATTACGAGAATGAAAATTGACGTTTGATGTTCTTATTGCGTTATTTAAAAATATTAATTATTATTTCTCACTATGCAAATATATTATTTGGTACGCCTTCGAAAGCGTTAAAAAAAATTAAAATGTATGATACCTTCTAAACGACGTAAAATATCAAATCGAAACTTTATTGTGGTTGAGCCTAATATAAACTTTTTATACGAAACTTTCACATTTTTATTTCGTACTTGTGATCGCCCAGTGGTCGAAATTCCACCGTAATTCAATTTATTTTTAAATTTGAACGTTATTGAGGTTCTTTTGTTTCAAAAGTATACCTCTATAATCATTGCATATATTTTTTAAAATTTTGTTCTATTACGTCAACTGAGAACGTCCACAAATACGTCATTAGCGTGTATTGTTTGCCTTGATTCCCTGCAATATCTAAATTTCAAATTTAATGTTATTAATACAGATATCTATGACACAAAAAATATAAAATAAGTGCTTTTCTGCCTTAACATACACTCAACACACTATTGTAAAAGGAACATTTGAAATCACACGAAATTCACAGCTCGAAATTCATTCAGACCGTGTGACATTTTAAAATTATTTGGCGACAATCTCTACTCTGCGACTATTTGACCAGACTATTATGTGCTTGGCATTAATAATATAAACGTAAAACAATGAATATTTTAATGTATTTGTAATACATATTATATATGTATATATATATATATATATATATATATATATATATATATATATATATATATATAAATTTTAGCTTTCTTCATATAAACTTTAGCTATACCAAATCTTAAACTCCTTCGTGCGCGCAAAATGTTTAAAAAAGGACACAAAGTTTTTTCTTCCTATATTAATATATACTTTAAAAGTTAGACTCTACACAATTTTAAATTTTTACGGGTGCTACAATTTCAGTCACAATTTACTGATATATTTCAAAACAATATTTTCAACACTCTTCCAAACGATATATCACACGCACATAAACACTAGATTTTTTTGTCAACATTAGCATAAAATAGCGAAAAATTTGTTTACCACATATTAGTTCAACGCTCTTTCTATAATTACAATAATCGATCTTTAATAATATTACGCATATAACATTTGTGGATAAGAAGCTAGATGGCGGCGATAGACGGATACAAAGCAGATAATATTAAGGAAGTATATAAAACATATCTTTTTTCAGACAGATCGCGGATTCTATTTGACTGAATGATGAAGACAATGGGCTTCATTATTCTTCCAACCCTTAGATATAATATAAACCTACAACAACTACAGAGATAAGATTTACTAAAAAGCTAAGAGAAAAACTATGCCAAACACTTTGTAAGTAAACAAATTGTTACTGTTACTCCAGCTCCATCCCCGCGAATGCCATCAGAGGGTAACAGCGCCATATGTCGTCCCCTCCCCTATCGGGGCTGCAGATCTACTTGTTCTCCATTATAAACGCGTGCCCGCGAAATAAACAAATTGTTGGGGTGGTCGGGGGAGCGTGGCGGATAATCATGGTGGCGTTTAACTCGACCGACGAGTGTTGTGGCAATTAAAATATTGTTATTAAGTGCCGGCCAGTTATCGCAGCGATCCGACAGTCAATTGAAGGTAATCGTTTTCGGCATCGGCGCGTTTCATATTTATTATTGTATAATGTTTATTACTCTCAATTAACCCGTGATATTGCATTTAAATTGATTGCTTAAATGGCTATTCAGTAAGTGATTACATCAATACAATTAATCACGTATAATCGAATTGTGAAAGAAACTGCGAAATGCACGGCATTTTTAAATGATGAATAAAACAAATTTTAAAAAATTGTCAAGTATGAGTAAAACTCGCACTATAAGGGTTCCGTAGAGATTAAGGCATTTAAGGTTACGTTAAATTACTAATATCTATGAAACTATTCACAAAGATTAATTTTTCACCACGTTAATATATCGTCTACTAGATCTTTCATGGATGTGTAAAAATATGATGCATGTTTCGAATTTCTAAGATATAAGATAAAATCTTTAGTTTTTTTGTAAGCTTTTGGTTAGAATTTTGTTTACTCTACTTTCTCGCGATTTTTTGTTCAGTAGTTTCAAGAATATAGAAAATAGAATATCCCCCATATTCTATTTTCGCATTATTTTAGAATATCTTTTTTTAAATTTTACTATGATTGAAATTTTACTATGGCCGAGAAATAACTGAATGTTATTTTTATATAATACTTATTTTTGGTTAATTTAATTAATAGGAGCGGCATATCAAAGATTAGCTATTTATTCTATTCTTAAGCCGAGTCCAGACCTGTACAGCTGAAGTTGGTAACAAAAAAATTATCGTAGCAAACAATCTATAATTGTAATTAGCCATAGACGTGCAGCATATATATATATATATATATATATATATATATATATATATATATATGTATATATATATATATATGTATATCTTCATACGACGTTCTAGAGAGATACCTTTGTCCGCCTAGATATTATAAACTAGTGTAAGTTTCACTGTAATCAGACAGGTGTTTTGTGACAAACCCTAAAATGCAAACAAATAAAATTTATAAAATTAGTATAATGAAGATAAATATACGCTTTCAACGATTGAGAGCATAGCGAGAACTGAAACAAGCTTTGAGTGATTGGTAGCGGAGGGGAAACTCTGTTTATCCATCGGTCTCCCCACTACCTGCGTGTTTCTACCATGGACTAAAAATATTCGCTTCAAAATTCAATTTTTCGCATAATTTATAACTTGCAGACACTAATTTATTTATTAACTATAGAAATTAAAACCAAATCATTTAAAAAAAAATCATCAAATTTTAAAATATTGTCACAGATTATAAACTACCCAAGAACACAGCAATCGTCTTTATATGTGTGTCAATTTTATGGGAGTCAAAAAGAAATACGAAAATCTTGTTAATGAATCCACATGATATAGATTAAGGCTTATAAGATACGCTGATTTTGTTATCCGACATTAAGTTTGTCAGGATTATATTTAGAACATTTAAAAAACCAAGGAACATTTTTTTTAATTATTGTCTGTTTATTATTTTGCTGCGTCTTTACTCGAATACTGAACAATTATAATTCCAATATAACTTTCACTTGCCAATATTGTCAGCTTATCATCACAGGTATATCGATACTGAAATAATCAAACATAACTAAAATTTGGTTTCAAATTAATGACATAACACTCCAATGAGATGTTGGTTAACCTCTCACCCCGCCAACGGCTGGACCCACCTATCGGCTCGCAGCATTGAATATGCGTAACGAATCGTCCCAGTGATAGGTAATGCATTGTGCGCCGCAGCAGACAATGCATCGGCGGCACCAACTGTTGTCGAGCGGCAGCCGCGTGACGTAATTGATTGGGCGTGAAATTCGATGCACCGCGGCGCGTGCACGCCGTGCCGATGCACCGATGCGCCACTGCAACTAGTACAGTGCATCGTACTGAATATTCTGTTTGGATTATTCGTACCTAACTGTTCGTTCCTGCATCTTTTCTAGCAATAAAAGATGCAGAAAATTAACTACGAAAGAGAAAAATAATTTGACTCTACGCTCTTTTCGTCCAACTTTTAAAAATTTTGTTAAGGGTTCTTTATTTCAACATACATGTGTCCAAAAATATGTTATAAGCTAGAAACCTACTAAACGCATATGCATAAAAGATAGCATGGAAATAGGTAAATGATGTTTCCTACTCACTTTCTGCAAAATATCATGGTAAAAAATAGACTGATACATTCAGGTTAGACGGCTAGGAAGCATTTCATAATGCTTTAATTTTTTAAACCTTTTCTGATAACTACCACATATAAAAAAGTACATTTTAAAATTATATTAAAGTAATTATATCCGAATATATTCAGAAAACACATGAAAAATAAAGAATTTATTTAAACACATAAAAAATAAAGAATTTGAAAAATATTGTTTTTTAAACTTATCCATTACGTATTGATGCGCTACCTGCTACGTTTGAAAGTACTTATAATTAACAAAATTATTAACTAACAAAACGTAAACGCAAATTTTATATGTGTTAATATTAATAATTCTGTACATAATTCTTAGTATAATGCATTATTAATATAAATAATTATTACCATAACGAAACAGACAAATAAATTTGAAATAAAGCGTATAATTTTTTGAAAAAGTTATAAATTATAATAGCATGGTACGTTTAATTAATTTTTCAATATTTTTTCTTATTATTCTTACTAGTGAGCGACAGATAGTAGAGTCACATGTCGCCGCGTTATGTAATGGGTCTGCTCCAGGTTTTCTTAACACTAATCGAGAGTAAATAAACGTAGCCTTAAAAAAATCAAAAATACACCACCAGCGGACTATTATCATGGATAAATTATAAAGTCATTTAAATTATGGAGCGCAAAGCTATTTATAATATGGCACATTACAATTAACCCTAAAAATAAATGAAAATAAAATTTCACAATTTATCAACTTTTTGCAGAAAATATGCCAATTCGACAGCACTTCGCGGGCAACATTGTGTAAGATGTGATTAACTATTCTGCCAAGGCGCGTAATGTAGACCTTTCTTTAAAGATGTGTAGAAAATGACAAAATTATCACTTCCTAACAATTACCAATGAAATCAATTACATCACATATCGATCTAACACATTTTTCTTCTATTACTCTGGCACGTCTTATTCGTACATATGATTTTTTTAACACAAACGTCTTATATAACAGCTGAATCACGTAAGACCGCACGGGCACAACGTAGAGGTACGACGTAGAGGCTCTACGGCAACCATCATCACAAGTCGATGACCCGTAATTACCACTCGTTGAATAATTAATAATTTTTTGTGTGAACACTTATTTAAATAAACGGTGCGATACTTTTTAGATATTATATAAATTAAAAATGATAGTTCATTCCTGTTAAATAGATTTAAGAGTCCGTTTACAAAAATAACATCATGTATGAAACCCTAACAAGGGTCTATCGGCACATTAAAATATTTTTAAAAAGCTATTGAAATATATTATTTCGGGTTTTCTGAACCCAAAACGCATTTTTAGAATGTTTTTCTGTCTGTCCACTTATTCAAGTATAACATAAAAACTATTAGACCAATTTAAATGGAATTTTTACTACAATAATCAATGCAACTCGAGTTAAAACATAGTTTAGCTTTTATCCTTTTTCAATATTTCCTTGGAGTATCGCGTACAACCGTTAGACGTATTTGAATTCAACTTTAAAAAACGTAATATTTAATGAATATATTAAAATTGAAGTACTTTTTTGACGGAATATTCTCTAAGTACCTTGGAATTTAATCCTTCCCACTCCGGCAGTAATACTGAGCGCGAAAGCTTAAATGAAATGAATAGAAATTATCAAGACTATTACAGCGATTCACTTTAAAGTTCAAAGTAATATATAATACACTCTTATCCTGGTCAAATACTTTTGAGAAGCAAAGGTTATTCAAGCTAAGATCGATTATTGGTTACCTATCAAGTGTATCTTTGAGATGAAGAAATTATAATTAATGGAGCAAAACTCCGCTGCAAAAATTAAAAAAAAATGGGAGATCTAAGCCGCGAGGAAAAACTAATAAATAAGTATAAATATAAACGAAACTAGATATTTTATTAGGAAGGATAAAAATAATTGTTTTTAAAGCGAAAATGGGTCCAATATTAATAGATAAAAGAAGATCGTTTTATTTCTCGTCGGTCTGTATTTAAAGTTGAACAATTTTCTCTTTAGTCCTTTGTTCTTTTCTAAAGCTGTTCCTGGAAAAGACTTTACTAAAAGATTACTAAAAACACTTTTGTGTAAATCACATATTCAAGGCACAGTGAAAGGTAATACGTATAAACGGAAACAATTTGCTTGTTTTGTTACAGGAATCTGCAACAATTGTTCTAAAAATTATTTTATCCCTATTGCGATATGTATCGAAGCTTTGAACGTAGGTACAAAATGCAGGCGTCTATAAGGTACAAAGAATCAATATGTGTGACTAATAAGGACCTTACTAATCACCGAGGGAGAGTTACTGGCCACGATAGTTTTTAATTCCTTGGATAATCTTAAAATATCAGAAATAAAAAAAATATACCGGAAATAAAAAATAAATATAATTTCCAAAAATAAGATTATTTTATAAACTTATTTTTGGAAATTTGATAAGTAAATAGGCTAGACTTAGAAATTCTGTATTATACAAAAATAATAACTTAAGGATATTTTCAAAATAATAGAACTTATTTAAAAATATAATAAATGGGAGAATGAATCGCTCAATAATACATAGATCTGCATTACCACTTTTGCTCAGGAATGCTTTCAAACATTACCGGCAATTATTTATGGTACTCTTGGATAAAATCATCCAGTGATAAAGGTAATTTTGTACTAAATATCTATGGAAAATATTACGTCATGTCTGTGAGATAAAGCAGAAATGGGAACAACTTTTTTCAAAATGTTTATCTGTCTGTGTAAGTCTTTCACTGAGATGATTGTTGCGATTCATATTAGAATTTATACTAGGTACCTCTTGTTTCTACTAAATTTGTTCTAAGGACCTTTTTCTATTGGATTGTCTAATAAATAATGACCTGTTTGAAAGAAAGGAAATATTATAACTATACCTTAATTTATTGTAACCCATCATAAAAGAACATAAACGTCATTACTATTGACTACCCATTCTCATGAGTTTGAATGAGAATGGAAAATATTAAAATAAAAACTCGCGTTTTTGCATTGGAAAATTCGTAAACGGTTCAAAGTTTTTTCACGCAAAGCTTTACTTATACCGAAATAGATAAAAGTAGGATAGGGTTCGGTCTGGTGAAAAAGGGGGGCGTTGAAACATTTCTCACCCCAGCTCAAATAGTTATGCCCGAGAAAAAATTATGGGGTATTTGTGAACCTTTCCGATGTACTTCGTTTTCCAAATTTTGAAGCTGGTTATAATTCGCTGTTGTGGTAATATTTGCATCATTAGGAAGTAATTCCCAATATATAATTCCATAAATATACAAACAACCACACGTTATCATTTTACTGCAGGGTTACTTTTTTGATATCGATTTGTCCAATTCCTTTTAACCCAATCAATGACGCTTACGGATAGCATTTATACTATAATTCTACATACTACTAGGTTACTTCTCATTCCTAACAATAACAAAATCTCAACCATTTGAATGTAGTCTGAAAATATAAAAGTATCTTATATATAAATGTTTGCAGGAGAATTGAGTATAACCAAATTAATTCATGGGATATCCAAGCACTACACGACTTAACTTTGCTTAACTCCAGACCCACGATGAAAGACAAACCTTTTTTTCCAATTAGTGCTTTTAAATCAAGGGATCAGTCAGACCTGGATCCTTTAACGTATAATTGCTACTCCAGAAAGGCTGGGATCACAGTCTAGCAGTAGTTTCAGAGAAAGCATCAGTCTCTACTTTCCGACATATACTACGTGCGACTTCTGCTGCACAATGACCAGCTTTAAATTCATAGAACATAAAGTAACGGACATACATTTTGGTATCGTTTATATGTTCTCAATTCTGACTCGTCAGCAATCAAAATAATCGTATGAATAATGTCATTATTTATGTGGCCCGCTTTTTATACTCGACCGTATGATATTCTCGAAATTTCTCAAAAGTTATAGGTCATTTTTTAATATGCCTGTTACTAGTTTAATTTGTCCGTTTGCATCATGCAAAAATATCTATATGTTTTGAACAGAACTTTCACTGAAATTATTAAAGGTTTAAAGATTTAGGTCCGTTATTCTCTACTGGACCTAGAATCAATATTTAGCCCTTAAGTAATATAGAAATTTACGGCTGTGCACTCCACAAACTTAAATAATGATGGATTAAATTTGTCACAGCTGTCATTCTTAATTGCTTAAAGTTCAAGGTCACTTATACACTATTTTTATTATCAAAAAAGATATGTCTGAAATACTAATGCTTTTTACCATCCACAAAAAATTACCTACATATATAGTAAACAAATAAGTTCGTATAAGTCACAAGAGCAAACCCACGGGTAATAGCTATTATAACATAAAGTCGTAACAGACTGAAACGTTCTATTATTTATTTATTCTACAACTCGATTATATTTCGACCTGAATGTCAGCCCATGGGATCTGCAGAGCGGACGGGCGCGGCACACCCCTCCACTTAACGGGTTGCTATTCATTGCCGGTCTGGCACGCACCCTTCGCACTTATTGCGATCTTTATCGACTGGTCGGATGCCGATACAGAATACGGGTAATTATTTGGATAGTAAAAGTTATTTATTTCATAAAGTTATATTTAAAGGCAACTGAATGATTTATTTTTATGAACGATATGTGGGTACATCGACTACACCAGTGACGAAAGCTACAACGAATAATAACGTTATTTTATGTGAAATATTGTGCAAAAAGCGTGCTAATAAATATATATATATAACATTATCAGGTACCATTCACCAACTTCGATATTAAATACTGGCAGATCTATAACTTTTATATATTATAAACATATCAAATTGGTGGATCGATTGAATTGAACTAGGAACCATCAGCCACAAAAATTAAGATCCAAAAAATATATTTTAAAATACAAAATAATTGATAATAAAAACAATATGTCAAATTTAATTATATTCAGTAATGGTAAAAGGAAGTGACAAAAGTGTCATATGGCACGTTTATCATATTTTTTGGAGGTTAGAAAAACTATTTCCGGCGACTTTTGAACAAATTTAGCATGAACTGTCAAATATTTCCCTCTCTTTGCGCGGGGGAAGTTGTGCTGCGTTACACATTTTCAGGAACGTTTCCTCTCCATAAGGTACCATACATTCTGATAGTATCATACTGCATTTATTATATATACATGCAAATATATTATTGAATGAAAAAAAATTATTAAAAATAAAATAAAATAAACTTTTATTTATTTTTATATATAACATTAAATGCTGTAACGTGATGGATCATCTTAGATGTTGACAAATTATAACTGCAATACATTTCGTCAAAGTTGATTTAGTAATATATAGGTATGTGATATGTTTTTAGAAAGGCATATAGACAGAAAGGAAATTTAAAAAAATGTTTTGAATTATGTTAACCGTTTCTCTCAATTTAATTATTATGTATAGATGAGTATCCGGTGTAGAGGCCAAGCTGTTCAAAATGTAATTTGTTGTCTATACTGCAAAATTTCGCAATTTAGACCATAAATTATATTTTGCAGAGGACGGCGGTCGATATGGTAATAAGTAGAGTGAGTAAGCTTTCAATGCACAATGGGAAGCAATGAGCAAAACTTTGAGTCTACTAATAAAATAATTACAAAAATTATGTTGTGTACTGTGTGGCGCGCTTTAGAAGTTATACTTCTTTGGCATAATATAAGAATAACGAATAATAGATGATTGGCTTACAGTAGAAAGCCAGCAGAAAAATAAAATGGTGGGCCACTCATCTGTCAAATAAACTATGTAAATGTATATTTAGTGAGCAACTTCATGGCGTAAATTTCCTACAGATTTTATGTTGCATACTGAGCAACTTCATTCTGTCAAATTTTTTTGCATTTGTAAAATTTCACTCTCATAATGTTTTTAGAACGCACCTAAAAAATTATAATTCAACAATATGACATAACTCACCTATTGAAATACCAAATTTTCTACTTGCAGTAGCTGAACTGGATTGGATTTACCATTTGCTCCATCAGGCTCTAGATAGAATAGACCCTTGTGCTCGTATTCATTAACGGTTGGATCGTTTAAAATACGAATTTCCGCAAGACTGCTCAAGAGGTCGAAAACCATTTTAAAAGAAGGCCGAAGCGAAAATTAGAAATTAATTTGTCATTTTATCAAGCCAAATCTAACATTTCAAATATGTACGAGCGATTACTACAATCGCTTGTACATTTTTGTACATCATTGTTGAATAAACAAAACAATTTTCGCTTATACTTAACAAAACGATTTTCGCTTATACATCATTGTTTGAATAAACAAAACAATTTTCGCTTATGCAACATTGTTTGAATACACAAAACGATGTTCCCTTGTACAGCATTGTTTGAATAAACAAAACGTTCTTCAACAAAGCGGACATTTTTTGTCATTTCATTTTATGAGTAGATTATATGATTACCTAATTGCCCCTCTTCCTCTCTATGCCAACGTCCGTGGCAAAAAAATGATAGTCTTATAAATGATACCTATCATTGTATAGTTTATCTAACAAACTTAACTTAAAAACTTCTAACATTTTATATTGAATGACATTGAGCACATATTTCGTTGTATCTATATTTCGTGATATTCTTCGTAACATTTTATATTGCGTGACGCCGAATATTTACTTCATACATATACATCGTACACATATACGTCGTAAACATATACTTCGTAAACATATACTTCGTACACATATACTTCGTAAACATATACTTCGTAAACATATACTTCGTAAACATATACTTCGTAAACATATACTTCGTAAACATATACTTCGTACACATATACTTCGTACACATATACTTCGCGCATATATACTTTATAAACATATACTTCGTAAACATATGCTGAAAAATTGTCTAGTACAGTTTCCAGAAATTCCAAAATATTTTATTTTAAGATGTAAATAGGTCGAAGTGCGTTTGATTAAGGATACCACATAAAAAATGAATTCAAAGTACAAAGTTTTTTACTTTATTAGTACCCCCTGGATCAAAATTATCGAGATTAAAAGTAACTTTAATTGACCGAAGTAATAAAATGATAAATACTTAGTAATGAGTGTAAATACTTAGTAATGAGAATTAGGTTTCGCGTTAATGACTCATGCAAATACCATTGGGTTAGTTCAGGATAAACAAGAGTTCCAGTACCCAAACCTGAATTGAATACCAGAATGGAATTAGATCGACAAGTTAAAGACAAGTAAATCGACATGTTAAAAATTAAGTAGTCGACAAAACGCTATTTATATATATATATTTTGTACTACGATAACGCTATAGTAAGTACCAAAAAGTATACTCGACGGAAACATCAAAGTTTGAGCTGGATTCTGGCAGTACATCCGCCTTATTCACCATCTAATTATCACTTGTTAAGAGTATTGTTAACGGAATCAAAATATATATATATATATATATATATATATATATATATATATATATACATATGTGTGTGTGTGTGTATACAGATAAAAATGATGCGTGTGAACTTTAATTTCTTTGTGAAATTTTATTATAAAATATTTTTGAAAAACAAATCGTGATTAAAAAGTTATTAGGCAATTTAATAGTTTCATATAAATAGAGTTAAAGAAAAATTTTAAAAAAAGTGTGACGGCTGTGTAGGGTATGCTCGTAGTGCCAGTTCATTCCTATTTAACAGGTTTTTTTTTCTAAAGAAAGCCCTCCTACATTTTTTTAGACTCTGGCTGACGTTGATGATAATAAATAAAATTGCTGCCCATTTAGAATTAATTACAGATAATTTACTCAAAGTATAATTTATTTCCAGATAAGTTTACGAAAAGGTATAATATAAATCTATTTATTTTGTAATTAGCGGGAGAAATCAGAGAGTGAAGTGAATATTTTTTTTAGAAACAAAGAAAGAAAGGCAATGTTCAAGTTTGCACTATATATTGATTTACGAGCGGCTTCGCCAGATTAACTAGATAGTTGAATACATAAACTAACAATTAAAGTATACTTCTAAGATGATGCTCAGATTTTTATTGATTTATATAATTATTTAGTTCTCTTAATGCTGCACCCCCATAGATTCCAAACTGTTAACCTCTTTTACACCCAATTTCCATAATGAGGGTGACAATTAGAGACATGTTCATTGTTGCTGACACTTTGTAGCATTTCCCATTGGGTATCGGTCTTTTTGTAAAGTTCCAAGAAATTGCCCATAAAATTGAATCAACGCAGTCACTGTGAGCCGTACTTGGCTCATCAGGTGCTATTGTGTCAGTGGTTACAACTTTTTTTTATTAAACCTCGAAGTATTGAATTCTTAATAAAAAAAAATATAATCACTCAACCTTGTAGCAACAGAGGCGGTGGCAATATTTTCTTTGTTCTCCATGTTTGGTGAACATGGAGAATAATGACAAGACCAATAAATATTGGCGACTTGAATCCAGTATTTTCTTTATATCGCTACACTTATATCTATATCTGTATTCGAATAAAGACAATCACGGGTCAATAATGTGACGCGCCATTATAATGCGTGTAAATCAGTGGGAACTAAGTATTTGGTATTAATTATCAATAATTGAACTGAAACAAATTGTACATTTTTTGCAAGATTTCATTATAAATATCTTTCAAATATATTTAAAATGGTTGATGTACTTTTGTTTTATGTGACACAAATAAAATGTTTAACAGAAAAAACGGAGATAAACAAAAAAATAAACTATTAAATATAAGAAGAGACCGCTCTAAGAAGGTTGCGTACCAACTTAGCTATATATAAAAGTTTAAATAATTATGGGTGCAAATGTACATGGTGTTTGTGATAAAATACTTATAAATATCGATATTATTTTTCGCTCTATAAATATAGTGTCTCGCATACTTTCCACAGACGTAAGACAAGCATGACTTTGTTGTCTATATCTCTTTAATTTATCAGTGCAATCGAAATACTTTTTCACAGAATTACTGAGTAATTGCTGGTTACAAAAGTGTAATCAAACTGCACAACTCTTGGGAGAGTTACATGTAACAAATAGATACTGTGTCATTAAATATTACTAGACTTTTCCGATTGCATTTCAAAAAAACCTCTCCATTAATACTCCACGCGATTGAACGTGAAAGTAAAAACCAATTTCACTCCCGATTTCGACGTGTGGAGCTCCCGAATACTTCGAAATACTCAAAATAAATTATTTCTTTTTCTTTATTTCTACGTGTTCACGTATCCTCGAAAATTGTATGACAACCGCAATTAAAATCATCGCCGTGGTGTGTTGGGTTGAACACAAGGCATACGGTCTGTAATGATGCGGCGAACCGCGGAGACCCGGGTTCAATTCCCAACCGTTCGTAGAGCGGGGCTGGACGGGCGTTACGGTTGGCTGTAAGAGATTGCTCCTGTAGCAATAAGTCCGTCATATATATTTATCAATTAGATACATTGAAGCAGATAAATAAATAAATAAAATTATGACACTGTAACCTTCGGATACAGACGACACGACGACATTACATCTCAGTGTTCTATTTTTGCCATTCGGCTACGAAACCCTAAAAATAAACAGAATTAGATTCCAAAGTACAATAATTTGAGACCGCAGTGTAATAGCAACTGAAATAATCTTTACTATCCTTTAGTTTTATTGTAATAAAATTATTTTTTTACCCTCCAAACAACACCTATTAAAAATTACGCAAGCCACGTTTCCAAATGAATCAACAGTTTCAATAAATAAACCAATCAAGATAGTAACGGCTGTACTAAACGCACAATTTAATTTTTTTACAGAACAACATTCACGGCATACCAACTAGAAGAGCTGGAGCGGGCATTCGAGCGCGCGCCTTACCCTGACGTCTTCGCGAGGGAGGAACTCGCGCTCAAACTTAATCTCAGCGAATCAAGAGTCCAGGTATGCCACTGACCTTCTTATATTGTTTGTTGAAGTAGACTAGCAATTATTTTTCACCGTCCTAATAATAACATACCTATTCACTTAATAATATAATAATTTATAAATTTAGACAAAATTATTGAATATATTTGGCGTTAATTTTGTAGAAATTCATTGTTCACTATTAAATGAAACTACGTGATGTAGTATTATTTCATTTTTACTTTCTTTAAATTCTTTACCACGACCTAGGTTTCGTTGTATTACAACAAATAATACTACATCACGTAGTTTCAATTTAATTGTATACAAAATTATCTACGTGTGGATAACAAACAGACCCATGACTTAGTAATGATGCAGGAAGCGAATTTAGTACAGTGTATCGATAAAACATTTAAATGCCATAAATGAATTTAACAAACAATTATTTGTTCCCTAGGTTTGGTTCCAAAACCGTCGCGCCAAATGGCGCAAGCGCGAGCCGCCTCGCAAGACGGGCTACATCGGCTCCAACTCGCCCAGCTCCACCACCCTCAGCAACAACTTCAACAGCATCAACAGTAACATTGGTAATTTCCAGCAAAACGGTGCCCTGTCGGCGCCACCGCCCGTCGACTCCTGGTCCTATCAGCCCCCCTACGAACTCTCACCTCACCTCAACCTGCTCTCTCCCGGCGCCAGCCCCTATGGTTCTTTCAATCCCTCGCCTTCGGGTCCGTACACCTCCTATACCACCATGCTCAATAGCCACGACCCGCAAATGTTCGCCGGACCGATCCGCGGTCACAACTTCTCCGAATACGGCATGGTCAACTCCAATAGCCCGCCCCAACTTGGCGTCCGCGACTACGCTATGATGTCTACGCACTCTCCGACTCACATGAGTAACGTCCATTCCCTCTCTCCCGAGGACCCCTCCAAACTGGACACCTACCAAACCCAGCTGCAGGACGACAAGTACGGTCACATGCCCGACGACAAATACGTCACTTGCAACATAACGGACGAGAAGTTCGTAACGTCAATGTCGCCGAAGTACCAAAACCACATGAGCCCTGAGAAATACGACGCCGATTCCGTTCTGCTCAACGGCAACGGTAAGGGTGGTCACGATATTTACGTAACCGACTCACCCGGCCACAGTCAGAACCCCATGCAGATGAGCAAGGACCACACCAATCAAGCGCTGAGCATCAAGATAGAGCCAAATCAGGAGCAACAATCGTATGTTACGTTGCCCCCTTTTTTGAATTGAAATACTCTTTTTCGAAATTCACATAATTTTGGAGCCACAGAATAACGAATACATAAAAAGAAACACGTTTAAAACTGCTTTTTTTTCAGGAGCGTATGTGAATTTTGAAGAAGAGTATTTTTAGTTTAAAAATTTCGAGCCATTCAAATTTTTCGGCGCGCGATTTTAGTTCGGGCGCTGATATCCGCCGGATGCTGTTGTATATTTTTAGCTTTTCATTGTGGCTATTTGGCGTGTCGGACGATTTGCTTGCGCTCGGCTAGACAATATAACGTATTGTACAATTAGAATAATAAGTATGTCACGAAGAAAAAACTGGAGGTATTAATATATTTTCGTGTGTAATAAATATTACTAATGCGGTCGCGAATTTTATTACTTAGATTATTTAGAATTAGATACTAAATTTGACAACGAAATAATTGAAAGATTTACAACGATTTTTGCAATCAAACAACGAAACGTGTGAAGTCAAAATAAAATATTTTTACATTCGTCTTTTATCATTCTTTTTTTCTCATTTTTAATTTAGTTAATGGTTTTCAAAGGATACTAAAACTATACGAAAATCAACTAAATATATGAAGTATTAACGTTCTTGAACCGTCCTTCGATTCAGTTTTGAAAAGTCCTGAAACAGATTATTCGACGTGTGTTACCTGTAATAAAAAAAACTTAAACAATATTGATAATAAAGTTAAACAGGTCAGAAGTGTCATTAAAATTTTTTTTTAAATTTAAATAAACTTTTATAAAATACGTCAGATGTGATATCGATCCAAAGTTTATAAATATGTTATGAACAATAATAAATGCATTTAAATAATAATTACTTTATATACCGTGCATTCAGAGTGCCTTATAAAATGTAGTGTAAAATATTAATATTTTTTTACTTAATTTAAATATAATTCTTGCAATGCTGAGAGAAAAATTTTATTAGTTTTAATGTTTTTTTTTTTCGTTTTTGTGAACCTTTTTCATTACCATTTTATAATTATACCGATGTGTTACAATTTCTGTAAATATATGAATCTTTAAGTTAAAATAATTTTTAATAAGTTTCGAGTGTGTAATATGTCAATAGTGTGTAACGTATAGAATAAGAGGAGAAAAGAAAACTATTGTGTAGATTTTAATTAAGTTTTTGCCATATACCTATATGTATAGTTATAAATTTACAAATTATATTCGAAGAAAAAAATGAAGTGATATTTTATATAAATTTTGAATTTTGATATCGGAATGAATACGAATTCAGTCCGATTACAAGCAACCTCTTGGGGATAATGTTCTCCGACACAAAATTAGGAGGTTTGTAAATATATAAAAAATGTTTTTTTAACAAATATTTTGTTTTATTTTTTTTCGAAAATTTGATTTAACAATATCCCTCAAGAAAAGTACTTCTTATCTTATAAATTGAATTAAAAATAAGGACCACCTAAATTTAAAAAAATATATTGAAGTCTTGTTCTTAAAAGTTGAAGCCTCAAATTCAAATGATTGTGATGTAAAAAAAATATTCAAAGAAAATTTTGCTTATTATTGTCAAAACTTCTACGTTTCAGAAAGATAAGAAATATAGTTTCTAGAAAGGAAAATAAAAAAATTAATTTAGATCCAAATCAAAATAAGAAACAATTTTTTTCTGAGACATTTGTTAACTCAGGTTGTTCTTTGTTGGTACTACGACTTGCAGTTCATACAAATCATACGCTATCTACTTGGTACTACGTTGGTACTACGACTTGCAGTTCATACATATCACGTAAACACATGTGAATGTATTTCTTACCTATTAATCTTAAATTATTACCCAGCTATTCACTTCATTAGTATACGAGGTTGAAACCTATTCCTAGACTTAAGAATTTATTACCTTCATCGGATTGTTATTTGCAAAATTCAAGTTTAATAGGTCAGTAAGTTATATCTTTTTAAAAATTGTTCCTGACGTGGTGCCAAATGAAACAAATATAATAAAAAATGGCGACAACTTTTGCTGAGTTTTTGAACATTTTTAACCATAACTAAATTATTTCTAACTTTAAATTAGTTTTATTGCTATGATGTCCCACGTACTTTAGCCCCCATTGCAGGCAGTTTCAACATTTGTTACAACGAAAAATAAAAAGTTTATTTTTGAATTGTTAATTTTTTTAAACTTAGATTAGTTTTATTATTTTTCAGATGTATTTAATAAAATCCATGAAAAAAATTTAAAGAAAAATACATTTACATGAAAGTCACACCCCACCAACGGCTGAAAGTATCTTTATCTTTGATTACATGGCATTCGTTCTCGCCACAAAAAATCTTTGCCAGTGTCAAGTGTGGACGGTTGAAAGTAACTAACCTCATAATGGGTACCTTCTGTAGTGTGGATATGTTTTTTTATATTTAAAGGCATTAAGATTTTTATCATTATCATTTTTGCATTACATTTTCTAAATTTTTAAATTCTTTGCTAGTTCTGAATAGTATCTGAATAATTTTTAATTCTTTACTAGTTCTGAGTAATTTTTTTCATCACAAGCGGTCAAAGTTAGGTGAAGAAACTTACTAAATCCTAAAAAGTACATTTTGAATATTTAAAAAAAAAGAGAAATAATTCAAAAGACTTACTGCTTAACTACACTTCTACAAAAAACTTGTCAAACTTAATTTGTAGTCGTGGTCACCCAAAAGATAGACCCAGAGTAGTGATTTTCACAAATTTTAAGAAAGTGTCGTATGTCTCAAAAAATAAGAGATTTTTATTTAGGTCAAATTCTGTCAGTAACCCAGGCATAGCTTGGCCTATTGCTCCTTTTCTGTTCGTCCATGACTTGTAGAACATCTGTATAATTTCAATACAATTCGACTTCCTTCTGCTGTATTTGGCCGTGTTCTAGTCCTGGCATCGCAGTTCTTTTTTTAACCGACAATTGTCTATGTAAACATATATAAATATTTTATTAGATATTTACGACGATTTGTACTGATATTACATTAAATTTTCTGAATTAATAACATTAAAATCTTATACGAATCAAATATAATCTATGGACTTACAGTTAGTATATTCTCTCTCTCTCTCTCTCTCTATCGTTTTACCCCTTACTTATCTACTTACAAATCGAGGTTCAGATCGCCAATGCAGTTTTACTTCTGTCGCGAATTGAATTGCACGCGGCTTTTTTATAACCAGTGCTTCCGGGTGTGGATAAATATTTTGCTACTAAGTTTACCACACATTGTTTAAATTGTAATTTTACCGAAGTAGTCAGCAAGTAATAATGCCTATTATTAAACGTGAAATGACTTTGGAAGTTTAAATCAGGACTTTAGAATAAAAAGCAGGACTTTAATTAGCTTGATTTTGTTTTTTATTGAAATTTATAAATTATTTACAAATTACGTTTTGAATTTGTTCTCTGTTTTGCGTTTATGGGTTTTTGTTCACTTGACGTTAATTCAAATAAAAAGAAAGACAACTCCGAGTATCCAAAACGTGTCAAAATACAGTATCCACCTATGTGCTTATTATCACTCAATATTCGTACTAAAACGTTAGGTACATACATGTATAAATATATTCATCTCTTTCATATTCGGGACTTGTCATATTATTTCTATCTCTTAGTGTCGGTGCCATTTTGTAAACATTAAAAATAAGTAAACTAAAAATTTAAATTGTTTCAATAATAAAAGTTTTCTGATATTTTTGCATTTTCGAAAACCACAAAATCATGTTGGACGTACGAACTATGTTTTCTCGAAAAAAATCGTGTTGCCACACGACTGCTTGCGATGACTGTAGGAAATAACTGAACGAATCGTAAATAAACTAAAGAATGCCTGCACACGATCTATTGTGTATGTTTTTTAGGTGCTTAATATATAGACTATATATTATTATTTATATTTCTGATTTGCATAGGTCTTCCTATGATATCCAAATTAAAATAAGTTATTTTTTTAAAACGTGTAGTCATTTCGTTAGGTGTAGTCGCGTTAGTCATTTGTTAACTCAAGGTTGTTCTTTGTTGGTACTACGATTTACAGTTCATACAAATCTTGCGCTAAATATCACGTAAGTACATTTGAATGTTTTTTAATTAACTATTGTTTAATAACATCATTAAAATTTACATACTTAAACTCTAATTGCACAGATAATAAGCACCTAGACAAGCAATTGGAAGTTAAACATTTATTAAACCATCACAACAAAATTAAACATCTAAACCACTGATTACCGAAGTGGCTTATATCATCCCCCAGGAGTCGATTACGATCTGCAAGAGGTCTCAATGTGATTAAGAAAAAAATGGGGGGCGCATGATATGTAAATGGGGTCAACGATAATGGATCTCATTTAATTTCGGTTTTGCATAAAGAAATAATCTCAGCAATTGTCTAAAAAAAAGCAAATGGTTTATCCAAAACCGAAAAACATGGCAAGTGATCCACGAAATAATAATCTTTGGGAACCTCTGGTCTGAACAATCTTTGCACAGTGATATTTAAAAATCATTTCGTATCCTAACAGATATGTATTTAGTTTAGTGAAAATAATATGCTGTCACTCCGTTTCTATTAAATGATAAATATATTTGGTATTTGTGTATGAGAGTTGCTGACTAACATTTATATATTCACATAAATACTAAACATAATAAGTTTGCAACCAAAAAAATAAAAATAACTTCTCTCCCTGTCTTGTATATCTATATTTTTGACTTCCTTATAAGCAGCCCTTTCAAACGACACCCCACGCAATATACATACATTTTTCATCTTTTAATACTATGCCTATATTCGAGTTTCTACTTCAAGCGGTTTCTTGGAAAAACGGTTGTAAAAGACAGACATGCGAATGATCGCATAAGAGTTCTGTTTTTCCTTCTGAAGTACGGATCCCCAACAACTATAACAATTTAGTTAGAAAGCTTTGATGCTTTTTCTTTACAACTACGTTATTCCTGCAATTTAGTGTTATTTTTCAAATACTGTGTACGAAAAATAAGTCGCAAGTTAAGCGCTTCTTTCTCCGAAACTATCGAAATAAAAAAAAATTCTTTGGCTAAGTGCCACAGCTAGCCGCCTGGGTTTTTTTAATTCTATAAGAAAATAATTAGAAACCAAAAACTGGTCATAACAAAGGGGTCCCAAAAGTTCACATGTAATTTAAACTCCATCACACTCTGCACAGGTACACAGCTGTCTTGAAAAAACAATAAATTACTGCATCTTTTTTCCAACGGTTTAAGCGATGTAATAGAAAACTAGTACTAATCGCCAAATAGTCCGTAGATTGAACGAAATAGTTAGTAGTTCGGGAAAAAAGTGAAATAAATAATTCATGTAGTCCAATTTATAATAAACAAAGTTTTAACTTTCCACTATTATTGCAACAAAACCATATATCTAAAAAAATCAAAGTGATATTTCTTTATTAAAAATTACGACACATTTGCTGGTGTGCCATTTTTTTTAATATTTTTAAATATCAGGTATATATTTAAAAATGATTTTGGTAAGCATTTCAATGTTCATTTAATATTTTAATAAAAAAAGCCAAAAAGAATAAAAAAGTTAACAAATATTGGGTTGTCGCAAATAAATCCGTCATCTTAGTTCAACAGTGTGAGCTCGTGTAGTAGCCAGGCAGAAAATTTCCACTTCCTCAATGCAGGCAACTGTTTTTTCTATTAGTATGAAAGCAGTGCTGCAACATAATGCTAACTTAACCTGAAAAAAAAATTTAACAAGGCTCTTTAATTTCTGCAAATATCTGCACCTCGAATGAGTATTATAGGAAAGATCAAAATTTCCTTGTTTGAATAATTAGAACCAATGCTTGGCTATGTCATAGGACAGTACGCCTTCGCACACCATTGTGCATATACGCGTTGCGCAAGTTTTTCGCTCTAAACAGAATTCATGAAGCAAGAGCACTCTAAGTTTGCTTCGTGACATTTTCCTTTTCTGTTTGTTTCTTATTCAATGAAATTCAATTTGTCACTGAATAGAAATGCTCTTTATATACTCAACCAAATATGTTCATGAAGTTATTACACATCCCAAAACTCGCTGAAAAGTATGAAACTTGATTAATACCAACGTAATATTTAATTTTCCATCATATAATTTTAGCGTATAAAATTGATTTCTTTCAACTTAATGAAAAATACTCAATTAAATCCATTCATTTTGCGTTCTGGGGAAACATTGTAACAAAATATATTATCCGAAATACTTATGAGGGTAATATGACCATGTTTTTTAGGAAGTCATCGAAAACCCTCAAATAAAAATGGTATATCAATTCTTTAATTTTAATTGAATCTATGTTTAAATATCTTTCGAAACTAAGATACATGGTAATTATAAAAGTGATCCTTTATAACTTAACCTTATCGAATGAGAAGATAACATCACAAGAAGTCACAAAAACATAATTAAATTTATTTACCAAACATTAACTTTTTATAGATAAACCACAGATTTATAATATTAACAAGATATAAACACATACTTACAAAGATTCCAAAAATAAAGTCTATTATCTATTATTTATATTTCGAACCACAGAATACTCTATAGTAACTCTGGTTTCCCTTCAATACGAATAAATACTCTATAGTGGCCCATTAGTCTGTAAGACAGATATGCTTCTCGTACACGTACGCTGGTAGCCATACACCAGCGTACACATCAATCATTCTACCGTATCTGTTCTGTGAGTCATTCTTTGTCTGTCGAAGCGCTCAGTTGTAAACAGCTCAGTGCCGGTTTAAAATTAATTAAAGGAAAAATATCAGAAAATAAAAAAAACAAGATTTTGATACAAAAAATGGTTCCTAGAGAAGAAAAAATATATTAATCTGAATTTATTGAAGAATTGGAAAACACTGAGCCCTCTGATTTGTATTTACCATTTACTACTTATACTCTCAAAATTGAAAAAAAGACACTCGTAAGAGAGAACCAGTCAGTGCTCGAGAGCTGTTAACTACAACTTTGCGTTTTCTGACGACAGGAAGAACATACGAGACCTGTTCCGAGAGCTGATTCCCGAGACCTGTTGGGGATAATAGATATTATGACATTAAAAGACGAATTTCTTAAGGTTATCTTTTTATTCTTACACATAAATAACAAATTACAATAGAAATGTAGATATAAAAGACCTAGTTATGAGACGGAAATGACAAGAACTCTTCGACAGTTTTGTGTTTCGGGAATGTGTATCGTTGGTTGGTTTTGATGTGCGATGCCTCGGGGTGTGATGATAATGTTTTTGGGTATACCTGTGGTTGATCTTGAGTTAGAAATCTGTTGATAAAAATTAATGGATTTGTTTTATTATATATATATATATATATATATATATTAATAGAACACGCAGTTTACCATAATAGGACACCAGAGATTATTTTTTTGGCAATTATCAGTTGAAGTTCGTCCATTGTCTCTAATTCACTGCCCACGTTGTCACCGAAAGCTAGATGTTTATAACGCTACAATAAAGCCTCACTAGCTGTATCTAAAAAAATTGCCTTCTGATTTAAAATGATTTTATGCTTTTTCGGTTGAATCCCTTTAGACATTTTGGGCTCGCTCTATAAAAAAAAGCAAATATTTTATCTTACAAAATTCATAGATAATTTCTTTTTCAGACCCCCAGTACTGAACTAGAATGGTTAAAAGTTGCCGAAGAATTCGCCGAAAGTTTTGAACACTGAATAGGGACGATGTATGGGAAACATATAGCCATTACACAGCCGCAAAATTCAAAAGCACCCTTTCTCACCTACAAAGGGTTTTAAAGCATGATTTTATTTGCTATAAAATATTTTTACGCATATAAATATATTTGCTTGCGGCAGTACGATTCACATTTGCGTCGATTTATGTGGTGCATGGCTTGGCTTATATGAAGTATTATTAAGGCCGCCACGTTAAATTTCTAAAATGTTTATTATGACCACAACCAATAGCCCAAAGTATTTAGGTTAAAATTATTTAATAACTTTATGTCACATTTTACCATTTTATTAGTTAAAATGAGTATTAAAATACATTATCATTAAATATTTGTGTATATGTGTGCGCGCGGGCCTGTGCGTGTGCGCGTTTGCGTGTATATGAGTGTATGTACAAATTAGTCTACAATTTTTTTTGTACATATGCAAATGAATATTTTTTTGTTAATACAACAAGAAAAAAATTAACTTACTGTTTTAAAGTAAAAAGTTAAAAAGCCCGCAATAAAAATTAGAAAATAATGGGTCCCACACTAACAAAATTCAAAATAGAACGAAAAAATTATTTATGTTAATTAGCATTCAGTGTCGTGATAAATTTTCTTCTTATTTTAAATAATATTTTCAAAAAATTTAAGATGGCAAAAATTAATGAATGTCACATTAATTTCTTTCGCGCGTCTCTGTAGGTAATGCTCCATACAATGATTATATATGCAAATAGCTCTGCCTACGTTCGCAAGTAAATAGGAAAAAAACTGTATATACTGTTACCATATCAAACTTCATTAAAGTTTGTCCAGTAGATTTTGCGTGATAATCATATAAATTAGCAGAGACAAAAATTTAAAAAAAAATTTAAATCATTCTGTACGCCAAATCAATATTTTTTCATATATTTTCAATGTCCATAATTCCTCTATTACAATTTTATTATATGTGTAGGTAGGTAGGTAAAATATTCTAAAATTGAGTATGACAACAAAAATTTCAAATATTACATCAAATTCTCCAACGACACCTCCCAAATCCTCATTTATTAAGTTATTAAATTTTACATTTTTCATTAATAAGCAATTAAGACGTTTTAATTTGGGTAAACAATTTTTTAAGAGGTGACAACACCAGCAACAATGGCGCTCTTCTGTTAATAATAATCTACTTCGATATTTCAAAATTGCATAGTTAATTGAAAATTAAATTAAGTTATTTACGTATGAAACTAATCCCTATTTGTTTCTTTCGCAGTCCAGTGATATTTTTGCAGGTGGGAATAGCACAAGGCGACATTTTAAGCTATATTGTCACATAGAAAGCACACGACCTTTCAGAGCTGTCTCTTGAATTGCACCGACAGCCGCGTTTTGATACTATGCATTTTATGCGTAGTTTTTTGGACACATTATCATGGGTGTTCTCGCCTTCTGAAGTACTCATTATTCTATAAAAAAATAAAACGCATAAAATTCTTTTACCGTCTCAATGAAGCGCGTGAGCCGGATAAATCCCAGCGACAAGCTTTTATTAACAACTAACATTAAAATTTAAAAAATTAGAATAAAATGAAGGATGTGAACAAAGCAGAGGCTTTGTTTTGTTGCCTTAAAAGTTTTTGCGACACACGATTATTTCCCGCAACTTTCGGCGTTATTTGTACTTAAAGAATAAATATGTACAAATATATTTACAACTGCTTCAATTGCACAACATTGATGCATATTTATTATAAATCAAGATTTTAATCTTCGAAAAACAAGAAAACGGATATCAATTACAAAACGTCATATGATGTTTATAATACAGGTAACACCTAGTGGGAGAAATTGGCAGTAAGCTTCCTTATTCTGTGCATATGTTGTGTTGTGTATGTTGATTAAATGTCGAAAGTTTTTTACCTTTTAAGGTTCGACATTTAATCAACATACACACATCTTACGCAACATAACATATACACAGAATAGGGAAGCAACCATAAAATATATTTTTTTCTCTTTCTTACCTCACTCAGAGTTGTCACTTTCATTTGTTGCCTCAAATCTGGTAGAAAGTCGTCACGCTGGAAAGTAGCCCAGCAGCTTTCATAAACTCAACCGTTAGGTACAAAAAAAAATCACTTGAAGATATAGAGGCATACTATACTTCGCGTAGTGCTATAGCACTTCAACCGTATTTACTATATGTGTGCTCCTGTGTCTGTAGTAACAAAGTCGACCGAATGATTAGTCAAATTATGATAATATAACTCCTGTAAAACAACACTGGACGGCCAACAATTCGATGTTATTGTAGTTCCGGGATAATCAACGTTTGTTTAGTGATATGAGGGTGGAGGCGTCTCTGTTCTATAGGACAAAGAAAAAAGTCGCCGCGTTCCCTTTCTACCCCAACAAACAACGATTGACTCTTCACGGAACGTCCACGATAATATGTCCTAATATTTTCGGCCAAACTTTAATTCGTCTACTTCGGCAGTTTTCCCCGTAAAAGCCACCTACAAAAAATCAATCAATGCATGAATAAATCACTTTTGTTAATAATTTAAAAAAATACAGAAATTTCAATTATTTGTTACTCACTAATCGGTTTATCGTTGTTTATGCAAAAATGAATCACGACTTCTCAGCAAAATTAGTTCCAGTCCCGAGCCGTGTGACTGGATTATATAAAGTTCTTCCTTGATATTGGAAATTTCATTGTACGTTACCCAACACCGAACATATTTTGGTTATACCATTGTCTTATATCGTATACTTAATTTGTCACAACATCCCATATTTTCTTGTTCTATTCATATATCCAGCATTTTTGCAGGTCAATAAGCGACCGTCAACACAAGAAGAGTTCGGTGTTAGAACTTTGTCGTGATTACAGCACAGAGAACGAACGCTATATTATCAAAGATAAAGTCGTGATTGCATTTTTTACATTTTACAACACGGGCTCCGCTTTTGTAGTAATACTATTAAAGCTGTGGAAGCACCACATATGGGAAATACTTCCCCACTCCATAACTTTTTTTGTAGTACACACAACAAACATTTTCGGTAATATTTAACCACAATTCTGATTCAATATGGCTGAATGAACTGAAAATTTCCATTCTGCATGCATTCAATTTGGCGGTTACTTTTTTTTTTTTAAATATTTTATGGCTTTCAATTTATTTTTAGTTGTGTTACTTTTTAGTTATATTTTACATTTATTTCACTTCTTCATTAATATATTTGTGTTATTAAAATTATTTCTCAATATTGAATAACCTTCTCTATAAAGTGATTATGTATTTAATTGTAATTTTAATATCACTTATATTATCTTAGAAACATAATAAAATATTTTTGCTTTTTTATTATAAAAAAAGTATTGCCAAAAATTAAAAAAATTATATACATTATACAATTTTTTAAAAATATATTTGAAGAACTCTTTCACTATGGAGAAATGTTGTTTATTTATAATTAAACAAAAAATATGTTTATAACCTCATTTTATGCAATCCTTCTTGTTTTTAAAATTATTGGATATTTGTTTATATACCAATTTGCCTTTGTTTTATAATTGAAAATTTTTTATTATTGATATAAAATGCGTGCCGTGATTTATTATCTTTTTAATGAATTAAAAATGTTTATTTTTACATTATTTAATTACATGTTATCCATGTCCTCCATGTTTTTAAAATCATTGGATATTTGTTTATATACCAATTTGCTTTCGGTTTATAATCTCTCTTTATAATATCCTTTTTGATTTTTCAATTTTTGGATTTTTTATACTAATTTGTATTTGTATTTATAACCTTTTTTTACGCGATCCTTTTTGCTTATTCAATTCTTAGATCTATTAGGTTTGTTCTTTCAATACATTTTTGTTTAATGTTGCGAAGAATAGCAATTAAGTTGAAATAATCATAACAAATACTTCCTTGGATAAATATGCTTAGTATGGAAATTATTTCACAAATCAATTTATAAGAGTCACAAGTGGAAATTATTTTAATTAAGTACACCATTTTTAATGTTTATTATTTCATGTATCACAATAAATAATGAATTCATGTTATAAAATTAAGTTATAACAAAAATATTTATATTAAAACAAAATGTAATTTCATTTTCATAAATTTGCGTAATTTCCAAATAATGAATCAAAAATTGAAGCCCAATGATTATTAAAACTTATTTTAATTGGTATAATTGACAATTTTTTATTATTGATATAAAATGCGTGTCGTGATATTATCTTTTTAATGAATTTAAAATTTTTATTTTTACATTTTTTAATTATATAAAATGGTTTATGATAATTTTATTTCGAAATTAGTAAAATAAAGCTAGGAACAAAAAAATATCTGAAGACATTTCTCGTGAGTGGAAATATTTTTTTATAATAAATAATCGCGGCGGTAATTTATTTTTTAAATACGTCGTCAAAAAGTTGTCAAGTTAGAATCAAGCTAAGAAATTCAATATTTAGTCTATTCTTTTAACGAGATGTGTAATAGATTCAATGCCTCATTACAAAAAAAAACTATTAAACGTCAATGTGTTCCAAACAACTTTACGTATGTGAGGTTATATTCGTTTTAGGTTATGTTTTAATGTCATCTGATATGACATAGGATATTAGACTATATTTAAAAAATAGTTTATTACAATAATTTACATTATGACTTCTACGTACGATCTATTTAAACCTGTAGTTGAAAAAGTTTTAAATAACTGGACTGCTTTATTATTGGCAGTTGAACATGGAATGGGTGGCCCCAATAGCAAAGCGGTAATGTTGTTGTAACTTGAAATGTTAACTAATATAAGAAATGCAAAAACTTATGTTATCAATTTTGTTTTAGATAGCAATGCAGTTGGTTGACTATGTCACTAGATATTGCTGTGAAAATACTGTTGTAGAAGTAGAAGATTTAGTTGAAGTGCTCGAAGATATCATGGACGAAGAATTTGACACAGTATGCGACGATAACTCTCCAAATGGTTTGTTGTGTTTTGATGATAGTTTAGAAAAAATGTGGAAATTATGAAAACAGAAGTTTGTACTACTACTTATACACCTTTTTCGTTAGGAAACAATCAATATTATCTTTGGATATTTTGTCAAAACAAATACGTTCAGATCAGACAAACTTTCCAACATTGTAGTATTTTAAACATACTGAGAACTTTTCTGTTTCATTCTTATCGCAATGCAATTTAATTTTTATTCCAGAAATAGCACGCCTGCTGTTACGATTTTTGTCTATGTTTAAGAGCGATCAGCATGAGGAACTCAATACTGAATTATTAAAGTTACCCAAATGCCAATTATGGTTGTCAAGACCGCAGATGCCCAAACAGGTATTTAACTAAATGTGACAACATTGTTTTAACTGACAGCTTGCTTGAATGTTCAAATAAAAAGGTATTGTAAAATAATACAATATAATCATCAAAAGCACAACAGCCCTCTGCAGACCAAGTCCGACTCACTGATCCTTCTCCACCTGATCCTGTCTGACGCAATGGCCCTCCACTGGTTGACTCCCATTAGTTGGAGGTCCTTTTCAATGTCATCTAGCCAATGTGTTGGTGGTCGTCCTTTTCGCCTAGCCCCTCAATCTTCGAAAGTCACTTTTTTGGCAGTGAAAATATCACAATAAAGTGTGTAAAGATGGCCAAGCCATCTAATATGTGATGCATTTATGGTTCTCACAATATCGGTTCCGCCGTATTTGTCATATTTTCTGAAAAGTTCATAGTTGTAAAAAGTTCTCCACATGTTGTTCTCTTGAATAGGTCCAAAAATCCTTCTCAAAATTTTTCTTTCCAAAATGAATAGTTTTTTTCCTCTGCTTTATTGAGGGTCCAGCATTCACTTCCATATAGAAGTATAGCTCAGTGGGCATTTGTTCTTGCATCCATATATAGCAGATCAAGTCATGAATTGCTTTGTTTAGAATCTTCGTTGATTTTAAAGAGTTCAGCTTTGATGCTGTCAAGTCCAGCTGACCTATTACTGTTTAGACTCTTCACTGCTATTTCCACTTCATATAGAGTCGGTGTATTTTGCTTTATGTCCTCATGTTCAAGGCAAATAGTTGGCAGCATTTTACGAGTGGTTAGATTCTTTTCTTTATTTCTCCCCATGAATAGTTCTACAAAATGTTCACGCCAACAAACCAAAACCTCATCCGGGTCTCATGTTAGATCTCCATTTCTTTTCTTGTAGGTGATTGTTCTGGGAATAAAACACAGTTGATAAAATTTCCTAGCTTCCTTTTGGGTTTTTAAATTTTCAATGCTTTATATAGGTTGTCCATATATTCTCGCTTTTTCTTATGTATTCTTTTTTCCTCTCCTTAACTCTTTATACCTTTCCTCTGCACCTCTTGTGTAGCATTTCTGGATCATGGTTTTATATGCTTCATTCTTTGTCTTCGTGATGCCACTGCATTCCTCATCAAACCAACGGTTGGTAGTTTTCTTTTTTTGCATTTCCAGTATTGTCGTTTTAGACGCATTAATGATAGTATGTTTAAGATCCTGCCAGCCACTCTCCACTATCGAATTTTCGTCTCTCATCACTATCATGCTTTTTACTTCTTTTTTGTACTCTTCCATTATCTTTGTCTTCTTGAGTTGTTCAATGTCGATCTTGTTACTGATATTGTCTCTTCTTTTGTGATAAAATCTATTAATTTTGTGGCGTAAGTTTCAAGCCACCAAAATGTGGTGAGAGGCTATGTTAGCACCTCGATATGTATGTCCGAACGTCACGAAGGTTACTTCTGGGTCTAAGATCAATCAGTACATTGTCTATTTGATTCTGGGTCAGTCCATCTGGGGATCTCCACGTAACTTTATGTATTTTTTTTTGGTTTGAAAGTTGTGCTTCCTATTATCATGTTGTAGATGTTTGTCTCGTCGTGTAGACTCTCGTTACCCACGAATCTGCTTATGTTAGTATCATGGCCAATCTTCGGATTAAAGTCACCTAAAATCAGCTTCACATCATATGAGCGGCATTCGCTGTGTGTCTTTTTCAAGAAGGTCATAGAATTCATCTTTATCTTCATCTCCCCTGTCCTCCATGGGGGCATACAATATAAAGGTATTGTAAAACAATCACTAAATCTAGTAGAGTGAAATGAGAACAGGAACATAGTTTCTATCATTTAAGTTTCATTTGTATATTGAGTACTGTATATGAATTTATTTTCGACTTTACCTTTTGGTTATTTTTATGTATATTATCTCTATTGAATATAACAGCTACATTTAAGAAGAAAATGAATAGTAAATTACCAACCGAACCAAAATATAATGTATATTAATAAATAAATTAAAAAGTTGAAAAGATTATTTAAAAACCTGTTAAATGTACACTACAAGGATTCTGTACACATTCTTAATATACATATAAAATGTTGAACATCTCAGCATGTATAATGTTTCTATTAAACTATTAATAAGTAGTAATATTATTTTACGTCATGTAAATATATTGCCTCGCATATATTTACCGTGAATTTCTCAAACTATTAAGATTTGAAATCGGTGCTATAATTTCTGGAAAGTTTTCCTGGAAAAAATGTTTTTGTACACATCTTCAACAATGTCTCTAGAAATACAGTACTTAAAATTAAGAAAAAATAGTTTTAGAATTATTATAAACCACTTACCCTTTCGATTGATAACCTACATTCCTGAAGAAATTTATTTTTACCCTATCCAAATCTCAAATATTTTTAGATTCTTACTATTTTGAAGTATATGTGTCAATAAGCTCTGTACTATGCTAAAATTTCAAGTTTCTACATTGAACGGTTTCTGAGAAAAATAACAGCAGACAGGCAGACCGATATGTGAATGATCTTGTAAAACCATTTGAGGTATGAAAACCAGAAAAGTAAAAGTAATCTTAAGGAAATAACCTAATCTAATCCATTGATAAACTACATGAATTTCCTTCAGGCTCTTTATACTTTTGATTTGAAATTGAGTGTATAACGAAAAATGTAATTTTCTAGCATTGAAGAAAATTTTGAACTTTATATTGTACTTTGTTATGAGAACGATTCTGTCTACTGCAGAAACAAGTATTTTAAATTAATTAAAATACATAAAATAAATATGATTAGTATGAGATCGTCCCTAGGCAATAAATATGATTAATATGAGATTGTCCCTTATTTATATTAAAAGTCTTCAGTTCTAAAACCATGTTATTCAATGCAGTCAACTTTTTAGCGGGACTAGCAGAAGTACATAGCCCATTCTTATTTACTAACTGTATAGGCTTTTTAAAATGGTTATTTTTCAAAATGATATATATACATGACATAAATATTTTCTGTCAATTCACGACACATCTTTCCATTCTCTATCCAAAGCATATAAAAATTCATACTCCTGTTTTTTATAACTTAAGCAGTGTTAAACCTTAAAGGGTGAGATAGTTTATGCAGTTTGCCAACTGTAAACATTTGTTTACTGTAATTAAATTTGTTTGATTTCACAATATTTATAACACAACTCGTTTTTCTTACTCCAGGAGGATAATGACACAGATAGTGATTCATCTGACGGCAGTGAAGATGGGAAGCAAAATGGAAATAATATTACCTTTAGTGAGAATAGAGAACAAATAAGTAATAATGAGAATGTTGATGAATCTATGGAGATTGATACTGACCCTGGCTGGACTGTAGTCAAAGCGAGGAAAAAGAAACATTAACGATAATAAACTGTACATAGAATGTATAGATTTTACTTTTTATTTCCTTCCATAATTTTAAAATAAGTTTTGTGTATAATTATTTTTGTTAAGTTTATTTTACACCCATATTTTATAAGTGCTCGTCGAAGTTGATCGCAGTCTGAAGTACGTGACTACACAATCGTGCAACTTAGCGAGGAGCTCAGTCGCCGTGAGTCTCCCATACGCTAACCTTGTGAAGTCTTTTGACTCGGCTGCAAAAAACCGATAGCGATTGGAAGTCACCTGAGGCAAGGCGAGGTTGCAGAAAGCGAATCGAAGTACCTCTTTACACTTCGCGAGTAGTGTAGTGCAGGTTTTACATTTAAAGTAGGAGATAATTTTAAGAAAAGCTGTCTGTTACTATAGTTATGAATCATCTAAGTTGAAAAGAATTATAAAATAGGTGTATTTTGGAATGATTAATCTCAAATATTAAGTCAATTTATAATGGAAAATTACATCCAGGATATCAAGAGTATAGTTATCTCTAAAATTGGAAAGCAAAGTTTCAATATCTTTATATTCATTGCATAAACACAATTCAAATCACCTAAAATTACACACTAAAGTCTTCTATAAGAATGTATGAAGACGTCAAACGAAATTGGTGTAAAACATACACCAAAATTTATAGGCAATCACATGACGGCTGGTGGTTGACCACGATGCATCTCCACGAGGCTATGTTAGAATTCGTAACTTGACGTAATATACAATTATTTTTAGTAAGCTGGATGCTAACTTAGGATGCTGATTGTGGGCATTTTAAAGTAACATATTTTTAATGTGATATTTATATCGTGTAATATTTTTTCAATGGTTTTTTGTATTTTAATGCAAGACTTGCGTAATAAAATTAACTTTTTATATACCTTTTAAAAAAAATTGAATTACCACTAGACCTAAATTTGTATATGGTGTCTGTAAAACAAATGTACATAAAGTGCTTTATTCATTATTTTTGTTTTTATGGAAATAATTCTATGTTTCCAAGCAATCTCTTCAGATCATAATTTTTTGACACTTAGGATTATATATTTGTTCTATTAATTTTTGTAAATTAAAAAAAAATCAATTGCTCATCATAGAAAGCCAAAATAATAACCCTCAAAACATGAAATAGGAATCAAATTGATGATTAAATCAAATCCCATTTTAAGTTTTTCGCTTGTTTTATGCTTTAGATTAGTAGCTATTCTAAATCAATTATTTATATATTTTTTGTGTACAATTTTTTTGAATGAAATTACTATTAGACAATATAGAAGTGGTGTTACTAAAAAAATACTTAAGTTTAAAGTTGTATTTTGAAACATAGATGTAAAGTACACCTGATTTATAATACTATTCAGTTTATAGATTTCATACATTGTGTTGGGTAAAATTTAAAAATGATTAAAATAGAAAATTATTTTTATTTAGTAAAAATAATATTTTACCAAATTATTGTATATTAGGGATACTTATTATCATATTGGCTGATGAAACATCGTTAAAGTTGAATATTATTACCGTCGATAACGGAAATTAATTTCACGATTTGCCTTCTGAAGCAACGAGTATTAAGTTTAGATAAAAAAATGAAATATTTATCAGAAGATATAGTGTAAACTATAAGAATTAAAACATAAATGCACCTAGTCTGGCTTTTTCTCAGACTATGCTGTTATTATTAATTATATCTAAACAATAATTTTATTACAAAATACATACTATATGCCTGTGTAAATCTTGAAACTATATGCTATCATATTATGTAAGTTGTCGTGTGAATCTCTAAAGAACCAAAGAAAACTTTTGTTTGATAAAGTCAGAGAGGCTAAAGTGTGAATACAATATTGTCAGGCTGTAAATAACTGCAATGTTCATCAAATATTTTATTGGATACAATTCTAAAAGCAAACGTTACGTTAACAAAATTACAATACCGTGATAATTATTTCAGCATGATATTTATACTTTTTGCCAAATATAAGCTCGCTAGAAAATTTTTGGGAACAAGTTTATATGTAAACATTAAAATATATAAAAGTTAAAATCGGCTTAGTATTATTATGTAATTACGAATTTTCTGCAGTTTTTTTAACTTTTTCTTATTGCGTAATACTGGCAATGAATTTGTATTATAGGGTAGAAATGTAAAAAAGAGATTGTTTCCTTTATTTATTTTTGAAGTTATTTTTTAAATCAGTTAATATTGAATATAACTAACATTTAACACTTTGAATTTGTTATTGGTACTGAAAAGCAGTTAGTAAACCATTTTCAAACATTTCATGAAAATGGTTTACTAACAGTTATTCAGCGAAGTGAATGTCTCAATTTGTGCGAAATCTGAAACAGTGACGGAGCCTTCAATCAGCATCAAATTAATCTATATGATATCCATCTAAAATCCGTATTTAGCAGGTACATACCCGTTAACTATATTTGATTGTTAATTTGGATTATATATCACATTATAAGGCTATAGGATATCCGACATATTACTAAAAGCAAAAAAGGCGGTTTTCTTTTTTCGAATACAAAATTATATCTAGAAATTAATGATTCATAATCACGAAGGATCAAGATATTGTCATTTGCATTGATACAAATACGTGGGTCGTCCGTTTGGTGTTGCCAACGTTCAAGTTTCTCCACCATCTATTGATGACATTTCCAATTAATTAAATTACATCAAACCGGTCACGGGCCTGTAACATGTACTTTGATTGTTTTAAAACTGAAATATTATTAAATATTATGTCCGTCTATAAGCAGTTTGAGCTCGCACTGTAATAATAAAACCACAAATAAACTATTTGAAATAATTCCTTATATTTATTAATAGAAAACGTTGTGTATTTAATAAATCACTGTACAGACGTACTAAATGTTTACAAATTAATATAATTATTATATTAATATCTATCTCATATTATTGCTTGTTGTGTGTGCACTACACGCCCCTGTTCCTCAATTTCTTCACCTTGTATATTCTGACTAGCCAGTGTTCTGTGGTGTAAGCTTCTTCGAGTATGTCCAGGGTGAAGTCTTTGTTACCAATCTCAGCACCGCGCACTCGGTCAAAGCCAGGTGGACGACCTGGTTAACAAAAATTGTAAACACTTCAAAGCAAGAAATGTTTGAAAAACTTTAGATTTGTCCTTGCGTCTTTTTTAAATGTTTGCTGCGCTATGTTCAACAGGAGACAATCGTTTTAATAAGCTTTTACACTTCATTTAAACTGTCGAGGTTAAGTATTCATGACACTGAATTATTTAATATACAGTTAAATATGTGTCGAGATATATACAAAATAATGTTTGCTTTAGAAGGAAAATTATAGTAAAAATATAGATAATAACTACAAAATTTCTTTTTTTCAAAATTTAATTTTCCAATCTTTTCAATAACCTTAAATACTATTCAGTAATTTTGATTTTTCATTATAGGAGAAATTTACACAACTATAACATAATGTTTCTCTGAAATTGAGATTTCGTGACTATCTTATGCTATCTACGCCTATCGTTAAGCATTATTTACTAAATGATTTACTACAGAATGGTCATAGAATTTTATTTAATTCGTTTATTTGACGTATGAGAAATTTTGTATTTTTAGGAAGTCAAGTTATTTTTTATAACAGATGGTAAATGCGATGCGTAAGGATATCTTCGAAATAACGAGGAAGTCAAGTTATTTTTTATAACAGATGGTAAATGCGATGCGTAAGGATCTCTTCGAAATAACGAGATGAAACAAAGTGCAGCCTATGTCTCGTTAATATATAATCCAAGAAACTCGCAGACCTGATAGGTTCACTATAGAAGCAACACTATGAAATTTGTAGATTTTGATCCCTTACTTTTAAAAATGGCAGATCAGAGAATTCTTTGTGGGCATAACATTTACACCAAATGATTCAATTTGGTTACTTAAAATAAGATGTCGCAAGCAATTTAGGGTACAAGCTTAAAACACAAGATTGACAGTTTATATAAAAACACTCTCAATCCTGCCAGCCAGCAATGATTAAAAACAAGCTTATGTACAAAAAATTGTAAATGATATAAAAAGAACAAAAGTTAATACCTCATAACTATTAAAAAAAATAGTAAATGGAAAGAAAATGAGACAAGTAAGACAACTCACCGCCCTCCGTGTAGACAAGTCCAAACTTGTAGTAGCTCATTTTGTACATGAGACAATTGAGAAGTGTAGGTGAGCCTTCAGCATCGACGCGGAACTCTCCGGATGGCGCGTAGTAGTCCTGTTCCCGAATGTGCGCACCTCGCTCCGTGCTGCCACCGATACGCACCATCCACAGGAACTTGTTTATATCTGTGAAGAAAAATGTCAGAATGAAATTGTTTACGTAGTAATTCATCACTGTTTAAAAAGTTACATCAAAACAAAACTACTTCAAGCATGAATTCCGCTACCTATATGCTTAAATTTTTGACTTAATTATTTTCAGAGTGATATTGTACAGAATAAATTTTCAATATAATTATGGATTCACTGCGTTGTGATACTCGAGCAGAGTATTCGTAATTAATAGATATTGAGGACTTTAAGAGACTTTCAAGTGGTTTGGTTGCATTATTTCAACAATTATGACAAGGGAACAAATAGAAACAAATGTTTTAAAAAGCTGGTATTTCCTATATCGTAAAAAAGCAATGGTTCAGCGATGAAAGACTATTTGTAATCACAATACTACAATAAGTAAAAGCTATTTTCATAAATATACATATATTTTTAATATAGCTACAACTCTAAATAAGAAATATAAATAACTATTAAAGTCTAACAAAAACATTTTCAGAATAAATTACAAAAAATTATCAATACCAATTGCATTTATACAATTTATATAATTAAAAATAACTGTTAACTGATATCGAAATTTATTCTGTTTTCAAAATCAATGTTTTTTTCACTATTTTGGAGTTTCACACAATTTCTTATGGATTAATATATTTATATCTATATATGGAAGATACAACAGGTCACAATCTAAACTTTGTTTCGTCTTGCTGGTTACAAAAACTCCAGAAAAATAGTATTTACAAAACTATTATAAAAATAACCTGATTTCCTTAAAAAAATACATGGGTTCACATTTATCTAATTAACAATTTAAATTTTTAAACTTTTAAGGAGCTTGTTTTTTGTTTTAGAGTACAATTTTTCTTCTCGTAACACCTGAATCTTTACTGTATGGACTTAAGCCGGTTTCCTTTGGGTTTCTAGTTTTATAGTATGTGAGCATGGGTTTTATTAAAATTTCTCCTGATAATCAGATCAGAACCTAGTAAGCATATTAACATATGAACTAATGGGTATCAACTAATCCTTACCATCTGAAGAGTATCCAACGAGACCGCCAAATATAACGAGCACATAATCAACGTCAAGTTCACGCATAATATCGGCAGCGTGTGCCTCACCGGACGCCATCGCTTGGCCGACGCGTGATATATGCGTATTATTCCACGTGTTGTTATCCACAATCACTGTGCGGTTTGCCATGGCCGTTATTTGGTATCCGTAATCCCACCACGACATCACTTTTGAATCCTGATCGTAGAAAAATTGTAGTTGGATAGTATAAGAAACTATAAATCTTTGTAATCTTAACCTAAAACTTGGGGATCATTAATAAAGTTTAATATTGATATATAGAAACAATACATAGAAGACCGTCACAACTTGCTATGTTGAGATAGCGTGATACCATAAATTAAATACTATAAACAATATTTATCCGTGATTATATAATAACACTGAATAGATAAATATAATTTATCCATATATATTATGTGAAAGAGACAGAATTGCCCCATTTGCAATTTGTTTCTTTGGGGTTTGTGATATCATGGAATTTACATATCACGTCACTAAATATATTTCACTCATTATTTACTTTTTTAGTAATATTTTCTAAGAGATAAGAAAACAGACAATACAATCTTCAGCGATCAAAGTGTTAACGATCACAGCATGGAATCGCATAATATTGGACTCTACACGCTCAATGTATATTTTTCATCACAAGACAGTTATATTAATTATCAACATATTATATAAAACTCGTAAAGAAATATAAGCCTTGTTAAATACCTCAGGTGTGTTCTCCTTAAGCCAAGTATAAGCTTCACGGAAATCGTCAAAAATTATGCGTGAGCCATCATGAGCGCGCGCTGATAGCACGATAGAAGGTGACGAGTAGGCCTCAGAAGTAACCCACGTGCAGTGGAACACATATGACACCAGCAGGAATGACATCACGCAGATGAATGCACCTGCCACCTGATATGAAGCCAGGCATTACTCAGTTTGAGCAGTTAAACGTCAATTTAGGCTAGTACAACATCAATGTAATTAATAAGACATTAATCTTATAATAAGTACAAACGAATGACATATGATACTTATAATAATAAAATCTTTTCAAGGCTGTAAGACCAATCACATTTTAAAGCAATTATGAACAAATCTCGGTTTAGAATTAGTTGGTCGATTACCTCCGAGTAGTAATTTCAGTATTACAATAATTTAGTTAACTTTGTAACTTGCAACACCGAAAATATTTATTAACTAAATATTTTATTATATTGAAGTACAGTATACAGATTTGCAAAAGCGTCTTTTTTCCGAACATATCTATTTTTAACATTATAATGTTGGAATTCAAAAAGAGTGCCCAATTTTATTGAGAGCAAGTCGGAGATTATAACAAAGTTGGTTTTCCTCATTCCAAAAGTTAAAATTATTAATCGTGCTTCAATGACGTTTGGGTATATGAAATGATTGTTACTACAATTCAGCAATAACACAATTTGTTCCTCAGAATCTCACTTTGCTTGGTTAACCTGGTTAACTTATAAATCTATAAACTAATAATGTAACTCTAATAATAATATAACCTATTAATATTGCAAACTAATTCTAAAATGTATTTTCTAAACAACGGCTGAAATAATATAATTAATGAATGAGGACTATATTGTCGTGATTAAACTACAAAGAGGAGTTTAAACCATCCATTCCCACTAGTAAAAATAATCCAGAGTTTAAACTTTCAATGTATTTAAACTATAATTGATCTTAAAGGCCTTATTTGTAAACTTCGTAAAAAAATTATTTGATCACTTGAATTATTATTTCTTTAGATAACCAAGACTACTTGTTCACTTATTCATTAATCAATTCGAACTCCTTTGAAGCAAACGACATACGGATATAAAAAATGTATATCAGCCTCCTTTTTCATTTTACAAACATTTTAGAACACATTTTCTAGCCTTCAATAATTTTACTTCGACTTCTTCTATGGTAACAAAACGAGGGGGCCACATCTTATGAATACGTTGTATTGTTTTTTGACAGGTTTTCATGAACGAATAGCGGATTCGTTTTCCCCAATTTCAGATGATCTTTCAGAAGCATACTAAAATATTTTCCCTCGCCCTTCAATATTTCTGTGTGTTTTTTCCACAACGCTGAAATTGTGAAATGTGACACTTTGAGTTCTTTAGACAAATCCGTTTAAATTTGCAGTTTCAAATTTATTGCCACTTTCGGTTTTGAATTACCACACTTTTCTTCAACAACAAACACGCCTCTACATTTGGCTATTGATACCATAATTGTGATTCTATTGAACAAAATTAATGTTCAGAAAGCTCCTTTGTAACTGATCCTTACCGTGTAGTTGAGCAATACTCATTATAGGCAACAAGTTCATAACACCAGCTATCAGGATTTGTAATAAAGCCCCACCCGTGCTTACAAACATGTACCTTCAATTGTAAACAAAAGATAAGAAGGTTGTTAAATTAATCTTTTGTGCTTATTAATCTTGTGTTTCGGAGTCGACTAGTCTAATATCTGCATAGGATTTATAAGAACTTGATCATAAATTAGTCATTCAAACTAGTTGTTATATGGAAGTCCCCCTTATATACCCCTCATATATAAGGGAAGTCCTCCTTATATGTACTTTAAATTCAACGGATATAAATGTGACATTGCAATAACGGGAAGGTCATAAGAAAAAAGGTTATTAAAATTGTAATCTACTGTATGCAGAATTAGCTGTCGGAAACAAAATATCCGCCATCTTTCAGAAGTACAATAGATCTCTCAAATTTTAACTTCACAGATTATAGTCAGCAAAATATTAATTATATCAAAGGACTTCGAATGCTGTTGGTTAAGTTAATACTCCCAATATTATATAGTACTTATAAATAAGCCGGTCTTAACAATTTTTTTTTCAAATTTGCTACTATTGATTAGTTTATTGCAACGCAAATACTAAGTGCACCTCCTACTGATTGTAATGACACAGTTGATACCAATTAATAAAATTTATATCAAATAAAATATTAAAAATGTGATACTACCACCTTGTACTGATTATAAGCGAAACAGCTCCTATAATCTGAGTTAATCAAAACTAAGTGAAACATGTAATTTATCCTACTCATAACGTTACCTCCGCCCGCAGCACAAAATTAGATACGTCCCCCTTGCGCGCCTTCTTTTCTGCCTTGTCTGGCTTAATATCGACATCGCGCATGTAGCGCGACAGCAGTGATGACGTGGCCAAACCAGCCAGCACGCACATCACTGGCGCCAACACCAGCATTAAACGCACCATAACACCCTGTAATGTAATTATCAAAATATTATATTGAATATATTTGGCATTAATTTTGTAGAAATTCATTATTCACAATTAAATTAAACTACGTGATGTGGTATTATTTCTACTTTCTTTGCAAATAGCCCACCTAAAGATGTTCTAATACAACGAAACTTAGGTCGTGGTAAAAAACTTAAAGAAAGTAGAAATAATACTACATCACGTAGTTTAATTTAATTGTGAATTATATATTATTTTCAATGAGTCTTAATTATGAATTATGAAAAGGAAGTGTGTTTATGAATTATGAAAGAAAGTACAATAATAATTAATTATACATCTAAATATAAGCGACTATATGTAAAGAACATCTACAATAGAGACTGTGCAAGAAACATAGAGGTTGCTTTAAAAGGATAGAAATAAGAACTTTTGTTTATACAGTGTGTACCATTACTAAATAGCACTACTTCAATCTGTATTGCAATCTCCCCATGATGGTGCACTATCATCATGGGGAGATTGCAATACACATACTTTTTTTAAATGCCACTTTTTTCTGAAATTCGAAAATTGTCATAAATCATTAACATGGAAATGCATAGCTTTTATTTTGATAAATGTGAGATATGTGGCAATATTCCATAATTATCTTTCTTAGCGATCGATGGTGAATTTCATTTTGTCAGCTATCCATCTCATTTGCAGTTTTACAGTCAAGGTTAAAACAAAGAAAAGAATAAAACAATTCAATTTCAAGGTCAAGCTTGTTTACAATTCATAAATCAATATTATTGCTATTTGAAAATCTTTAACATACATTCATAATTTGCCCAAATATTTAAGATTATAAACACTATCAACAATTTTTAACATAAACTTATCTAACAATTATTAATATATTTCTTCATTCGTCATTTAGATGAATTATTATTTGCTTCTTAATGATAATATTAGTCTCATTTTAATTATGATTTCAAAATCAATCTGCATGGTTTATTTACTATTTTAATATAGCAACACTTACAAATATCTACAACCAATCAGCATATTGGAATTTTTTTGAACAGATAGTTATTATTGTAAAATGACAGTCAATTTGTACTGAATACATGTTACAGGTTTTTGTCAAAATATTTGTAATATCGAGTGAGTGTAATTAGTGAATGTCATTTTTTAGTGTGAGCAAATATTTGGACTCGATTTTGGTGTATGTCAAAAGGAATAATATTACTGGCAAAGTTTTTAGGTTATGTTGTACCTGAATCGACCTTAGGTAAGTACATAAATACATTCTAAAATGAAATAACTTGAATTTTAATTATTGTATATGCGTACAAAAACTAATTTTGTAATGAAATGTGTGCTTAGAAAATGAATAAATTATAGAAGGAAACAAATGTATCGATTAAGCGCACATCTTTTTACTATTTCATAATGACAATTCATCTGAGACTTGACAATTGATAGAACATTAGACGTTGCCATTTGTTGAAGTGACAACTGACAGTATTGTCACAGGTGTTAATTTACATATAATTATGATTTCACACAAAATTCAAACTAACTATTTTATAAACTAGGCGACTGATTTAAAAAAATAACACTGCCCGATTACACATAATTAATTGCAAGAGTGGTTAAAGTGGAGCTCTTTACTTAATTTACATACTGTATATCTCTCAATATAAGTGCAGTATTTTATAGACAAAAAATAGTAAATGTAACTGAATATAGAGGTTACGTTAAGAATGGATATGAGATTTGATTTTTGGAAAAACTAAACACTGTATGTGTTCGTCAATTTTTAAAATGCTTTTATGCAGCATACTGCATCATATTTAGGTGTTATGACCGATTATAGTAGATAAAAATAGTATCTTCCCCCACTCTTATAGATTAAATTATACTCTTTGTAATTAAAAAATAATTGACTGATTTTTGTGGTGTGTCAAGCACTTGATGACCTATTCTGCCAATGCACAAAATGGGACGTCAAATGTTCTACTTTTCAACGACGAATGACTCCATTTTATGTACTGATTTCCAAAGCAAAGTATTTAAACGCATTTTTATTAAATCATACCTATCATTTACTAGTGGTATAACTTTTATTTAACTAATATTGTATTGAATCATTAAAATTTTGGTTTATACCCCTAATTAAACTAAAATGGCATACTATTTATCAATAATACGGTTATGAAGTTAACAACAGCAATTCGCAGAATACAATTTTTAAAAAGAATAAAAGATTTTTTAGAATACGAAAAATCAAACAATTATTATTGATACCAATCATTATTGGCAATCAGAAAAGAGCAAAAAATTTAATACAATTTGTAACCGTAACACAAAACAAAAAAAGCTAACTTCGTAAATGCTCATATAATCTATAAAGAACTGTTAACAAAATCGAAATACTAAAAATAACAATAAAAATAAAAAGAAATACATAACTAATTTTTAGAAAAAATTTCAAAAAATTAATATTGACAGCTTTTTTTAATGAATAGCCATTACCTATTTAATTAAAAAATAACCTATTAACAGACATTGATTTGTTCTGTTGTCAAAATGAATGTATTTTTTGCTCATAATCTGCATTGTGTTTCATCACACTGGTTCAAAGAGAACTGTAGAAATAGCATTAACAAATTACTATGAAAAATAACCTGAATTTTCATAAAAATATAATATTCATCATTTGTAAATAAAATTATTAAGGAATGTATTTTTTTTTCTCTATATAAGACCATCATTTTTATTCTTATCACATCTAGGTCCAGAACTATATTTTACTTTTGCGTTATTTGTTTTTTTGCCCTCATAGCATTTTTTAATTCAAATAAAGGTACGCAAGGCATAACATACTAATGGAATAAAACATTTAAATATGATAAATTCGACCAATTACACAGTATCGCTGCTTTTTACATACCTCCAAAGATGGTAAAAAATTTAAAAGTGTAATGTAAGAAAGAGCATTATTTCACTTTTTGTCCACAATCCACAATATATTTCAATCTTAAAAAACAATGGTCACTTTAAATATTTTCCCTTGATTAAATCTGCCATAATAACATTTTATGAGAAATGAAAGTCAAATGGACAAAAAAATACTTACGGCAAAATAAATACTGAGGACACCGTACAGTATGATAAATATGTTTGCATCGGTGAGTTTACTGAAGCAGAAGTAGAGCCCGGCGGGAAAAAGGAACACCAAAATCTGCAGGTCAAAGTAGAACGATGACCAAGATGTAGGCTGGTGCTCCGATACAGAAGCTGGAAGATAATGTACATATATTAAATATGATAGTTCATAACAATTGTTCATATGTTGTGGTATTCATAACCTGACGGACTATTTTTAGCCTATATAAGACTTCATAAATATGTATCCATCTATCTTCTGACGTAACAATACCAACTTTAGCAAATTAGGATTGACAGCAAAATAGAGTCAAATATGTGTATATTTATTGCATAAAGATATCAAACTGAGACACATAAAATCCATAGAGCTAATCATTTATCGTAATTTATGAATTATATTTATGGAAAAGTAGACTATTATTGACTAAAAAGAGACTAAAGAACATGGGATTGGCATTGATGAAATAAAATGTTTCAAAAAAGTCACATATTTTAGAGTTTTTGTTAATTTGTAAACCAAACAGTTCAATAATTTTATTATCAGGATATAAAAAAACAATTTATGAAGATATTTTTTTAATACGCCAAGAATTGTTAATAAAAAATGAGACAACGATAAAAACATAATAGAGTATATAAGAATTCTTTAAAAAGAATTATTAAAATAAATTCACCACAGATTGCTTTTTAAATGTATTAATTATCATTGCTAAAATGAACTTTTAACTGACTTTTAATTTCAGGGTTTTTGAGAGTGAATGTATTCTTAGCTATTGCAAGTTTTAAGGAGCTTCTGAAAAGCCTGGCAGAATTTGTGGACATAATCCACAAATTCTGGACATAAACCGTAATTCCTGTATTCACTACTGTTGTAATTTTCCTACTGTATTTACTGTTTCATTTTCGTTTATCTGCCTCTTCAAATAATATTTATGGGCGTTTATTACTTTATTTTCTCAATGTAAAATTCAATTTTTATTCTTTTAACAATACTCTATTGATTTCAAACTATATATTTTATATTTATTTATTTATTTACTTAAAACTCCAAGTCTATGCATTTAATATATAGATTATTAATGCAAAGAAACTAATTGGCTAATTATAGTATTGATATAAACATATAAAACAGATATTCTGAAATGACTAACCATTCGTGTGTTTCAAAATTTGCAGACTACATTGAGTAACTAGATTTTTATACAAAATTAAAAACCAAAATTGAAATGAGGAAGCATTTCTCTAAATTACATGCAGATATTAAAACATATGCAACTTACCAATAATTGGAATGTGATTCTTAGCATAAGAAGGATCGAGCAGCGAGTAGAAGCGACCCGTCCACGGTGAGATTTTTCCTGACAAATATAAATCATTCTTTTACTATTCAAACTCTTATTCATCTAAAAAGTATTACAGAATGAGGAGGTATAGAATATTAATTTTCTTTTAATGCCAACATTATGAGGTGTCACATAGATATTAAAAATAATTATCATGAAATAAATGTCGACATTTGCCCGATCTTTCTCTCGAGTCAAATAAAACTATTTTTTGACGATTTTGCAGGATCTACTGGTGAAAATAATTATTTTATTAATGGTGATATGAAGTATACTTTGATGGCATACTGCTCTAATGGTTTTAATTTTGTAAAAAAAAAATAAGAACTTCTTTAATGTTTTAGGTCATAGATATAATTTATAAAACTGACTACAAGTAATATAAATTTCTAAAAATACTTGGTTAAAAAATATTACTTTTTGCTTTTGTGTAATGGCGAAAAAAAGTAATATTTATAAATTATAATTTTGGTTAAAAAATATTACTTTTTGCTTTTCTGCAATGGAAATGAACTCCATATTTGGTTATACAAGTATAAATTTATATAAATTCAGTAAATAGTCATATATACCAATTATTCAAGCATATATTATTGTACTAGATTATGAAATTTATTTTTTGCAAAATGATTAAAACATGGTCATAAGAAAGCGAGTTCAAATGCCGGACTAACTTCGGAAAAAATATCTAATATGAAAAAACACGTCATAAACTCATCAATGTATATTACCTGTTACAGTAAGTATTACTACAGCAGATCCCAATGTGAGGACTAACCCAGTGAGCAGCATGCGGAAGAGCAGCTCGAAGCCTTGAGGAGACAGCTTCGTACGCAAGTACTGCGTAAATGCGTACAGCTGGCACAAGCCAAACGTACCTAAGGCCTGTACACATTCACATTAAAATCAATAGATAATTATGACAGATAATGTGCACATACACAAATTTCTCTTTCCTTACCTAAGAAAAATATGATTTAAACAATGCTATAGAAATATTACGTATTAGAAATGAACATTATTTAATAAGATACTCGTAACCTTTATTAGATTATATGAAATGCTTTGATATAGAATTACAAATACATACAAATATAATTTAGTTTTTTAGGATCCATAGCGAAACAAGATGCCATCTATCTTCATTATCCTCAGTATGAACAGTTTCAAATCAATTTATGTCACATTTACAAATATCTTTATAGCAAAATAATAAAAAAAAATTTCTACTTATGCGGAGAAGGGCTGTAAACTTAAATTTCCGTACAAACTATCAGCAATTTGAAAGGCCTTTTGAAATGAAATTAATATTTCACTTACTATTTTTCATTTTTATATCATTAAATACGGTAAAACATTAAGCATTAAAGTAATTTGTAACATATCCCAATCCCCTCCGCTAATTTTTCATCCATGAATTTAAATTTATTTCCTCAGAACTTTCAATTAATGTTACCTCAAGTAGTTTGTTTCGAGTGTTGTTAGAAAATAGACTAATAAATTTGCAACAGATGGCGCTAAAAGTTGGTATTTCAAATAAAATATTGGTATATTCACATAATACCATATACATTTTACAGTACCTATGGATTTTATAAATATAGTATAATATTATACTGTTTTAAATCTAGGCTGTGTTGTCGAGATTTTTAAAATATTCATTAATTTTTCACAATTATACATTTTAAATATGAAAATTTAATTTTTAAAAAATAATCTCAAACATTTTTCAGAAGTTGTATGTTAGTTGTTAGTTTGTCACTATTACTATAATATCACATTTATTATAGTAATAGTGAAAAACTAACAGGTTAAAAGAAAAATTAATATTAAACAATTCTTTAAATTCATCTGAGCTTTATATGATTTAACCTTTTTTGTGGAAGCTTGTGCAACCAGTTTTAATTTGCGTCGAAGATGAGCAAAATTGGTCGATTAGTCAGATGTAGTGGGTTCTTTAAATTCTTTGATTGTCATAAATATCCAAATTTAGTTTTTTATGAACATGAAATATTCGAGTTGATGAAGATAGCTCAATTATGGCAGATGTATTTTAAAGCTGTATTTTAAAGCAAATAGCTTTTATCTATTTTGAAGATGAGCAAAATCGGTTAATAGGTTTGGAAGTACAGTAATTTTACATGAAATCTACTTTTCATTCTGGGTGCCAAATGGCGTTTTCTTTTTCCGTGCTGAATGATATAAAGAAATGTTTTAATTGTGATCGATATTAAAAGTTGGTATTTTTGCATACTAACGAAATATTCAGTTGATACTTGATACACATCTCTAAAAAATGGTATGTGATCAACAAGTTGGTATGTCTAATATTACTGCTTGTATCAATACTTTAATGAAATATAGACAAACTATAAAACTTAATGTTTGTTCTGTTATGAATGCCTACATTCTGCACAGTTTAATTTCGATACATTTTTTACTTTTGAAATATTTGCAAAAAGCTATAAATATTTATATTACATTCAGATTTTTGAAACTCAATTGCTTAAAACCCATTTGCCTAAAAATGTTAAAACTTGTTCAAAAATTTGAAATCACACCTTTATGGATAGTGAAGATGCCGGTCACAATATTAGAGTACCATTTACTATGGACTTAACTCCCTACTATGACAAAGTGATGACAATATATGTACCCATAATATATATGCATATATATGTAGATAAATTCTTCGGAAATAACAGAAAATTTACGAGCGTAGTCATAATTTGAATTAAAAACATATTATTTCTAAATTAATTTTATTTTAATTCTAATATAATTTTTGTGTCAAAACTATGAAATATTTAAATGGCTCTTCTCAAAAATTTTTGACTTGAGACCAAACAATTTTGAAGGAGACAGAGATTTTTGCTGTAATACGGAACAAGTTTAATTATGGGAAAGAAAGAAAATTTAAAGTTCAAGGAGCATGGCGGGATAACCATGTAGTAGCAGCCCCAGACGAATTTAGGGTTGCCAATTTATTTTATATGATGGTACTATGAAATAAATATATTTTGTGAATTTATCAGTCCATTACACGGGTTATTTTAGTGAAAAAAAATTAATTTTTTTTAATTTATGACCCGACACACCTACGATTTTTTTTTATTAAAAACCCTTAATAATGTCCCAACACTTATTTTATTCAAATTTTTTCAATAAGTGGATGGGGGTAAAAAAACATCAGTTTTATTTTTTATCAATAGTTATTGTTGTGATGGATCAAGTAGGTATTTTTGAGAGTGCCCAATTGGAGTGATCGGAGAACTGTAGTTTGCTGCTCACATGTGGCAGCCGTTATTTATTATTTATCATATGGACAATGTTTATCCAAAATTCCTCGACCCTCTAAGGAATTCCGTAAATTCTTTATAGATGATAATATTGTCACGGTCATTGAAGACGATAGTGATTAATTAAAAAAAATAAAACTGATATTTTCTTAAAAATTAAAATATAAATATAATAAAATAAAACAAAATTCGATATTTTTTTACCCCCTTCCACTTACTGAAAAAATCCGAATAAAATATGAGTTAGGGCATAATTAAGAGTTTTTATAAAAAAAAGAGTCATTGGTGTGCCGGGATAAAAAAGTAAAAAAAAAATGTTTTTCCACTGTAATAGTGCTTAATAATTTTTATTTTTTAAAAGATAGATTATATATTTTGTAGTATAATAGAAGTTTAGCTAAACTATAACATATACCACAGCCATTTAAATATATGGAGTCAATTAAGAAAAATACAATTTTAAAAAATTAATTTTTTTTCATTAAAATAGCATACTTACTGTAAATTCCTTCTTACTGTAGTACCTTCATATAAAAAAATTGGCAACCCTAAATTCGTCTGAGGCTGCACCTTATGGTTATGCCATGCTCTTTATAGGAAAAAAATTGTTTAAAAAGTAGTTTGTGATATTTTTTTCTGTGTTGAAAGTATCAACGTAACAATTAGGTATCATTGATACTTCAGTGTAGTACGGTGGACTTTATACCACACAGGCCACTGTGTGGTAAATTCTATCGCCCAGTATATTTAATTTTAACATGACCCATTGAAATGAGATCATGACATTTTGCAAATGCAATAAATAATATATTATTTTTCCACAAAAATTAACATTTATGCTTTTTGAATTCAAAAAATTTTTTTATTTTTACTTTATAAAAAAAGCTAGTTTTTGTAGCATAGTGGCGTAGTTAAGATTACAATTTATTTTAAACTGAAGGGAAAATCACAAATTTAAACTTTCTATTTTACAATTTTGAAACAAAACTTTTCGAACATTTGGAAACACAATTACGCATTATATTCAAATTTTTAAGAATCAATTACTTAAAACCCATTTGTTGAAAAATGTTAAAATTTCACTTTTGTGGGTAAAAGAATAGGGAATATGCACAAAACCGATAAATCCATATTGTCTTATTATTAAAATAACTATATAAAAATAGGTACACATAGTAAAGTTGTCATTAATAAAAAAATATGCTTATTTTCCGTTTTTAAACACCAATCAAAATCAAGTGACCTGATCAATATTATTCATGCTGTCCATTGTCTTTCATTTCATCAGTAAAACAGTTTCGTTCGCACGAGTATTTAAAATAGTCATAAAAATAGAATAAAAAGAAGTTAATTGCATGTTTTAATTGCAAGTTTTGTTAAAACTTACTCCACAAACCTACAAAGAATTAATGTTGACACGGTAATAGTGTCGTCAGTTCGTGTTTTTATGAACAGTGTGATATTTTCAAATGCAGATACGGCATTAGAGAAACAACTCTGTTATATTTAAATAACATGTAAATTATTGCAAAAAAACATAAAATAAGTTCTTGGTGACAACTGCCCTTTATTAAATTCTTGATTTGAAAGAAAAGTTACCCTAAAAATATTTGTTTATAGTGATAAAATGTTGATTAAAGAATGTTAATTCTTTTACAGTAATGATTATTGACTAAAGAAGACTGATATTAGTAA